>JAYESD010000001.1:275176517-275655166 GCA_036927565.1 Tuctoria greenei | reverse complement strand
GCTGCTGTGAGGGCGTCGAGGAGATGATGGACCTGAGGTGGTATGGCAGCGACTCCGGCGGCGGCGCCTCGTTCCCCTCTTCCACCACAGGTGATCCTTTTTTTTCGCGCTAATTTTGGTGCTCGTATGTTACGTTTGGTTTCTCTGGTTGCGCCCGTCGGGACTTTCAGCGGTGTTGTTCCCGGTGCCCGCCTGCGTGTCATGGGAGAATTGTTCGGGCTGTTGTGCTCGATTAGCTAAATTCGCAGCTTTTTCCCTTCTTTTGCAGAGAACTCGCGCTCAGATGCGTCGCAGTACTCCTTCTTTGGCAAGGCGCCCGCGGAAGGACCGGTGCTCGGTGGGTTGTTGGAGGATGGTGGCATGGACAGCGGTGACGGCAGTGGATTCGGTGGACCTGATGATGCAGGGTACCAGTTTTCGTCTACGGGAGAGGAGGTGCGGTTCTCAGCACTTTCAGCTTCAGTGTCTGTATGAGATGTGCTTGGTACTGTTTGGACGAATAGAGTGACCTGAGTGATCTCTTCTAGTTCAGTAGGGGTTCTAAGCTTGTGATTTCGAATAGGTGAGAATTTTGCAAAAAAGATTTTTGACATAATAAATGTTACTTGGACATATACATGGGTGTCAGAACTGACTCATATTCGGGTTTTAATTAACCTATTCAGCAAAGTTTCATTGAGGTCGAGCCAAAATTTTGTTTTGGATATGGGTTTCCGCGCAACAGCTGCCTTCTGTTGCTTATTCTTGAACCTACATTGCTACAGGTTTGAATGCTTCATTACCAATTAGTGGTGATTAGTATCCAAGTACTAAATCTTTTAGACTTTGGAAACTTTTACGTACGGGACTGGACTTTGCATTAACCTCATTACTCAAAATTTCTTTCTTATATGCTATTTCAATTCTTGATCACTCTAGTTACTTCTTCTCTGTCATGCCTGTACCCCTTTGCACAAACACTGTATGGCTTCTGGGAGCTAGAGTGAGATCTGAATATACTTGGAGTGGATGTATTTAGGAGACTTTGTAGTTGTAGTCTTGTAGCCAGTGTACTTTTAGAGGAATATGCTTATGTTACACTGTCGTAACCTTTGTGTTACTGTTACAGTGGTGTCATTGCATAGAGAATGAGCCCAAGTTTCCAACATTATTTCATGATGTGCTAATGTTTTTTCGATCACTTTATCAAATGTTCTAGACTTTTTAACTGCTGATGATTCCTAACTGCCGTGTGACTTTGCTACTTATCTTTTCGGTTTTTGATCCATGTTTTTTTTCTATATTTCATCAGGATGATTCGTCTTATCTTACTGTTTATCTTTCTGCAGATTGATTGTATGAGCAACTTGTCTGAAATTGATGATCTTGCAAGTACATTTGCGAAGGTCAGTAATTCTTATCGTAGCTCAACACTTCAAATTGTATATTTTATTTCAACAGTTCATAACAGTGCATTGAAGATATCTTTGTTTTGCTGAATTTTCTGTTTCCATAGTAGTGGGTAGCCCTTTGACTCCTTGAGTAGCACATTTTTGGTGGTTTAATATGCTATCTACTTTACACACTGCATCATTTCTCCTGACTTGTTACAAATATCTATGAACACAATGGAAGCAATGTGTGCCAAAATTCACTCTGTTAACTATACCAGTGACCACTATAAAGATTGATGTAACATTCTGTTGATCTCTTAAGTACTCTGTTCATTCTTAGCCATTCATGTAAATATGGGTGGATCTATCAAATTTTTGTGACGTTGGTTCAGATTATTCACATCCTTGACCCTGCGGCCCTTCTGTTTTTTCCCTATTTTGTTCTGTTCTGTTATGCGAGAAATTCGGCAATTCCTGCCCACAACTATTTTTTTCCTTTATGATTGGTTGAATAATTTATTTTAGTCATCATGATATGGTAACAAATTTTGTTACTCTTATATTCTTTCTTATTAATTTATTTTTTTAAATAAATAAATTTCAGAATCTTAGTTTATTTGTATTTTGTTACTCTCACCTTATTTTATTTCTACTTCTCTTTTTAAAATAAAAGATTGTCGGTATTAGAGGGGAAGAATAATTGCTTGATTAACCAAGGGATAGGGTACATATTTATAGATACATAGATGGGCCGGTACGCAGGCCAGGCCCAAACACATAACTCAACACAGTCCAACACCCCCCGCAGTCCCAACATCTAGCCACAACAAATGTTGAGACTGAACCGAAACTCAGAAAATAATGACGTCGGGAGTCTCTTCATGAAGATGTCGGCAAACTGTGACGTCGTCGGCACATGGAGAACTCGAACCTCACCACGTGCAACCCGCTCACGAACAAAATGAAGATCAATCTCCACATGTTTCGTGCGCTGGTGCTGGACGGGGTTGGTGGAGAGGTAAACAACGCTGACATTATCACAGTAGACCAACGTGCTCCGGGCGACGGGGGAGTGGAGCTCCTGAAGTAACTGCTGGAGCCAAGACGTCTCTGCCACGCCGTTAGCCACGGCGCGGTACTCCGCCACAGCTCCACATAAGCTTGCGCCCCGCTCTACTAGGTGTGTCTTTCTTGGGTACTCCCTTGAGCATAAGGGGTACCGGTGCCTTGACCTCTCTACCCACCGTATTTTGATCTCTCGGCACGTCGTCTTCGACGAGTCCTCCTTCCCCTTTTCTTCCTCCACCTCTGGTTCAGCTGCAGAGCTAGACTCTTTTTTTTTCTACTGACACCGAGGCTGCTCCACCACAGCTGCCTTGGCCTTTTTCTGCAGGTACATCACCCACCGGCTCACAGGTGGCTCCCACGACATCGACCGCTGCACCTTACGCAGCGCCGACACCTGTGGCGACTCCGGCTGTGCCTACTACAACCACGACACGACGGTTCACTGACCCTGCTCTCGTCTTCCAGCGACGAGTGCGGGTTGGTGCCCAGGCTCCGTCGACCCTGGGGACGACTGCTGCGCCACGCGTAGCACCGACGTCTCCCGCTGCGCCACGTGCAACCCCGGCGTCTCCCCTCGGCTGCGCCACGCGTCGCCCCGGTGTCTCCTACGACTGCACCACGCGAGGTCCCGACGCCTCCTACGGCTACGCCACACGCGGCCCCGGCGTCTCCGGCCTCGACTCCTGCGCCACACGAGGCCCCGACGTCTCTTACGGCTGCGCCACGCGCGGCCCCAGCGTCTCCGGCCTGGACTCCTGCGCCACACGAGGCCCTGACGTCCCCTACAGCTGCATCACGCGCGGCCCCTAGTGTCTCCGGCCTCGACTCCCGTGCCATGCGCGGAACCCGACGTCTACTCCGACTCCTGCGTCACGCGCAGCTCCAGAGGGGGCACCGGCGGCGGCCAGGGGGGGGGGGGCGCCGGCGGCGGCCAGGGGATCAGAGGCGCCGGCCATGGGGGGGGGTCGACGGCTGGGGTGGTGGGGATTAGGGTTAGGGTTTGGCTAATGATACCATATTAGAGGTGAAGAATAATTGCTTGATTAACCAAGGGACAGAGTACATATTTATAGATACATAGATGGGTCGGTACGCAGGCCAGGCCCAAACACATAACTCAACACAGTCCAACAGTCGGGTTTCATTTCTAGCCGATCCCAACTTGCTTGGGACAAAGGCTTCGTTGTTGTTGTTTGTTCTGTTTTGTAGCTTCATGGTAACTTTGGTTTGTTGAATATCACCCTTTATTTACAGTGATGCTTTATTCTTCTTCGTGCACTGCATACTGAAATAACTCTCCTGTTCTATATTCAGTTGAACCGTACTATTACTGGAACGAAAAGTCCCGGAGTTATTGGTGATAGACGATCAATTTCTAGGGAAAGTAAGTAACATTTCTGCCCTCTCTTGCTACTGTGAAGTCAGATAAATAGTTGTTGAGGTTTACCATTACTTTCATGCAACAATTTGTTGTGTACTTTTGCTTCCTTTTTTGATGCTATCTCACACTTGGCTTGATTCTCTGCTGATTACATCTTTACTATCTCACACTTGGGATGTAAATATGTGGGTCATTGAATAAAACTAGAATAGCACATGCGTCTATCTAAATAATTTGGAATTGGAGTGCTCATTCTTAGATGCCAACATTTTGCTGAACTAGATAATGTCTTCTTCCAGGTTCTTTGACAACTGACTGGGTTCAAGATGTGGACTTCCCCAATCGGGTTGACCAAGATATGTTTGACGGTTATGAATTTCAGGAGAGCAAACAGTGGCCACAGCTGCAGTCTTCGTCTCACTTTGGAGAGTCCAAACCACTGTCTCGAACATCTTCATATCCCCAGCCGCCATTGCAGCACCGCTCAAGTGAACCTATTCTTCTCAGATCTTCTTCGTTTACATCCTATCCACCACCGGCTGGGGGCTCTGGATTAGTTTATACTTCTCAAGGTCTTACAAGACACTCGACCATTCCATCACCTAGTGCTGGTCACCAGATGGGTTCACCAAGTTCTTCGCTTTATGGTTCTCCATATCATATGACTGGTCTACCTCATGGATTGCCCTATGGACGAAGCATGTCTTACAGTGCTGCAGATCTATCAATGAACAACATCTTGCAAAATGACAGGCCAAACCATGCTGGTTCACTTGCTTTTGAGCATCTTAATCGTCCCAGTGTGTTGCAGCAACAATTGTCTTTCCCAAATAGTTCAGTATCTTCGTTGCTCTTTTCTCAGAGTCAACAGAGATCGCCTTCAGTCCAGCAGCCATTTCAGAATTACATGAACATGCAACCTCACCCGTTCTATCACCACCGTTCTCCAGATATAATGGGAAAGTTCGATCATGTTCCTTATGTGCCATCACCGAGAGACAAGCGATCAAGGTCAGGAAGAGGAAAACACGGTGTGCGTGTTTCACAACAACCTTCTGATACGGGTAGCCAGAACGGTGACACTGGAGGGATAAAGTTCAGATCCAAGTATATGTCATCTGAAGAGCTTGAAAGTGTCTTAAGAATGCAGCACTCTGCAAACCACAGCAGTGATCCTTACATCAACGATTACTACCACCAAGCTTGTAAAGCCAAAAGATCTGTCAATTCTCAGCAGAAGTCCAGTTTTTCCCCCATGTCAATAAAAGACTATCCCTCGAAGTCCCGATCTGGTGGTGATCAACAAGCATATATACATGTTGATGCTGTTGGAAGAGTTTCATTCTCTTCCATACGTAGGCCTCGTCCTCTTCTTGAAGTTGATATTCCTGCATCTGGCGATCATAAGTCATCTATGAGGCCACTGGAGAAAGAACCAATGCTAGCAGCCAGAATAACTGTTGAAGATTGCCTTCGTCTTCTTCTAGATGTAGATGACATTGATCGGTTCTTACAGTCTAGCCAGCAACAGGACAGCAGTTTACAACTGAGGCGAAGGCGGCAAGTCCTCGTTGAAGGCTTAGCTACATCACTCGAGCTTGCTGACCCTTTCGGCCCCAACAAACCTGGCCATTCTTCTGGATTGACTCCTAAGGATGATTTTATTTTCCTTCGAATTGTTTCTCTCCCCAAAGGACGCAAGTTTTTAGCGCGTTATCTTCGACTTCTTGTCCCTGGCAGTGAGCTGGCCCGGATAGTTTGCATGGCTATTTTTCGACATCTCAGGAACTTATTTGGGGGTTTGCCGTCAGACTCTGGTGCTGCAGAAACAACCACTAGTCTTGCCAAGACTGTTTCCTCTTGTGTGCGCCATATGGAACTAAGTGCCCTCAGTGCTTGTTTTGCTGCTATCGTCTGCTCATCGCAGCAGCCACCTCTCCGCCCACTTGGTAGCTCTGCTGGTGATGGGGCTTCTCTAATCATCAAATCCGTACTGGATAGAGCAACTGAGCTACTGGGTGATCCTCATTCTGCAGCCAACTACAGCAGGTCAACACGTTCTCTTTGGCAAGCATCATTTGATGCTTTCTTTGGACTTCTGACGAAGTACTGTGACAGCAAGTATGAAAGCATCATGCAGATGTTTGCTCTGCAGGGATCTGGCTCTCTTGTTGGACCTGAAGCCTCCAAAGCAGTTAGCAGAGATATGCCTGTTGAGCTGCTACGTGCAAGTCTTCGCCATACTAATGAAGATCAACGCCAAGAACTGCTAGATTTGGCTCGGAAGTCTATGATGCATGTACCTGGTTCAAATTCTGTCGTCGCCATTGGACATTCCAGTTTCGGATCAGTTCCAGGTTAACACTATTGAAGAAACCCAAAGGCCATAGCTTAAACTGTATGTGCAGTTTGTCTTCAAATGGTGATTCTTATATTTAGAGACATGCTTGTGCTACCATTGTAAGATGCGAGCCTGGAGAACTTCCATGGGCCCAATGAAGTTAGCTTTCAGAATGTCCATGTGTAGGATCGAGGTTAAGAAAAACCTTCGTTATGTAGGTAGGTCCTGATGATTATAATAGATTATGCATAATGCGTGTATGTATTCTGTTGTAATCTAGTGATGGAACCTGATTAACCTTTGTTCTGATGAAGGAAAGTAGTGGGTGGATAGCAAACAACTTTACTACCCTCGCTTCTGAGAACAAACATGTTATCTGGTGATGTTTGGTTCGGCTGGGATATTGGCCGGAAGTGCATATGAGTGATGTGATTTTAGGCACCAGTTAAGTTCCAATAAGTCAGTTCTTACTATTATTTCTGGCTATATGTACTGTTAGCTTTACATGATTACTTCGAGATGTACTGTAGGCTTCACATGATTGCATCGATCTAGCTGATTGGTGAATGGTGATGCTACGTATTTATCATCTAATTCGTTTCTCTGCATTTCTGGGGTTCGTTATTCATCTCTTTGTGTTTGTGAAGAAGGATGTACCGTATAATAGGAACAACTATAGCGTGATCAGTCATTTGGTGCAATTGTGAAAAAAAATCTGCATTGCACTGGTAATTGTGCAAAAAATTGAATCTGCATTACACGATCTAAATTATATGATCATTGCACTTAGACCTCAGGTGGTAACATAAATGCAACACAAACAATAAGTGTAAAAATACAGTTGTGATCCAGTTATTTACAAAACGGTCCCCAAAGTGGATCGTAATTATTAATCACAGTATAAATACTTACACAAAAGCTCCTATTGTTTGCAAATTGCCTCTCAGTTGTTCCCCACTTTCTTAGGGATGACAATTATACTCGTAAGTATAGGTACCCGACGGGTATTGCAACCGACGGATATATGTTTGGATAGAACTTTTTACTCGCGGGTACTATCCATACCCGACCCGATGTGTTGCAGATATGGGTGTTGGTTTTATTTTCTACGCACGGGTATCCATCGGTACCCGAAATACTGTTATGATTCAAATTTAGCCTATCAAAAACTTAGCACAGAGGAGCTCAAAAATTGAGGACCCACAGCCTGCTAACCTATGCTCAAAAGTCCACGGCGCACGACCTGCTAACTCGGTACTCCAGAGACAATGAGGCACTCAACACTCAGCTACAGACCACGTAACCCTAGCACCGCCACCCTGCAATCCGATTTTTGCCGCCGCCGGCTGCTTCGCTCCCATCGCTGCCGCTAACTCCAGTGGCCTAGTCGTGTGCCTCCGATGTCCGAGATTGCAACGCCGCCCACGAGGCCATGTACGCCGCATCCATCTCTATTCCTCACCAGTGCGCCGTCTTTTGATCTCATGACCGCATGCAGCTGGCCCCGACATCATCTTTCAGCCCTCGTCGCCGCCTGCAGCTGGCCCCGGCGTCGCTTTCCGGCTTCGCCACCGCCTGCAGCTCGCTCGATGCTATGTCCCTGCTTCATCGCTGCCTGCAGCTCGTCCCAACGCTGACTTCCAAATTGTCGGTGTCTGCAGCCACCGATGAGGTATGGTCGCCACCCGCATATGAGCTTCGTTCTCAGCTCATTTCAGATGTTTAAATCGGGTATTCAAGGTACAGGTTCAGTGCTAATTTTTACTCGCGAGTACGAGTTTAGATAGAAAAAATTATCTATGCATATTTTCATTTTGAGTGGATATTGGCTCAACCCGATGCGAATCCGACACGTTGCCATACCTGCGCTCCCTCCGTGCAGTGCAGGCTCGCTGTTCCGGTTTGGCGATGGCCGCCAGGCCGCGGCGAATGGAGTTCCGCTCCTCATCTGGCTTTCCCCTCCAGATTCCGCGAAGTATCTCTACGGCGGTGAACCTCCCGATATGCCTCTTCGGCATGCTCGTGGGCCTCACGGCGCGCGTCCTCAACTAGCAGGCCGGCCGGTCGGGCTCCCTCGGCGCGCTCATCGTCTCCCCCTCCCCCGACCTCGACGCGCTCCCTCTGTGCCATCCTGTGAGCGCCGTAGGTTCCTCTGCCCCCATCAGTCAGCGCTTGACGGTGGAATCGATGCGACGGATTCGGCGTCGGCGTGAGTGCTCCACACGGCATGTCGTCGATTCGCCCGCATCCTGCAGCTGCAGGATCCGGTGAGACCCCTCAAAAATCGAACTGGCTCTCCACTCGTTCGTATTTAGTGAAGCTGCCTGCGTACTAAGACCATCCGCACCAGCATACTCTAAAACATACTCTATACACTATTCTCCTTCAGCTTTTACAGTACGTACTCTAAATTAAACTGCAAAACAGTGTATCCAGTATGCTTTACAGCATACCACTGCAGATGGTCTAACAAATTGGTACTCCGTACTTGAGAGTGAGTTGATGCTACTGCTTACAACTAATGACATTGGCTCATGGCCCGAAGAAATGCCATATTTTGTTCTACGTTTTCATATCTTGTTAAACACCATGTGTGTCATGTCCCCAAAGCTTACCTCCCTTGTGGCCTTGTTTGTTCACTAGGGGTTCAATGTTGAGGCCTGGATGCACAGTTGCTTTGATCTGGTTTAGCCAGAATGGGAAAGGTCAGTTTTTGCACTGTGTTACATTCAGTAAGCCCTCGGTTCTCAAGTCAGAAGATTTTTGCAGAGAAACTTGTTTCCTCATAATGTAATCCCTGAAAATGTGATCAATCATTTGCATGCAATGAAGCATATTTACAAAGAACAGTAGTAATGGCTCTAACTTGCTAATTTGCCATCTTCCTTGATTGCCTACAGGATCCAAGGCTCTGCAGACCCGTTCTGTTTTTCCTACAACCTATACTGATCTACTGGTACTTCACGTACATTTAGATGCTGCAAATAGGAACCTGTTGACTAATTCCTACAGAGGATGTTACACAGCTTGCATAGTGGCATGGCACTGCCATGGTGTTCAGGACTGCCTTCTCTACCTCTTCAGAGACGCTTCTTCCAAGCAGGCACATGGCGTACTCCATAGATGCAGCATCACAAGGAAGTGTGATCTTTCCATCGCTCATGAAGCCAAACTCCTCCTGGGACATCCACAGGAGCTCCTTGAAGACCTTCTTTCCGAGGTATGCCAATGGCACCTCGAATCTCATCCCATCAGCTGTGTACACCACACAGTGGCCCTTGCCTGCCATAGAGGCACAACACTCGTCAGATTCCTTTGCTATTCCCCAAGTGAGATTCCTTCCTAGTCTTGTCACCCTCTGCCACTTCTTGGCCAGCTGAGCAATCCTCTTGGTGCTGATCATGGTTGATTCTTTCTTTCTTTGTTCTCTCCGGTTGGAAACGGTAGAGCTCTGAATTCAATTTTGTAATGCTTTAAGTTGGAAGCCTGCAAATGATGGTGCTTGGAGGACACTTGATCGTGTATATGGATGAAGGAAGGAGCAGCGAGTCCAGTCATGTGGCATGCCTGGCAAGGGACAAGACCATGAGCACGGTATGTGCGTATGTTTTGGAACAGATTTTGATGGGCCCAAGTGTTAGGCATGTGGCAAGCCTGTTATCGTGTGCTTTGAATGCTCTGGTTGGGCAGCCATGCTGAGCGGTTTAGCAGGGAAGCAGCACGAGGACCCCATGTTAACTGGGACCAACGTGAAGTGATAGGGACATGCCAGTTCAGCTAGCTGTCCTGCAATCAGATATTGTCAAACCAATGCCTTCTACAAAAACCAGGCACTGCCCATAGAAAAGTGGATAACGAAACATGGATTGAAACATTTCAATCAGAGGACATGTTGCAAAAAATGCAAATAAAATTGAGTGTACCACTCTGGATAAAGGAGAAAGTTGCCTGAATTGAATTGAAGATCAATAACGAGTATAATATCAGTAAGTGTAGCAGGTATATAAGCATGCACCAAACCTGGTTGCCTAGTTGTTGCAACCTTGTAGGTCCATGTAAGACGATGCAAGGATGGAGTTCACATGAGATGCCATCGTTCTAACAGACCGCCAACTGAAGAAGTAATGTGAAGCTGTCATGCAGGTTGTTGGGACCTCTCAAGACGTTTAATCTGGACGTTCATAACTTCATATACAAGGTGTTATGGCCATTACCAACTGTCAGACTACCTATGCCAATCTATTGACCCAATTCAGATGTTTAAAAAACACGTACCAATCACCCAAAATAATACATTTCTCAGTGTTCCGTTTCCTGACACATTGGACCCAGTTTACATGAGGTCCTCATGCATCGGTTGGCCATTAGAAAACATGTCAGTATGGCAGCACATTGTGATGTAACAGAACCTAAACTCTGGAACTATTGGCTCAACAAGTGCCAAACAGATGGCCCAAGAAAATCTAGTCAAAACCACATGCCTTTTCCTGGCAACACTGCATGTTCTGAGCTTGTTGCCATGTCTCCTGCCAGATTGAGTTCATAAAGGCACCGAACTGCACAGTTCTCTTTCTCCTGGCCTATATATCCATCAGCTTAGCACCAACACTTCATCCTTCCATCTGCAAGGTTAGCATTACACCACCTGAGAAATTACAAACTTTTTTGAATTTCCAGCCTACAAAGGAGATTAAGCAACCATGGTCAGTGCCAAGAGGCTTGCTCAAATGGCAAAGAAGTGGCAAATAATGGCGGCCCTCGCGAGGAAGAGGCTCACATTGTCTATGTCGATGGAAAAAACCAAAGGATCTTGCTGCACATCGGCGTCGGTGGCTGGAAAGGGCCACTGCGTTGTGTACTCAGCTGCTGGCAGACGGTTCGAGGTCCCTTTGGCATACCTCGGCACTGCCATCTTTGGCAAGCTCTTGATGTTGTCACAGGAGTAGTTTGGGTTCACCAGCGAGGATGGAAGGATCATGCTGCCCTGTGACGCTATGGTAATGGAGTATGTGATGTGTTTGCTTAGAAGAGGGGCCTCTGTAGAGGTTGAAAGGGCATTCCTGAGCTCCATGGAGGGGCCTTGCCACTACGGAAGCAGCTTGGCGCAATCCATGGGAGCTGGCCAGGAAACCGCAGTTCCCGCCTTCTGAAAATTAGCATGTAACATGTCAGTTATGTAAGATTAGATGTCACCATTCCAAAAAATGGAAAAGGAAAATTGGAACAGAGATATGTACTTCATCGGCAAGTTATTGATCTAGCAATAGCAAATTAACTGGATTGGTTCAGACTTTCATCTACTGAATTGTAACATGACCTTTTTTTCCTAAGCAATTGTAGCTAGATGGCTTCTGGCCGTTTTTATTCTTTGACAATAATTTCACACTCATGATTGCATACCAAGGACTGCGGATGTTAGGTCAGATTAGCAAGACAGACTTATATCACTCTGATCATCTTGTAATTTTTTGTCACTTGTCTGACGAGGTTTTGGTTTGTGCATTTGCTTATGCAGGAACGTATGAAATGTGGCAAATTAAGAAGAATCAATCCGTAGTCTTCTATTTTCTGTATTTCTTCGCTTATACTGCTCCAGTTTAAAAGCTATGTTATAATGGTTTGTTCAAACTGGAACTTCAGGCAAAAGTATGCAAAGTGTTAAGGGAGAATGACTTGATTGTATTCCAGGCAATGGAAATAGGTACACTTTATATAGGCTAGCCAGTGTAGTGTGAAACTAAAACTAAACTCTTTCATACTACACTAGTATGAAACCAAAGCTAAACCCATTCAAAGGCTAACATTAATGTCTAAACACAGTCCAACACACGCAGTCCACCCCCCCCCCCCCCCCCCCCCCCAACCCAACCCAATCACAACATCTAGCCACAACAGATGTTGAGACTGAATTGAAATTCTGAGAACAACAAGAAGGGAGCTCCTTCGTGAAGATGTCGGCGAACTGCAACATCGTCGTGACGTGGAGAACCCAGACCTCGCCACGTGCAACCCGCTTACGAACAAAATGGAGATCAATCTTTACATGCTTTGTTCGCTGATGCTGGACGGGGTTGGTGAAGAGGTAGACGACACTGACGTTATCACAATAGACCAACGTGCTCCGGGCGACAGGGGAGTGGAGCTCTTGACGTCAGGAAGCCTTAGCCACGCTGTTAGCCACGACCCGGTACTCTGCCTCAGCACTCGAGCGTGACACCACAGGCTGCTGCTTCGAGGACCAGGAGAAGAGGTTCTCGCATAGGAAGACGGCGTAGCCAGAGGTGGAACGACGAGTGTCTGAGCATCCCGCTCAGTCAGCGTCGTGTATTCGACCAACTCGGAGGCCGAGTCACGTCGAAAGAGGACACTGTAGTCGAGGGTGCCACGCAGGTATCGAAGGATCCGCTTCACAACAGTGAGGTGCGGCTCCCGTGGGTCATGCATGTGAAGGCACACCTGCTAAACTGCATAGGAGATGTCCGACCTGGTGAAGGTGAGGTACTGAAGTGCACCTGCAGGACTCCTGTAGGTGGTCGAGTCACTGACAGGTGTCCCGTCGGTAGAATAGATCTTTGCCTAGGTATCCACCGGTGGGGAGCACGGCTTACACTCAGCCATGCCCGCTCGCTCGAGGATGTCTAGACAGTACTGTCGCTGGTGAAGAAACAAACCACTTGGTCGGTCCTCGACCGCACTAACCAGGAAGTGGTGGAGCTGGCCCAAGTCCTTCGTAGCGAACTCCTTTTGTAGGGCAGATATAGTATGCTGAAGGAGATCCGGGTTGGACACTGTCAGCACAATGTCGTTGACGTACAGGAGCAGGTAGACAGTGTCACCCTCCCGCCGATAGACAAACAACGACATGTCCGACTTGGCCTCAACGAAGTCCAACAAGACCATGAAGGTGGCAAACCGGCTATACCAAGCTCGGGGTGCCTGCTTCAGACTGTACAAGGACTTGTTCAGCTTGCAGACCATGTCTAGATGAGCTGAATCAACAAATCCTGTCAGCTGATTGCAGTACACTATCTCCGTAAGAGTACCGTGGAGGAAGGCGTTCTTGACGTGCAGCTAGTGGACGGGCCAAGAACGCGAGAGAGCCAGCGACAATACAGTGCGAACTGTCGCTGGCTTCACCACCGGACTGAAGGTCTCGTGGCACTGAGTAAATCCCCGAAGTACACATCGGACCTTATATCTCTCCAGGGAGCCATCTGCCTTCCTCTTATGCGTGAACACTCACTTGCATGTGATAACATTTCCACGAGTAGGACGAGGAACAAGGTCCCAAGTTCGGTTGGAAAGTAGGGCCGCATACTCTTCCTCCATAGCGCGACGCCAGTGAGGATCGGTGAGAGCACTACGCACGGAAGACAGTATAGGCGATATTGAAGGGGAGGCGGGCGATGGAGGTGTCGTCATCGAGAGGGCGATCCCGGAGAAACGCTCAACAGGCCGGAGGACCTGAAAGTTTTCTAGAGGGAGGGGGGGGGGGTGAATAGGCAGATAACCTGAGATTTAACTCAATAAAAGCTAATCAAATTACATAGTGCAGACTAGTCCGGTCTGGGGGCGGACTAGTCCGGTCAGGATGACAAACTTGACCAAAGGTGAGATTTTTATGCGCTCTAACGAACTTAACTTGATAAAATATAAAGAGTATGAACCTAGCAATCTAGTAGATGGTGTGCACAAAGTAAAAATAACTAGATCGAGGCAGATCACAAGATTGAGGCGAAGAACATAAGCAACCCTAACTTGATCTAGCAAAGAATGAGGAAGTCAAATCAAAGACACAAGACACAAGATTTATCTCGAGGTTCAACCCTACAAAGGAGCCTACATCCACGTTGAGGATGCCCACGAAAGGCAGGGTTTCACTCAACCCTTTCCTCACTTAGCCACCACGAAGACCGACTATTCTTCCACTAAATCACAAGGGTAATCACCAAACCCGTGGGGCAACTCACAACCTGAGGCTCTCACAAGTTTACAACTCGAAGAGATCGAAGATCAACACCCACACAAACTCAAATCAATCAGTCAAACCGAAAGAATCAACCAAGAGCTCAAGATCAAACAAACCCTTCTCTCTCCTCTTCCACACCTCACAAATCATCGATAATCGCTCTTAGGACTCCAAAAATGGTTGAGAGAGGGCTAGGATGTATCTAGGAATGCTATGGCGGTGCTAGGGTTCGAGAGAGTGCCTTTGGAGGTCGGGGGATCCCTTTTTATAGTGATCCCTATAAGTAGTCGTTGCCACTATAAAAAGTGCGGACTAGTGCGACCTGTGGGACCAGTGATTTCACCCTTGACCAACCACAAAGTTCACTGCCACCTTTTGAAATCAAAAGGTCACCAAACCACAGACTAGTCCGTCCAAAAACGGACTACTCCGATCTCACACAGAACTGTTTGTTCCGGTTAAGAACGGGCCAGTCTAGCACACCAGACTAGTCCGACCCCCAAGAGCGGACAATTCCGACCGTCCAAGACTTAGTCCCAGTAGCCACCTTCCATTTCTCAACGGACTAGTCTGACAGAGAACAGACTAGTCCGATCTCAGTCAGAAACTACTTTTTCAGACTGAAACAGACTAGTCTGTCCCAGCGGACTAGTCTGACTCCCCAGGGTGGACTAGTCTGGTCCTTCAGGATTTAGTCCCAAAAGAACACAGAAACTCACCATGGACTAGTACGTCCCCAAACGGTCAAGTCCGAGCTCACACAGAATACTTTGGGCCGCCTAACATCGTATCAGTCTGATGTGGTCGGACTAGTCCGACCTTCCAACCCGGAAGTGTCCGACCCTGTCCTTAGGGCTGCTTCAACTCATCTCTCAATCTAGTTTAGCTTGGACTATGAGCTCTTAGGAGATTCTCAACACTCGACTCATTGAACACACTCAATCTAAGTAGTTGAACTCAACACAAGGAATTTATAAGCCCAAATTCTGTCCTTTGAGTTCTTCTCCTTTTTTTTTTGCTCTTTTTCCTTTTTGAGTGCATTCAACCCCGTCCAACTTTCAATCACCTGTGCTTACACTTGCAAAGCTCATTAGTCCCTTAAGTGTTGTCAAAGTTGAAGACCTCCGTAGTCCCCACATGTCACAGGGCACTGGACCCACCTCCTTCATATGGGTAGCTCCATCACTATCACGTGTAATATAAGACCGGAGCCAAACTACCTACATAGGGGAGCTCCATGCTTGATACATGTACAGGGACCCCAGACCTAACCCCAAGTAGAGGGAAGCTCCTGTGCCGCCATATGTGTAACGGCTCCAGACCTACATCCCCGCGAGGGGAAGCTCCAGATCTGCCACGTGTCGAACCTCCGGACCCATGACACCAACGGGAATACTAACGGATCTCCAACGGCACGAACATTCAAAGGATAGTGATTGCTACAGTTACAAGGTCTGATTATGTGTCATTAATACAATATTAATGGCGCACGATCGGAAGATCCTTAATACTGGTAACACCACCATTAAGTCGCGTTATCACGCTGTTAGGGTGCTTAATCACACTTAATTGTGTATTAGACAATGATAACCGCTGGGACCACATGTCAGGCCAGGCAGCTCATGTAACAACCATCCCTTGGTCTATAAAAGGGATGTGCTGCACGACACTAGGGAAGGAGGCTCATACACACACAAGTGTGAACAAATCCCTAATACAACAACACACACTCTGTGGAGTAGGGTATTACACTCAGGAGGCACGAACTACATAAACCAATTGTGTCATCATCTTGTCTCAGATCTCCGCACGCCCTAACCGATACAAGAACCTCCGCGGGCTACAATTTAGTAGTATCGGGGAAGTGTCGTTCATACACTTCGAAATTTGACGCGCCAGGTAGGAGAACCTGAGATCACAAGATGGTGAACTCCGCCGCGGATCATCCAACAGCAACAACGCTGTGCAACATGTTGGGGGGAATCCTTCCAACATACAGCAACCAACAGGCGCTGTAGTCCCGACGGGTGTCGCACCACCACCACCACCATCTGCTCTGGTAAACGATGCTGGACAGCAGAGTGGGTATTCACGTCGGTCACAACATCGGCGAACAACAACCCTGAGAACCCGCTGATTGATGCGCGTACTCTGCTGGAGCGCCCACCAGCGTCCGGAGCACCTCAGGGTGCGATGGAGCAGTGGTGTGCTGATGTGCAGCATCTAGTTGCACCCGCAACTGATGCCATCAGCAACCATTGTCCCCCCCCCCCCCCCCCCCCTTCGGGGCAGGCACTGACTCAACGTAGGACCTTGTCTGGAAGACTTGGTCCTCACGTATCACAGCACCGAAGGCGTGCTGTATCTCAACAGGTGACATCGCTGCCTTCCGGGGCATGACGCACCCATACTGTGTCGAGGCTTTAGACGCATGACCTGCGCTCAGAGCTCAATCACCGCTACCAACAGCAGAATGACCGTGTCCATATCGAGTGTGCTCGCAAGAGGCGAGAAGCTCTAGACAACCCTGCTCCAATGGGAGTAGGAGGAGGTTGTTCTTCCCTAACCATGCATCTGCGCATGGTTAGGTGGCCTCAGAAGTTCCGTCCTCACCTGCCTGAGAAATTCGACGTGACTGTCAACCCAACCGAATTCTTTCAAATCTACTCCACCGCTATCCTTACGGCGGGGGCAATGAGGCCGTGATGACCAACTACTTCCCTGTGGCTCTAACTGGGACCGCCAGGTTCTGGTTCATGAGTCTTCCACCCGACTCTATCAACAGTTGGGCGGAGCTATGCCAACAGTTCACTGCCAACTTCGGGAGTTCTTACACCCGACCAGGCACCGAACTAGACCTGTTTGTCGTGAAGCAAACAACGGGGGAATCGCTGCGATCCTTTATCCAACGGTTTTCTCATGTACGCAATACAATCCCTTCTATCTCAAATGCTTCTGTTATTGTCGCATTTTGACAGGGTTGAAAGTGCATCTAGGAATCCCTTGTGGGTTTTGGTTGATTTATGATAAGCAAATGAGATCCTAACCACATTGTTGAGATGAGCACAGGTTCTAATGAGAGAATAAACAAAGCGCCAAAAAGAAAGGAGAATGAGGAGCAATGCGGAAAAGAGCTCAAGAACCAAGTGTAGTAGATCATTGTGTATGGAGTGTATTAAGAAAACACACCCCAAGAGCTCAAGCACAATTAATCTCACACATTGCACAAAGTTATACAGGACCGGACTCGTTCTACTGACCCTGGACTAGTCCAATATCTTTCTGTACCAGATCGGACAAGTCCTCACAATGCGTACTTGTCCACACAGTCCAGTTTTCACTGATCGGACTAGTCCGATATCACCACGGACTAGTCCAATATCTCTCTGACAAAAATCGGACTAGTCCTCACCAGTGCGGACTAGTCCCCCAAACACTTCACAAGTTGCACAAAATCGGACAAGTCCAATAACACAACGGACTAGTCTGATATCTCTCTGATGTCAATCGGACAAGTACGATGTTAGCACGGACTAGTCTAAAATCCCTCTGACCTAAATCGGACAAGTCCTCCAAGTGCGGACTTGTTCCCCAAATTCACTTAGGGATTCACCTATCCGGACAAGTCCGATACTCATCGGACTAGTCCGAAGATTTCCAGAACCAAATCGGACTAGTCCGCTTTCACTTCGGACAAGTCCAATATTTCAGGACACCTAGGGTTTCCTACACGCAACACACTGGACTAGTCCGGTGTCCACCACAGACTAGTCCAATCTTTCTAAAACCTAACAGTAACTTTTGGGAACCCCAAATAAATAGATGTGCACAACCCAACTTTCATCTCTCTCGACACCCTACACCGTCACACCCTCCAAGAGCCTAGAAAACTCATCTCTCCACGCAATCCAATGCAAGAAAGCTTAATCCTTTGAGGATACACTTTGGATCCAATGAGAGACACGGTTCTTCACTCATTGAGCTCTTGGTTTGATTCCCTAACACACTCATGTGATTTTCATTGTAATCCTAAGAGTGTGTTCTTGGTGGTGTTCACTTGTAATCTTGGGGAGCCCTCAAGTTGTGAGAAGACCCCTTGAATACGGTTATTTGCCCTTGACCTCCGTGGCGATCCGACGAGGGTAGGGTTGGAGAAGACCTGATCCTTTTGTGGACTCCTCAACGTGGATGTAAGTTGCCTCTGTGGGAACCGAACGACGGGATAAAGAGCTTGTGTTCCTACTTTGCGCATATTGTTCTTACTCTTCCATCTATCTAGGGTTTCAATCAGTCTTGTTATATTACGTTGAAATATTGAAGATAAGATTAACTTGTGCTACGTCCTAGTTCATGGTAGTGTGATACTCCAATTACAAGTACTTTTCCGCTGCATATAGTCTAGGATCGAGATAATCGATCAATCTAATCCGCACTCATCAGACTAGTCCGCACTCTACTGGACTAGTCCAATATCTCGGGATTTGATCAGTTTGTTAAGTGTTGTAGGTTCTAACCGAAATTCAAAAAGGCCTATTCATCCCCCTCTAGGCCACATTCAATTGGTATCAGAACAATCATTTTAATTATGACCCCTTAAATTCTAACAACAATCATTATCTATCTATTCCACTTGGAAAAGCCCCACACCTTGATGGCAATGACTACTCAATGTGGAGGCAAAACATGAAAATGCACTTGATCTCACTCAATCCAAGCTTGTGGCACATTGTGGTTACAGGAATAGATATCTCCGACGATGATGAGGAGCTCACACCTAGCCAAGAGCAAGCAATCCATCGAAATGCCCAAGCTGCTGCAGTCATCACCTCATCACTTAGTCAGGACGAGTTCACAAAGGTGGATGGACTTGAGATTGCAAAGGAGACATGAGATACATTGCAAACCGCACATGAAGGCGATCGTCATGTGCGAGAAGCGAAGATTGAAATGATTGAAGGCAAATTGGGAAGATTCGCCATTGAAGAAGATGAGTCGCCGCAAGACATGTATAACCGCTTAAAGACACTCATCAACAAGGTTCGAGCATATGGAAGCAAGAAGTGGAACGATCACGAGGTGGTGAAGCTCATCCTTAGAGCTTTCATGCCTCGCAATGTCACCTTATGCTCGATGATTAGAGAAAGTCCCGGGTGTAAGAAAATGACACCAGATGAGCTACTTGGGAAGATCATCAATTTTGAGATGATAGAAAAGCAGGTGAAGCATGTCAAAGATATTGTCGATCTCACCTCGACAAAGAAGAAAGGGGTCGCTTTAGGGTGTGTTTGGTTTGGGGACAAAGTGGGATGGGTTGAGTCCATCTCTGTTTTTAGGGACGTGATGATCCCATTTTATGTTTGTTTAGAGGGACGGAAGTGGGATGACTCCAACCCTGTTTTCTGTTTGATTGGAAGGATGAAGTGGGATAGAAATAAACGACGTTCCTAGTCTGTTAGTTATTATCTACACAAGCATTCTATCGAACACTTGTAATGCATTCGTTCTAGTGCACTGTTGACATAGTTGCATTGATGGAAGGCCATGTCTTTACAGACCGCAGGAGAAAGAAGGACGACAAAGCACTCGAGTAGGTGCCTACCACATCTACATGTTCTAGGACCTCCGGTCAGTCAAGTTCTTGGGGAGCGGCAGCTTGGAGCACGTTGTCGGCTACTACGTCGCGCTGGTCTCAGCAACGAGGAGATCGTGCTCTTGCTTGGTGACCACAAGCCAAATGCATACAAGCACACCAAGTTTCGAACGGTGCAGATCCGCAGACGTAGATGGTGCGGGCAGGCGCCGTCCCCGCGCCGGCGCTGGACATCACAGTCGTGCCCACGACCGCCGCAGAGTTCGTGCCAAAGCTACAGTCGGAGGCCGCCAGCTGCGTCCACATGCATGGTCTATCACGAACGACACCGCTGAGCTTGCTGATGCCGTAATGGAATGAGCATCGCAAAAGGCATCGACGGGAGGAGCAGCGTTGCAGAAGAAGGAGCGACGCGGGTAAGGAGACGGAGACTCACGCCCTTGAAGTGGGACGGATCCATCCGCTCGATTTTGGAGGGATGGTTGTGTCCCTGATCTGAGGGGAATATTTCCTTTTGGGGATGATTTCATTCCACATGTCTCCAAACCAAACACTACAAAAAATGGATTCGACCTGTCCCATCTCACTTCATCCCACGAACCAAACGCACCCTTAATGTCCACTCTCAAGCCCTTGTCTAATGAAGCTCGAGAAGCTCAACAAGAAGAGGACAGCGACGATGAGAGCAGAGACTTGGATGAAGATGACATGACACTATTCATGAAGAAATTCAAAAGAATGATGAAGAAAAGACAAGGGGCTAAATCAAGTGAAGGGAAGTACAAGGAAAAATCAAGACTGAAATTGAGGCGGGCATGCTATAACTGTGGTGAATATGACCACTTTATAGTTGATTGCCCATATGAAGAAAACAAGAAGAAGACCAAGGAAACAAAGCCTAAACCCAAGAAATTCTTCAAGAAGAAGAAACAACAAGCTGAACAAGCGCATCTAGGGAAGGAGTGGGACTAAAATGATGAGTCCTCATCCAAAGAAGAAGAGGAGATGGCTAGCATAGCCATCGAGAAGACATCCAAGAAGTCCACTCTCTTCCCCACTCTTGGCGCATGGAAGGCGAATAACACTTGCCTCATGGAAAAGGAAGGTAAACGAAAGATAACAACCAAATCCTCTTCCTTGCATTCCTATTCTAGTGATAGTGAAATTGCTAGTGATAATGAACATATGCTCATTGGCTTAGATAAGAAAACAGTTGCGAAAATGAAATTTCTACTTGATCAGCTTGTTGAGAAGGAGAAGTTGATAAACCGTCAAGAAGATATGATTATCTCCCAAAAGGAGGAATATGTTGAATTTGACAAGCTTCTAGAACTTGAAAAGGAGCGAAGCAAGTCACTAGAGCTTGAGTTAGCTTCAAGCAAGGAAGCTTGCTTGGAGTTAAGCGACTCAAATGCTACAATCAAGGATTGAACTTGCTAACCTAATCAAGGTTAACAAGATCCTTGAGGTACAAGTTGATTCACTAAAGCAAAGTGCCCCTTCATCCTCTTCAAGCTCGCCTTCTGAACCCCTTAAAACTGAAACTGCTTCTACTTGTGCATGTGGTAAAGTTGACACTAGCTTGAAAGACAAGTCAACCTCTACCAAGGATAAGCATCCTGTCCAAAGTGCCATATTTGATAAGGAGAAGGTCAAATATGCACGTAGTGCATACTTGACCACCAGACCTCCTAATATCAAATATGGCATTGGGTATTCCTATGGTGGAAAGCAAAATGCTAGAAGCCATAATAATAACAAGGAGATCATTGTCTTTGTGAAGGGAAATTACTCTCAAGCTAGGAAGTCCAACAAAATCAACACACAGGAACACCGGACTAGTCCGACACCGGCACGGACAAGTCCGGACCTCCGTACAAGTCCGGTGAACCGGACTAGTTCTGTTTATAAACAACAACAATTGTTATTTAGAACCTTTGATGCATCTTATGTTTTAATAAGAAGTAATTTAGGTAAAATTTATGCTCATTATGTTAGGCCACACCATGGGAACACCAAGTTCATGTGTGGGTGCCCAAATTTCTTGTAACTAACCTCCAAGGACCCAAGCAAGCTTGGGTACCTAAAACCAATGCTTGATTTGTTGTTGTAGGCCTATTCCTCTAGTGGATCTAAATGGATGATAGACAATGATTGCACCAACCATATGACCGAAGAAAGAAGGATGTTCGTTGAGTATGAAGAAAATGAGGATCCAAGCGAGGGCATCTATTTTGGAGACAATAATCAAGGAAAGGTGCTCGCAACATCACATTGTGCTTGATGATTAGAGAAAGTTCCGGGTACAAGAAAATGACCCCGGATGAGCTGCTTGGGAAAATCATAAATTTCGAGATGATGGAAAAGCAAGCAAAACATGTCAAGGAGATTGCCGACCTCACCTCGGCAAAGAAGAAAGGGGTCGCTTTGAAGTCCACTTGCAAACCGTTGTCAAAAGAAGCTCGAGAAGCTCAACAAGAAGAGGACAGCGATGATGAGAGCAGCAAAATCGACGAAGAAGACATGATCCTCTTCATGAAGAGATTCAAGAAAATGATGAAGAGAAGACAAGGTGGAAAATCAAGTGAAGGAAAATACAAAGAAAAGTCAAGACCAAAGTTGAGGCGGGCATGCTATAACTGTGGTGAATATGACCACTTTATATTTGATTGCCCATACGAAGAAAACCAAGGAAACGAAGCCTCAACTCAAGAAATTCTTCAAGAAAAAGAAGCAAGCTGGATAAGCGCACCTAGGAAAGGAGTGAGACTCAAATGACGAGTCCTCATCCGAAGAGGAAGAGGAGATGGCTAGCATCGCCATCAAGAAGACAACCAAGAAGTCCACCCTCTTCCCAACTCTAGGCGCATGGAAGGGCAACAACACTTACCTCATGACAAAGGAAGGTAAACGAAAGGTAACAAACAAATCCCCTTTCTTGCATTCCTATTCTAGTGATAGTGAAGTTGCTAGTGATAATAAAGACATGCTCGTTGACTTAGATAAGAAAACAGTAGCAAAAATGAAATTTCCACTTGATCAGCTTGTTAAGAATGAGAAGTTAATCAACCGTCAAGAAGATATGATTATATCCCAAAAGGAGGAATATCTTGAACTTGGCAAACTTCTTGAACTTGAAAAGGAGCGAGGCAAGTCACTGGAACTTGAGTTAGCCTCAAGCAAGGAAGCTTGCTTGAAGTTAAGCGACTCAAACACCACCATCAAGGACGAACTTGCTAACCTATCCAAGGTTAACAAAATCCTTGAGGTACAAGTTGAGTCAGTCAAACAAAGTGACCCCTCATCCTCTTCAAGCTCACCTTCTCAACCACTTAAAACTGAAGCTACTATTACTTGTTCATGTGCTAAAATTAACACTAGCTTGAAGGAAAAGTCAACCTCTACCAAGGACAAGCATTCTTCCCAAAGTGGCATATTTAACAAGGAGAAGATCAAATATGCACGTAGTGCATACTTGGTCACAAGACCTCCTAATGTCAAATATGGCATTGGTTATTCTTATGGTGAAAAGCAATATGCTAGAAGCCATAAAAATAACAAGAAGAGCATTGCATTTGTGAGGGGAAACTCCTCTCAAGCTAGAAATACCAATAATGCTAATAAGTCCAAGATAGTCAACATATACAACAACCGAACTAGTCCGGTCCTTACTCGGACAAGTCCGGTTTCCCGGACTAGTTCTGTTCATAAACAACTACAACTATTATTCAGAACTTTCGATGCATCCTATGTTCTAATGAGATGTAATTTTGGTAAAGTTTATGCTCGTTATGTTGGGCCACGCCATGGGAACATCAAGTCTCATGTGTGGGTGCCCAAATCACTTGTAACTAACCTCAAAGGACCCAAGCAAGCTTGGGTACCTAAAACTAAGGCGTAATGTGTTTTTGCAGGCCTATTCCTCTGGTGGATCAAAATGAGTGCTAGATAGTGGATGCACAAACCACATGACCGGAGAAAGAAAGATGTTAGTTGAATCTGAAGAAAATGAAGATTCAAACAAAGGCATCTATTTTGGAGACAACAATCAAGGAAGGGTGCTCGGTACCGGTAAAATTGCAATATCATCTCAACACACTCTTTCTCATGTGTTACATGTTGATTCCTTATATTATAACCCGCTGTCCATATCTCAATTATGTGACAAATGTTATAATTGCTTGTTCACTAATGAGGGTGTGACCGTCTCTAGAAAGGGTGATGGTTCCACTGCATTCAAGGGTATGTTAAAGGGAAAGCGTGCATTCAAGGGTATGTTAAAGGGAAAGCTTTACCTTGTTGACTTCAACAAAGATAAAACCAAACTTGACACATGCTTGATTGCAAAGACCAACATGGGTTGGTTGTGGCATAGACGGCTAGCGCATGTTGGTATGAGGAATCTTCAAAAACTCCTCAAGGGCGATCACATCCGAGGTTTGAAGTATGTTGTTTTTGAGAAAGACAGGCCTTGTAGCGCGTGCCAAGCCGGGAAGCAAGTTGGAGCACCTCATCCCTACAACAAGACCGCTCGAGCTACTCCACATGAACCTATTCTGTCCAATTGCTTACATAAGCATCGGCGGTAACAAATATGGCTTAGTAGTTGTTGATGATTTTTCTCGCTTCACTTGGGTTTTCTTTTTACATGATAAGGCAGAAACTCAAGGAACCTTGAAGAAGTTTTTCAAGCGTGCTCAAAATGAGTTTTCATTGACAATCATGAACATTCGAAGCGACAACGGAACAGAGTTCAAGAACACCCAAGTTGAGGAGTACCTAGACGAAGAAGGCATAAAGTATGAGTTTTCAATACCTTACCCCCCTCAACAAAACGAAGTTGCCGAAAGGAAGAACTGAACCCTCATAGAGATGGCGAGAACAATGCTCGATGAATACAAGACCTCCGATCGGTTTTGGGCGGAAGCGGTTAACACCGCTTGCCACGTGATAAACCGACTCTACCTTCATCGACTACTCAAGAAGACATCATATGAGCTACTCATCGGTAACAAGCTAATATTTCATATTTTCGAGTTTTTGGTTCTAGATGCTATATTTGGAACAAGAAGCCTAGGACTTCAAAGTTCGCTTCGAAGTCCGATGAAGGTTTCTTGCTTGGTTATGATTCAAATTCTTACGCCTATCGTGTCTTCAACAAGACCTCCGGACTTGTTGAAGTAGCATGTGACATAGTGTTCTATGAAACTAACAGCTCCGAAAAGGAGCAAGTTGATCCATGTGTGCTAGATAGAGAAGAAGCTCCTTGCCAAGCAGTGAGAAGAATGGCATTGGGCGAAGTTCGGCCACAAGAACCACCTCTACATATGCATGAGGAAGATGAACCACAAGAGGAGGCCAATGATCAAGGGGGGGGGGGCTTCCATACAAGATCAACCTCAAGAAGACGAAAATGATCAATAAGTTAATGAGGGCAACTATCTAGGGGAGAAGAAGATGGCCATGAAGATTCATGACCGCAAGTGCCACACCCAAGAGTACACCAATGCATCCAAAGGGATCACCCAATCGACAACATCATAGGTGACATCCAAAAGGGAGTAACTACTAGATTTCAGATAGCTAATTTTTGTGAGCATTATTCGTTTGTATCCTTTTTGGAACCGCACAGGGTTGAGGATGCATTGAAGGATCCGGATTGGGTAGTGGCCATGCAAGAAGAACTCAACAACTTCAAACAGAACGAGGTGTGGGAACTAGTCAAAAGACCCAAGTTCAACGTCGTCAGAACCAAATGGGTCTTCCACAACAAACAAGACGAACACAGGGTGGTGACAAGGAACAAGGCACGACTTGTGGCCAAAGAGTATTCACAAGTCGAATGTTTGGATTTCGATGAAACTTTTGCTCCCGTAGCTAGACTTGAGTCTATTAGAATATTACTTGCATATGCTACTCACCATGATTTCAAGCTCTATCAAATGGATGTGAAAAGTGCCTTCCTCAACGGACCAATCAAGGAGGAGGTGTATGTAGAGCAACCCCCCAAGTTTGAAGATGAAGAGTTCCCCGATCACGTCTTTAAATTGCGTAAGGCTCTCTACGGCCTCAAACAAGCTCCTAGAGATTGGTATGAGTGTCTTAGAGATTTCTTAATTGAAAATGGTTTTAAGATCAGTAAAGTAGATTATACATTGTTTACAAAGAATGACAATGATCTCTTTATTTGTCAAATTTATGTTGACTGATATTATCTTTGGTTCAACTAATAAACCTTTTTGTGAGGAATTTAGTAAGATTATGACAGATAGGTTTGAGATGTCTATGATGGGAGAGCTAAAGTACTTCTTGGGATTCCAAGTGAGGCAACAATAGGAAGGGACACTCATAAGCCAAACTAAGTATAATCAAGACATACTCAAGAAGTTTGGAATGGACAAGACGAAGCCTATAAAGACTCCCATGGCAACGAATGGCCACTTGGATCTCAATGAAGATGGACCAAACGTCGATCAAAAGGTATATCGCTCCATGATTGGATCTCTACTCTACTTATGTGCATCTAGGCCAGACATTATGTTGAGTGTATATTTGTGTGCAAGGTTTCAAGCCAACCCAAAAGAGTGTCATTTGACAGCTGTAAAGAGAATCTTGCGGTATTTAGTTCATACACCAAACCTAGGCCTTTGGTATCCCAAATGTTCCAACTTCAATCTCATTGGTTACTCCGATGCAGATTATGCCGAATGTAAAATAGATAGAAAAAGTACCTCTGGTACATGTCAATTCCTAGGTAGATCTATAGTTTCTCGGTCCTCCAAGAAACAAAACTCCATTTCGTTATCCACGGCTGAAGCGAAGTATGTTGCACCCGGGAGTTGTTGTGCACAACTCCTTTGGATGCGACAAACTCTTAGGGATTACGGTTACAACATGAACCATATTCCACTCCTTTGTGATAATGAGAGTGCTATTAAGATTGCCCATAGTCCTGTTGAGCACTCTAGGACCAAACACATAGACATCCGACATCACTTTTTGAGAGACCATTCAATGAAAGGAGACATAGCCATTTCCCATGTCAATACCGAAAAGCAACTAACCGATATATTTACCAAGCCACTAGATGAAAAACGCTTTTGTGAGCTTCGAAATGAACTCAATATCCTTGATGCTTGGAATATGGCTTGAAAACTTGCATACCTGTATGAACTCTTCAAAATATATTGTTTGAGTTGCGAAAATCATCTATCTCAATTTTCTCCAAAAAACTATGTCAACTACTTGATCTTGGTGAATTATGATCATTGGTTGATTGTTGAATGCTTACTGATCATATTCATCAATGTTAATTGATTTGCTTTGCCTCCCTATTTTCTTAATAAGTACCTTCAAATATATACGAATGGGCTAAGCATTTCTTCCCTGGTGACCACAAACTAGTCCATGGTTGCCCGGACTAGTCCGCCCCTGCAGACTAGTCCGCAGAGTGATTGTAGGTCCGGACTAGTCCGACCGACCACGGACTAGTCCGATATAGGCTCTGAAAAAGTTCGGACCAGGCCGATCATTTTTGGACAAGTCCGATTTTTTGTCTCCATGACCCTAGCCGCCGCCAAACCCTAATCTTCCTCACCCCCACACTTGCCTCAAGCTTTCTCTCTCCACGCTTGAGCTCCCCAAGGCGATTTGGCGATTCCTCCATCAAAACTCCTCAAGTTTGGGTGGAAATCGACCTCCTTTGCGTAGGGATTGAAGACCACAGACTTGTCCGCTCCTTCAACCCCTACATCTCCAAGAATCAAGGACTTTCGGTAAAATCTCATCCCAAACCCTAGAATTTGTGATTTCCTTCGTTGTTGATCAAATAGCCTAGTTTCCTTCACCTAATACATGCTTCCTTGATGTATTACATTGATGCTAAGCTATTTGTTGAAAGCATCTAGGCCCCCATGAGGTATGGTTTCGGTGATTAATGACAACCATTGGATTTTACTAATGAATTTGTGAATGCAAGGTCCCCATAATCACTCAATCAAATGAAATCAATATGTCATTTGATACCCATATACAATCAATTTATGAGATCAAATCAATTATATGAAGACAAGAAGTGAAAGCTCTTATGTCAAAATCATTCAACTTTAAATTGACAACATTCAATGCTTGAAGATCATCAGAAATGCCTTTGCAACAAATATCAAAGAGGTCAATCGAGCAAGATACAAAATCACTTAGAAACAACTCGAAGCAAACAAAATCAACTCACCGGATCAACCGAGGTTCCAGAAATATACACATCGGTCGAGTTGGTTCAGCTGAAGAAGAAGACCTCAGAACAAAGCACTCACCGGATCATCCGATGTGAATGGCTCATCTACATCAGTCCATCAGTACAGTTTGCAATATCATTGGACCAAGTGTAGCACCGGATCATCCGATGTACAAAAATATACACATCGGTCAATCACTCCAGTAAGCATCAAGTTTGAGTCAATTCTGGAGGAAGAGCCATCGGATCATCCGATGAGAAGACAGGAGCAACATCGGTCTAACAACGGTTACATCTGACACAATGACGTCAGCTAAAGTAAACTTGACCGATGATAACTAAAGGGGAGACATCGGATCATCCGGTGTTCACAGTAAAGTTCTGTCAGCCTACTTTTCCAACAGCTATTTCGGGGAGGCTGGCTATAAATACCCCCTAATCCTGTCATTTCGCCAAGTCTTGATCACCAGACACTATCAACACATCCACAAGCGTTCAAGACCAAGAGCAATCACTTCCACATCATTTCGATCACCTATACACTAAGAATTAGGCTAGAACTAGCTAGAGAGAGAGCTTGTGTGCTTCCATTCTGGGTGAGTGGACTCTCTAGGATAGTGAGAGAGCCTCAAGGGAGTGCCCTTGGTGTTTGTAACTGTGAGGAGACTTCCGGAGCTTGCCAAGGCGTTTGTGGAAGCCCGGAGGGTCGAAGTTGTACAAGGCTTGAGCTCCATCTTGCCAAGGTTGGCAAACGGAGAGGAATAGTGAAGATCCCTCGTCTCGGTGACTTGGGTGTGGCAAGACCCTTTGGTGTGTGCCACAACGTGGATGTAGGAAGATCTTGACGATCTTGCCGAATCACGGGATAAATCCTCGTGTCTCCTCGGGAGTTTGCATCCTCCTCCTTTCCCTTACGTTTATGCATTTTACATTCCGCAAAGTTCCTATTTACTTGAATGCATAGATAGTTTGCGTAGGGAATTGGGCTTTTAGGAAGTAAGGTTTATTGCGTAGATTTTTGAAAAGAAGCCCAATTCACCCCCCTCTTGGGCATTCGATCCTTACAATTGGTATCAGAGCAAGGTTGCTCATAGGATCATTCTAGCTTCACCGCTAGAGAGCTAAAATGGCCAAGGTTGGGGGTTCGGTTCCTATCTTCGAGGGCAAGAACTTTGCCTATTGGAAAGCACGCATGCGCGCTTATCTAGAGGCTATTGCTCCCAAAGTATGGGAAGCGACCCACACGGGGTTTGGAGAACACAATTATGTGGGTGATCAAATTAAGTGGGATGCTAAAGCTAGGAATGCTATTTATGAATGCATTAGTCAAGATGTGTTTTCTAGGATTGCTAGCAAGGAAAAAGCTTGTGAAATTTGGGCTTGCTTAATAGAGATTCATGAGGGTTCTTCTAGAGTCAAGGGACTTAAATATCACATGCTTAAAGAAAAATATGATGAATTTAAGATGCTACCTCATGAAAATGTCAATGAGATGTTCTCTCGCTTAAATGTGCTTATTGAAGAAATAAATGCTCTTAATATTGCTTCTCTTGGTAAGGGACTCATCAACCGCAAGATCCTCATGCTCCTTCCCAAGCCAAAGTACAACATCATGAACTCCATGCTCCAAAAAGAGTCACTTGACCATATTGAAGTTTTGGAGCTCATTGGAGAAATACACGCTCATGAGATGAGTGTACTTGGGATGATGGAGCAATCATTTTTAAAGACAATTGCTCTAAAGGCCTCCACCAAGAAAACAAGCCTCAAGAAGAAGAAGGTGGTTGAGCCTATCTCAAGTGAAGAAGAACAAGCATCAAGTGAAGATGAAGATGATGAGCTTGCATTGATGATGAGAAAGTTCTCACGCTTGAACTCCAAGATTACCAAGAAGGGATACACCTTTGATCCTAAGAAGAAAGCGTTTCTACCAAGTAGAGATGATCACAAGACTTGCTACAATTGTGGTGATCAAGGCCACATCTCCTATGATTGTCCAGAACCGGACAAAAGAAGAGAGAACTACAAGAGCAAGCATCGCAAGCTTGAAGAAAGTGATAATGATGAAGAAGAGGCCAAACCCAAACCAAGAGCCTTTGGGAAGAAGAAACATGACAAGGGAAAGAAGGCAAGACTCTTCCCAAAGAAGAGAAATGGCCCACAAAAGGTGTTCATGTGTGAGGCAAATGAATGGGTCACCGACGAAGAAACAAGTGATGAAGAGAGTGAAGCGGAAGAAGAAAGCTTGGCCGGCCTCGCCATCGCCAACAATGATGATGCACCTATTCATCCACCGCCCATGTGCTTCATGGCGAAAGGTAACACCAAGGTAGGTGATGATTCTAGCGATGATGAGCTTCCCCCCGATGATTTAACTTCTTTGATAAATGAATATCATGCTATCATTAAGAGGGAAAAGAGTAAGGTTAAAGTGCTTGAAGAAACTCGTGCTAGACTTGAGAGTGCTAACCTTGATTTGCTTGACAAGTATGAAAGCATACTCAAAGAGCATGACACGCTCAAATCCTATGTCAAGCAAATTGAGGAAGAAAAGGCTAAAATCAAGATAGATAATCATGAACTTAACTTAGCACACCAAACACTCTTGGAAGAGCACAAAAAGTTAATACAAGAACATCAAACACTTAACCTTGCTCATGACATGCTTGATCAAGAGTTGAAAATATGAAGCAAACTCTTAATGATAAGATATCCATTACTTCTCATGCCACTAATGCTTTGCACAAGTCTTTGCCTTTGAAAGCTAATGCTAGGGAGAAGGACTTGTTGGGAGAAATTGAGAGTCTCTGCACTAGTGTGGCTAGACTTTCAAAAGGGGAGGTCAAACACAAGGAAATTCTCTTCCAACAAGCAAAGTCCTTCAACAAGAGAGGACTTGGATCCTTCTCGGTGCCCAACAAAGGAAAGGTGCCCTCACCGGAGCTTAGAACAAGCTTCATCAAGGAAGTTGGTTCTTATTGCCAATATTGTGAGGTCACCGGTCACCACACAAGGGAGTGTCCTCTTCCTAACCGACCTTCTCCAAAATTGCCTATTAATTACAAATCTACTTTCAATGATCGTTACTATCTCTTAAGTAAAGTAGATGGCAAGGTGAAGGCTAGGTTCATTGGCAAGGACATGAAGGGCATGAAGGGGAAGCTCCCCAAGCAACTTTGGGTCCCAAAGACACTTGTATCACACATACAAGGACCTAAGTTGGCTTGGGTGCCTAAAGTTAAAAATTGAATTCATGTGTGTAGGTGAACTACAAAGCCAGAGGAAAGCATTGGGTACTCGATAGCGGGTGCACCCAACATATGACCGGCAATGATGGTATGTTCACCACCATAGAAAACCCCGGCAATCATGAACAAGTCACCTTTGGTGATAATTCTAAGGGAAAGGTAATTGGGTTAGGTGAAATTGCTATTTCAAATGATTTATCCATTTCTAATGTTTTGTACATTAAGTCACTTAGCTTTAATTTACTTTCTATTGCACAACTATGTGATCTTGGACTAACATGCACATTTAGCAAAAATGATGTTGTTGTGAGTAGTGAAACAAGCCAAGACATAGTCTTCAAAGGATTTCGGCATGGACATCTCTACCTAGTAGACTTCTCCAACAAGAATGCTAGCTTGACCACTTGTCTTTTCACTAAGACAAGCTTGGGTTGGCTATGGCACCGACGCATAGCACATATAGGGATGAGCAAGCTCAAGAAGTCATTCAATCTTGGGATGGTGACCGGCGTGAAGGATGTCACATTTGAGAAGAACAAGCTTTGTAGCGCTTGTCAAGCCGGGAAGCAAGTTGCTTCACACCACCCAATGAAGACAATGGTGTCAACCTCCAAGCCACTTGAACTACTCCACATGGATCTCTTCGGACCGTCCACATATCAAAGCCTTGGCGGTAACCTCTATTGTCTTGTTATAGTTGATGACTACTCTCGCTATGCTTGGACTCTATTTCTAGGTGACAAGAGTGAAACTCCGGAAGTGTTCAAGACCTACGCCAACCGCGCTCAAAGGGAATTTCAACTTCCCATCATCAAGGTCCGAAGTGACAACGGCACCGAATTCAAGAACTACAACATTGGGGAGTGGTGTGACCGTGAAGGCGTGAAGCATGAGTTTTCGGCCACATACACCCCTCAACAAAACGGTGTCGTTGAAAGGAAGAACAGGACACTCATCACTCTTGCAAGAGCAATGCTTGATGACTATGGAACATCGGAGATGTTTTGGGCCGAAGCAATCAACACGGCGTGCCATGCCACAAATAGGGTCTATCAACATCAACTACTTGAAAAGACCCTGTACGAGCTTCTCATTGGGAGAAAGCCCAACATCTCCTACTTTCGAGTCTTTGGATGCAAGTGCTACATCTACCGCAAGAAAAGGCTCGGTAAGTTTGAAAGAAGATGTGATGTTGGTATATTTCTTGGTTATGCATCAAACTCAAAAGCATATCGAGTATTCAACCAAACCTCCGGTTTAGTTGAGGAAAGTTGTGATGTTGAGTTTGATGAATCTAATGGCTCCCAAGAGGAGAGTTTTGGTCATGATGAAATAGATGATGAGCCCCTACGAGAAGCCATAAAGAACATGACCATTGGAGACATCAAGCCGGAAGTTGAGGAGAGCCATGATCAAGGGGGAGCTTCAAGTCCCAACATCAACACCTCCATGGCGCCTCAAGTTAACAAAGAGGAGAAGGATGATCCATTGCCGACTCAAGATTCACAAGCACAACAACATCAAGAGGAACAAGAAGTCCATGATCAAGTCCAACCACAAGAGGAGCAACACGCATCACCTTCGCCAAGTGCTTCACAACCACTTATGAGGCATGGACGCATCTCCAAGTAGCATCCAATGGACCAAATCATTGGAAGTCCGTCAAGGGGTGTAAGTACACATTCTCGCCATTTCGCTTCATTTTGTGAGCACTACTCGTTTGTTTCATGTGTAGAACCCACTCACATTGAGGAAGCACTCCAAGACCCAAATTGGGTGATGGCCATGCAAGAAGAACTCAACAACTTCATCCGCAATGAAGTTTGGGTGTTGGAGGAGCGACCCAAGGACAAGAACGTCATCAGAACAAAGTGGGTGTACCGCAACAAACAAGACGAGAATGGCGTTGTGGTCCGCAACAAGGCAAGACTTGTGGCCAAGGGGTTCTCGCAAGTTGAAGGAATAGACTTTGGGGAGACATTTGCCCCGGTCGCACGGCTAGAAGCCATCCGTATACTCCTTGCTTTTGCTTCACATCATAATATTAGACTTTATCAAATGGATGTGAAAAGTGCCTTTCTTAATGGTTACATTAACGAGCTTGTTTATGTTGAACAACCTCCCGGGTTTGAAGATCCGAGGAATCCTAATCATGTGTATAGGTTGCACAAGGTGCTCTACGGGCTCAAGCAAGCACCTAGGGCGTGGTACGAACGACTACGGGATTTCCTCATCATGCAAGGATTCAAGATCGGGAGGGTGGACACTACACTCTTCACCAAGGACATCAACGGAGATTTGTTCATTTGTCAAATTTATGTTGATGATATTATTTTTGGTTCAACTAACGAAGCCCTTAGCCATGAGTTTGGCAAAATGATGTCTAGGGAATTCGAGATGTCAATGATTAGAGAGCTCAACTTCTTCCTTGGATTTCAAATCAAGCAACTTCAAGAGGGAACCTTCGTCTATCAAGAGAAGTACACCAAGGACCTCTTGAAGAAATTTGAGATGGGAGATTGTAGCTCAAGAAGCACTCCAATGGCAACTAATTGCCATCTCGATGCGGACAAGGACGGTAAACCTATTGATCAATCTAACTACCGTTCTATGATTGGCTCATTGCTTTATCTTACCGCATCTAGGCCCGATATCATGTTTAGTGTATGCTTGTGTGCTCGCTTTCAAGCGGCACCTAAAGAATCGCATAGGAAGGCGATCTTTAGGATACTTAGGTATCTTAAGCATACCCCTAGTATGGGCTTGTGGTACCCTAAAGGTGCAAAATTCCACCTCTTGGGATACTCGGATTCGGACTTTACCGGATGCCGTGTGGATCGCAAGAGTACCTCCGGTGGGTGCCACTTGCTTGGGCGTTCTCTAGTATCTTGGTCTAGAAAGAAGCAAAATTCCGTCGCTTTGTCCACGGCGAAAGCGGAATATATAGCGGCCGGTGCATGTTGTGCCCAAATTCTTTATATGAAACAAACCCTTTTGGACTTTGGTATTAAACTTGGTTGTGTGCCTCTCCTTTGTGACAATGAAAGTGCGGTTAAGATAGCTACAAACCCCGTTCAACACTCCCGCACTAAGCACATTAATATTCGCTATCATTTCTTAAGGGACCATGAAGCTAAGGGAGACATCTCTTTGAGAGGTGTTAGGTCCGAAGAACAATTGGCGGATATCTTCACTAAACCACTTGATGAGAAAACTTTTTCTAGGCTAAGAAGTGAATTAAATGTGCTAGATGCAACGAACGTCATGTAAGAATGCACTTCATATAGGTCTTGCCTAACTCTCAAAGGATAGGGGTGAGCAAGGGTTAGCTTGGGATGGAGGTTCTTTTGGGTTTCCCCAAGGTTTGGAGAGTGGCTCTCCCTGAAGAAGCCTTTGAAAGGTTCAAATTTGGCAAGATAGATTTATTTTATGCCTTGCATGATGCTTGCCATATAGACTTATAATTTCTTGCATTATAAAATGCTTGGCATTGCATACGATAGATTGTCACAAAGGGGAACCCACCTCATGAGAAAGAGACTTGTTTGAAATGCAATATCTCAACTCATATAAGGTGGAAAGAACAAAATGTTAGGTGCGTTAATGCCTAGAGGAACATGCTTTAAAGAGATAGAAGTCTTCATACTCTAGCTCACAAAGCATGGGCCTTGCATTTTATTTGGATAATTTCCTCCTATTTTTCTTGATGTTCCATTTGCTTTAAGGCCTAGTCAAGTTATTGGCATATTAGTATTTTTGAGGGGTGAGGGGTTGCCTAAAAAGTCCTAAGATGTGTGTTTCTCATTGATTGTTTGTTTGGTCAAAGGACATATATGGGATGTTGCTGTTTAGTAGTCATCGGATTATCCGATGCCTAGGTTAGACCATCATCGGATTAGTTGGTGTTCAAAAGCCAAGGGCCAGTTTAGTCAGTATCTCAAATGATCCGACGAGTTAACTTTGAAAAACATCGGTCCATCCGATGTGTACAATTCTGGAACTTTGATGAATTCCACCGATGATATTCCCTTCCACGTCGGTCCATCCGATGTCAACGGTATATTTTTGAATACCCTTACTGTGCCATTCGACCGATGCTCCCATCCTTCAACGTTGGTCCATCCGATGTCAACGGCACTTTTCTGAAAACCCTTAGTGTGGCATTCGACCAATGCATCTATCGTTCAACATCGGTCCATCCGGTGTTAAAAAGTCGGCTAGGGTTTGGGACCCACTATTTAAACGGCCGTTCGCCTTTTTCCCTTCTTTCTCCCGATCCTGACGCCGCCACGCACCTCCGCCGCCGACCTCACTCGCCCTTGCGCCACCGCCGCCGCCGGACGCCGCCGCCGCCCTCCGGCCGCTGCCGCCCGTCGCCGCCTGCTGGCTCCGGTCGTCGCACCACCGCAGTACCATCGCCGCCGCCGCCACTCGCCTCCACTGCAGCAGCCGCCGCCCAAGGCCATTGCCTCCATCACCAAGCGCCGCCGCCGCTCCACCCAAGCGCCGCCACCGCCGCTCCTGCTCCGCCGACTACCGCTCGCGCACCACCGCCGCCCAGCCACACCACCACCACCATCAACGGTCGCCGTTTCGTCGTCGCTAGGGTTTCCGGCCGCGTTGATCTCCGCGTTGCCGTTCCGTGTGTTCGACGCCGTCGACTCCGTTCACGCGCCCGATCGCAATGGCTCGCGACAAGAAGAACAAGGGCAAGGCCATCGCGGAGCCAGCCGTGAAGACGCAAAAATTGTCTAAGGAGGAGAAGAAGGCGTTGATGGCCGCTCGCGCCGCCGAGGAGCGAGAGCGTGGCCGAGGAGGATCACTGAGGATCCGTGAGGCTCGTCCGAGGCAACCTCCTGTGATCGATGACTCTGAGGCCGAAGAAGAGCCGGAAGAGCCACTTGTCCGCCGGCGCTCAGCCCGGACCTGTGGGGGAAATCCCCCGGCGGCACCACGTCCGAGACCGACGGCTGCCGATCGTCGTGAGGACAGGGAGGCCCAGAGAGCCATCTACGAGATGGACACCACCGTCCGTGTCGGTGAAGGTGTCCGTTTGGCTGATTACCGGATGATGAAGGCCAAGCAACTCCGAAGACTCAGATGGAGTATCTTACTTGAGGAGTGGTACCCGCAGCCCAGAGAGGCCCTGGTGGACAGTCGTTTCTGGACTGTGACACAGGCGTCACTCTACGAGACCTACAGACGCTGCGGCCACAAGCTATTCCAGCACAACTTTCTGGATTGGCATCAACTAGCCCTCGTAACAGAGACAGAGATTCACCCATATTTTGAGAGGTATCGAGGGCTGGTGCACCTGATGTCCTATGAGAGGAGTGCTTTTGTGGAGGATTGGGTACGCGTGTTCTACGCTACCCTCTACGTATCTGAGGGCAGAAGATCGATTGATTTCATGTTCATGAGACAACACTACCACTTGACGAGGCAGACACTGGCACAGCTGCTAGGCGTGGACCTGCACGACACTTGCGTGCATGAGAGAGTGTATGGTCAGGCAGACCCGCCGAGGAGGCCGCTCATTGGAGGAGTGGCACCAGCACTGGAGGAGATCCGCTCTTTGTTTGGTCCTACTTTCTCTCCTGACCAGCCAAGGGTACCGGCATTGCGGACTCCAGCTGCGCGCACAGTGCACCTTGCCTTGCGCCGCACGCTCTTGCCGAGGTCAGGTTACTTGGAGGGGTTCACCAGCCTACATCAGACTCTCCTGTTCTACATCATGAACGAGATAGAGTTCGACATAGTGGACGTCCTCATATGCGAGATGGAGGACGTGATCACAGATGGAGTGGGGATGATGAGGCATCTCGTGTACGGACACTGAATCAGCTACCTGCTCACCATGATGGTCCCTGAGGAGTCCGCCGTGCATGACTGTCTCACTGACGAGAGGGTCACACGGTTCGGTCACTACCGTGCCCCAGCTCCTGGAGACCGCCGTCTTGGCCGTCCAGTCGAGCGTCAGGTCCGTGCTCGACTATCTGAGGAGGACTGGTCGGACCTGGAGAAGGAGGATGAGAGGCTAGCTTAGGCAGAGGCACAGGGTGAGGACTTGCAGCACATCTGGTCCGAGAGTGACACCAACGACAGTGTCGAGGAGTACTTTCCACCTCCACCCTCACCCAGGCAGCACGACGCGGAGGCTGGAGGCTCTACAGTGCCACCACCTACTCCACCTCCCGTCACTGAGGCATAGGTCTCCTAGACGTCAGAGCTCACATCACTTCTTCAGCAGATGGTTGAGCAACAACGTCTGGACAGGCTTGCAGCTGAGAAGGTCCGAACGGAGCAGGCCGCCCGACTTCTGGAGCTCCAGCAGCAGCAGCAGGAGATGCAGCGTCAGATCACCCGTGAGAGGCGAGAGGACACTGACCGACTGATGGGGCTGATCGACCAGATGCATCAGCGCTCCCTCGACCAGCAGCAGCAGACGCAGCAGGCGATGATGGGCATCCTGGGGTTGATCACCAACCTCTACACCCAGACTGGGATTGCCCTCTCGTCACAGCTGCCAGGAGTTGCTCCACCACCACCAGTCCTGGCTCCAGCTGCCGCTCCGGTGCCGTCTACGCCAATTCCTTCCATCAGCATGTCTCCTCTGCTGGCGCCAGGTGCTCCAATTCACTCCCCGCTGCCGGCTACGACCCTGTTCCAGCAGACGCCGACCTCCGTCGTCAGTGCCCCTGTTCCAGCAGCTCCTACACAGCAGGCACCGACAGTGGCTCCTACGGCTCCGGCAGCTACTTCCACCGCTACTCCAGGCAGCAGCTCTGACGACAGTGACGGTGACCAGTTCATCATCGCGCCTAGTCTTCAGGGTCCTTAGGCACTCGGATCCCTTTTTGGTGTCTTGATGCCAAAGGGGGGAGAAGAGTTAGAGGAGTCAGGGGGGGGGGGATAACTCAGTCTCAGGGGGAGTGTCCTAGCCTTAGGGGGAGTTTATTGAGTACTTTTGTCATCTTTTGTAATTCGATACTTTTGCTACTCATTTGGTGCTTATTGAGTACTCTTAAGTTATTAATCGATTGAGCTTATTTGGTGCCTATCAAATTTTACACTTATTCACTTGAGTTATTCTTTGATTGAGCTTTCAAATTTTAAGTGTGATAATCTTGTATTCATTACATATCCATTTAAGTTTCATTCTATCAAATTCATTACTATTGCGCTTTAATTGTTGTGTTGTCATCAATCATCAAAAAGGGGGAGATTGAAAGCATCTAGGCCCCCATGAGGTATGGTTTCAGTGATTAATGACAACCATTGGATTTTACTAATGAATTTGTGAATGCAATGTCTCCATAATCACTCAATCAAATGAAATCAATATGTCATTGGAGACCCATATACAATCAATTTATGAAATCAAATCAATTATATGAAGACAAGAAGTGAAAGCTCTTATGTCAAAATCATTCAACTTTAAATTGACAACATTCAATGCTTGAAGATCATCAGAAATGCCTTTGCAACAAATATCAAAGAGGTCAATTGAGCAAGATACAAAATCACTTAGAAACAACTCGAAGCAAACAAAATCAACTCACCGGATCAACCGATGGTTCCAGAAATATACACATCGGTCGAGTTGGTTCAGCTGAAGAAGAAGACCTCAGAACAAAGCACTCACCGGATCATCCGATGTGAATGGTTCATCTACATTGGTCCATCAGTACAGTTTGCAATATCATTGGACCAAGTGTAGCACCGGATCATCCGATGTACATAAATATACACATCGGTCAATCACTCCAGTAAGCATCAAGTTTGAGTCAATTCTGGAGGAAGAGCCACCGGATCATCCGATGAGAAGACAGGAGCAACATCGGTCTAACAACGGCCACATCTGACACAATGACGTCAGCTAAAGTAAACTTGACTGATGATAACTAAAGGGGAGACATCGGATCATCCGGTGTTCACAGTAAAGTTCTGTCAGTCTACTTTTCCAACGGCTATTTCGGGGAGGCTGGCTATAAATACCCCCTAATCCTGTCATTTCGCCAAGTCTTGATCACCAGACACTATCAACACATCCACAAGCGTTCAAGACCAAGAGCAATCACTTCCACATCATTTCGATCACCTATACACCAAGAATTAGGCTAGAACTAGCTAGAGAGAGAGAGCTTGTGTGCCTCCATTCTGGGTGAGTGGACTCTCTAGGATAGTGAGAGAGCCTCAAGGGAGTGCCCTTGGTGTTTGTAACTGTGAGGAGACTTCCGGAGCTTGCCAAGGCGTTTGTGGAAGCCCGTAGGGTCGAAGTTGTACAAGGCTTGAGCTCCACCTTGCCGAGGTTGGCAAACAGAGAGGAATAGTGAAGATCCCTCGTCTCGGTGACTTGGGTGTGGCAAGACCCTTTGGTGGGTGCCACAACGTGGATGTAGGAAGATCTTGACGATCTTGCCGAACCACAGGATAAATCCTCGTGTCTCCTCGGGAGTTTGCATCCTCCTCCTTTCCCTTACGTTTATGCATTTTACATTCCACAAAGTTCCTATTTACTTGAATGCATAGATAGTTTGCGTAGGGAATTGGGCTTTTAGGAAGTAAGGTTTATTGCGTAGATTTTTGAAAAGAAGCCCAATTCACCCCCCCTCTTGGGCATTCGATCCTTACATTTTTGCATTAGGAATCACCATTTGTCTCATAGTTGGGTTTTAGAGGTTGAATACCAGACTAGTCCGGTCCATGCACGGACAAGTGCGGTTACCCGGACTAGTCTAATTTTTCTGAACTCAACCCTAACTTCCTTTTCCTCGATGCAATTCCTTGTAATCTGTTCTCATCAATACCTTGTGAAATCCATTCTCAGGACAATGTTGAGCTCAAACGACGAATTTTCCGACTTCGAGGCTGAGATGGACCAAGAAGCCCTGCTTCAGTCCCCAACGGGCCAAGGCAAGAAGCGCCAAGAGCGCCCGTTCGAGCCGGCACCCTCCCCTCCGCATATTAGATGCAAGGTTGTCACGAAGAAACCTGCGTCGAAAGTTAAGGGTACGGCTGCAGAAGGCCCTAGCTCGGTAACCTCTCGCGAAGCTAAGGGCAAAGGAAAGGGGATTGCCACAGGACCGATTGGCCCCCTCAAGATGTCAGCTCCGAGGCAAGGGGCCCAGGATCCAGCTGAGGAGAAGTTCAATGGCAAGGGCAGCGACACGGCTGCAAAGTTCAGAAATGTGGATTGTTACAGCTGACCCAAGCAAGCTGCTGATGGGAGGTTCTGGAGTAACTTCCATGCAGACTTTTACAAGTCGGTCTATCTTCCGATGAAGACCCCAGTTATGCGCAACCAATGGATAGATTGGGCGCACTTTGAGAGGAAGGGTTGCTCACCTTTTGTTGAGGTGGTCGAGGCAGTCGAGAAGCATGGTTTGAAGGACCTATTTTCCTTTTGGAACAATTGGAACGACGAGGTCATCGCTCAGCTCTATGCTACATGCCACTTTGCCAGCGATGAGGAAGAGCGTGTGACTTGGATGACTCATGGATCCAAGTACACCATCACCTACGACGAGTTTGCAAGATTGCTACATCTTGATAGTTCCAGCAATGACAACTTGATCATTCACAACATGGTGTCATTGAGAAGGACAAGATGAAGTTTCTTTATGACCCAAGCTTGAAGTTCAATCCTCCTTCCACCAAGAACATGAAGCCTTTCTTTGTGGTGCTCCACCGGGTCCTCAGGAAGACCATTGCCTCCAAGGATAGGGATGCTGGAAGTGTTCAGAGATATCTCAGGACCTTGATGAAGGTCATAAGCAAAGACAGAAAGTTTGATGTCTTTGACTACATTTGGAACGATATGGTCAACATCTCTTGCACGTCGAACATATCCTGTGGCTATGCTCCCTACCTAATGTTTATGATTGAGAAGGTCACAGGCATCGATTTTGTCAAGGATGTGGAACACACCCCATTGAGGCCCCATAAGCCTCAACAAGCAAGTGTGCAAGCTGCTCCTTCTCCTGCTTCTAGTGCAGAGGCTCCCGTGAGAGCTAGTGGAGATGCTAGGGATGCTCCCGCCACCAGGGCCCCTCCTCAAAAGGGATCACCAAGTGGCATCTTAAAGTACTTGTCAGCTATTTTTGCCTCTTGCAAGAAGGCGGAAGTGAACACTCATAAGCTAAACAAGAGGAGGAAGGCTGATATGAGATACATCAAAGAGAATGTGAAGCACATTTGCCAGAAGCTGGAGATCGAACCCATTGGATCTTCAGTCATTTCTGATGATTCTGATTTCACCTAGCTCGGGTCCTTGACTCCCTCAAGCTTGCCTATTTTGGCATTGGGGAGTCGAGTGGAACCGTTCCTCCTCCCCCTCCTCAGCCCAAGAATGAAGATGATGAGAGGATCGACAGCGAGGCTTGAAGACCTTAGGTCCCTCCTCTCCTTTTTTTGGTGTCTTGATGCCAAAGGGGGAGAGATTGGGGGGAGTCTTAGGCTTTAACTGTAGGCTGCGAGGAGAGCTATCTTTTGTATCTTTTGTCACTTTGTGGGTTGTAAGACTTATATCATGCTCTTTTGGTACTTTTGGTCTAGTGATGCAATGTTATGAACTGCTTATGAAGATATTTATGAAATCTGTGATTTTGATCTAAAAATGACATTTATGCTTGTTGTTGATATATTGTTGTCAACTATGTCATTCTCATAATGATTATCGTTTATACATACTTAGTTTTGCATCCCACCATAAAGAGTGCACATATGACTTATGTTTTCATTGCTTAATGTGTTTCAAACTCATATGTGCACACTTTATGAAAATCTCAACTTTTTATCATATTTTGTGAAATCTCAATTGGTTGTCATCAATCATCAAAAAGGGGGAGATTGAAAGTGCATCTAGGAATCCTTTTGGTTGATTTATGACAAGCAAATGAGATCCTAACCATATTGTTGAGATGAGCACAGGTTCTAATGAGAGAATGAACAAAGCACCAAAAAGAAAGGAGAATGAGGAGCAATGCGGAAAAGAGCTCAAAAACCAAGTGTAGTAGATCATTGTGTATGGAGTGTGTTAATGAAACACACCCCAATAGCTCAAGCACAATTAATCTCACACATTGCACAAAGTTATACAGGACCAGACTAGTCCGACTGACCCCGGACTAGTCCGATATCTTTCTGTACCAGATCGGACAAGTCCTCACAATGCGGACTTGTCCACACAGTCCAGTTTTCACTGACCGGACTAGTCCGATATCACCAAAGAATAGTCCGATATCTTTCTGACTAGAATCGAACTAGTCCTCCCCAGTGCGGACTAGTCCCCCAAACACTTCACAAGTTGCACAAAATCGGACAAGTCCGACAACACAACAGACTAGTCCGATATCTCTCTGATGTCAATCAGACAAGTCCGATGTTAGCACAGACTAGTCCGAAATCCCCCTGACCTAAATCGGACAAGTCCTCCAAGTGCGGACTTGTTCCCCAAATTCACTTATGGATTCACCTATCCGGACAAGTCTGATACTCATCGGACTAGTCCAAAGATTTCCATAACCAAATCGGACTAGTCCGCTTTCACTTCGGACAAGTCCGATATTTTGGGACACCTAGGGTTTCCTACACTAGTCCGGTGTCCACCACGGACTAGTCCGATCTTTCTAAACCCTAACGGTAACTTTTGGGAACCCCATATAAATAGGTGTGCACGGCCCAACTTTCATCTCTCTCGACACCCTGTGCCGTCACACCCTCCAAGAGCCTAGAAAACTCATCTCTCCACACAATCCAACGCAAGAAAGCTTAATCCTTTGAGGATACACTTTGGATCCAAGGAGAGACACGGTTCTTCACTCATTGAGCTCTTGGTTTGATTCCCTAACACACTCATGTGATTTTCATTTTAATCTTAAGAGTGTGTTCTTGCTGGTGTTCACTTGTAATCTTGGGGAGCCCACAAGTTGTGAGAAGGCCCCTTGAATACGATTATTTGCCCTTTGTGATTAGTGAAAAGGATTGGCCTCCGTGGCGATCCGACGAGGGTAGGGTTGGAGAAGACCCGGTCCTTTTGTGGACTCCTCAACGTGGATGTAGGTTGCCTCTGTGGGAACTGAACCACGAGATAAAGAGCTTGTGTTCCTACTTTGCGCATATTGTTCTTACTCTTCAGATCTATCTAGGGTTTCAATCAATATTGTTTATATTACGTTGAAACATTGAAGATAAGATTAACTTGTGCTACATCCTAGTTCATAGTAGTGTGACACTCAAATTACAAGTACTTTTCTGCTGCATATAGTCTAGGATCGAGATAATCGATCAAGCTTGATCAATCTAGTCTACACTCTACCGGACTAGTTCGATATCTCAGGATTTGATCAGTTTGTTAAGTGTCTCAGGTTCCAACCAAAATTCAAAAAGGCCTATTCACCCCCCTCTAGGCCACATTCAAGGGTGTCCGAGATAAGAAGACGTTGGAGAAGCTGGCGACGAAAGAAGTCACCAGTGTCACGGAGTTGTTCAGCCTAGCTGACAAGTGTGCCCGTACCGCTGAGGGCCGGGAAATGCACTCAAAGCCAGCTCCAGAGGCTAACAAAAAGTCTTCCAAAGCTGAAGCCACTACCTCCGGTGGTGGAAAAAAAGAAGAAGAAGTCCAACGACAAGAAGAAGCTGTCGGCCGACGCACCTACTGCTGCGGCTGCTGCAGCTCCGGGTGGCCAGGGGCCACGTCCCGAAAAACGACCTCGACCTTCGTCAGAAGACGGCGCTAGTTCGAATATGTGGTGTCCAATCCACAAGACAGACAAGCACACTCCGGAGGACTGCCGAGAGGTTCAAAACCTTGTCGAGCGCTATAACAAGCGCCGAGAAGAAGCTCCTTTCCATCAGCGGGAAGGAAAGCAAAAAGTTGACGAAGCTCCGACTGAGGCGTAGCTAGGCTTCCAGGACCCCAAGAAGGTCCTAAAGGTTGTGTACAGCACAATCGATGATGACTCTGATGTCTCTCACAATGAGCGTCGGAAGACCCTCAACACCATCTATGGAGGGTGCTGGGACATCACCTCTCGTAGCAGCGCGAAATGGCTGTCGTAGCTCCTGCTGCCAGGGCGGAACCACATCGGAAGTGGATGGATACGCCCATCACTTTTGATGCAACAAACTGCCCCAGAAACATGGTCGGAGCTGGCCAACTCCCGCTGATGGTGTCTCTGACCATCAACAATGTTCAACTCTACCACTTTCTGGTAGACAGAGACGCAACGCTCAATCTCTTAAGCTTTGAAGCGTTTATGAAGATCCAACTGCAACTCTTGGACCTTCGCCCCTCAAGACCTTTCTCTGGGGTAGGTCCGGGGGCCATCAACTCCCTCGGATCCATCACTCTCCCGGTGACCTTCGGGACTCGGGAGAAATACAGGACTGAGAAGCTAGTTTTTTATGTCGCTCACATCAGTCGGCCCTTCAACGCCATCCTGAGCAGGCCTGCCTTGTACAGGTTCACGGCCGCAGCTCACTACGGCTATTTGGTGTTGAAGAAGCCGACACCTTCAGGCGTTCTTCGGGTTCGTGAAGACCGCATTGTAGGATTCACCGCGCTAGAGGAACTTCTTTCGCTTGCCACGACGCAGGAAGGAACCTTTTGGGAAAGAGCTCATTGCTCAACCCCTGAGCACTCGTCAACGAGGCTCAACCTCTGCACCACGTGTGCAACCAAGCGGTGGCACCGACGTTCCCGTCAAAGTCGTTCAAATCGGTTCTGATGCTGCTCAGACCACCCGTATATCGGGAGGTCTGAAAAACAAATAGGAACTCACGCTCATCACTTTCCTCCGGGCGAATGTTGACGTATTTGCCTAGCAACCGTCACAAATGCTTGAGATCCCTAGGGAGGTGATTGAGCATAATCTAAAGATTTATCCTGACACACGACCTGTACACCAGAAGCCCCGAGTGCAATCAATTGAGCGACAAAACTTCATCCGAAAGGAGATCAAGAAGTTGCTCGAAGCTGGTTTCATCCGGGAAGCTTTTCATCCAAAATGGCTCGCAAACCCAGTCGTTGTACCCAAGGCCGGCGGGAAGCTTCGGATGTGTATCGACTACACCACCTTAAATAATGTATGTCCAAAAGATCCATTTCCACTACCTAGGATAGATCAGATAGTGGACTCCACCTCCGGGTCTGAGCTATTGTGTTTCCTAGATGCATACTCCGGATATCATCAAATCCAAATGTCTAGGGAAGATGAAGAGCACACTGCCTTCATAACAGTAGATGGATTATATTGTTATACTGCCATGCCCTTTGGTCTCAAAAATGTTGCTTCAACCTTTGTGCGAGCTATGTACAAAACTTTTGGAGAACTCATTAGAGACTTGGTGGAGGTGTATGTCGATGACATCATTGTGAAGATCAAGAACAAGGAGTCACTCCTTGACAACTTACAAGTCGTCTTTGACAAGCTACGCATTACGCGCACCAAGCTGAACTCACACAAGTGCGTCTTCGGGGTTAGCTCCGGGAAGCTCATTGGTTTCTTGGTAACACAACGAGGAATTGAGGAAAACCCGGCAAAGATCAAAGCTATAGAAGACATGCGGCCTCCAGCCCGCATCAAAGATGTCCAGAAGTTGACCGGATGTTTGGCCGCGCTCAGCCAGTTCATCTCAAGACTGGCAGAACGAGCGCTAACCTTTTTCAAACTCTTGAGGAAGTCTGGACAATTTCATTGGTTTGAAGAAGTAGAAAAGGCGTTTCAAGAGCTCAAGCAACTCCTCATCCCATTACCAATTTTGGTAGCTCTGAACTCCGGTGAGCCTCTACTGCTTTACATTTCTGCAACCACATAAGTTGTCATCATGTTCCTGTTCGCGAAAAGATCGGAACCACTTCCTGTTCAGGAGACCAGACCCCTCCAGGAGGGTCTGGAGCTACCTGAAGGCGAGTCTGGATCCCAACCCCCAGACACAGATCTTCAAGGCGGAGCACTAGAAGATCAACCTCTCTCATCTGAGGGAGTTTCCACGGCTGCTCAAGAAGATCCAGACCCCTCAGGGAGGGTCCCGATTGAACAAGAAGAAGTTTCAAACCCTTCCGGGAGGGTCCGAGAAGCTCAACAAGAAGGTCCGAACCCTTCCAGGAGGGTCCAGGTCGATGGAGAGGAAGCTCTGGGCCCCTCCGAAAGGGTCTGGACCATCCAGCTCCCGATATACTTCATCAGTGAAGTACTCCATGATGCTAAGACCAGATACATCGAGGTGCATAAGATGTTTTACGCAATTCTTGTTTCCTCAAGGAAGCTTTGTCATTATTTGAAAGCCCATGAGATATCAGTGGTAACTTCTTATCCACTGCGTGCTATACTGCATAACCCTAATTCTACTGGGAACATCGCCAAGTGGGCAACAGAGCTGGCATAATTCAATCTAGAATTCCTGCCACGACAAGCTATCAAGAGTCAGGCTTTGGCTGACTTCGTGGCCGAGTGGACCCCTCTCCATCAAATCTTGGGGGCCCCAGTGAGCAGGAGCCAGAACCCAAGGTCCCGGTCTTCACCGAGCCTCACTAGACTCTCTACTTCGACGGTTCCGTGCAAAGGCAGGGGGCCAGAGCTGGAATCCTCCTCCTCCTCACTCCAACCGGGGAGAAGGTCAAATACATGGTTCACCTTGACTTCAAGGTGACCAACAACTTGTCGGAGTATGAAGCTCTCATCTACGGGCTCATGGTGGCACTATCCTATGGTGTCAAACAACTGTTGGTGAAGGGTGATTCACAGCTAATCATAAAGCAAGTCAGAGGTGAATGTTGTTGCAACAACCCCCAACTAGCTGCATATCTCCTTGAAGTCCAGAGGCTCCAGAAGGACTTCGAAGTCCTGGATCTCCATCATGTTCAGCGTCTCCATAACGCTGAAGCCGACAAACTTTTGATGAAGGCTTCAACTGGAGCTCTGACTCCCGACGGAATCTTCGTCCAGAGGTCTGTCTGCCGAACTGAGCAAAGGGGGCGAGACCAGCACCTCGAAGCTAGTGGTCCCGGTGGCCCTGTTACTGTGAGACCTATGCATGCTGAATACATTGGCCATGGTGATAAAAGTTTTGAATAGTACCAAAACACCTTTTATCATCAAGGTCCGACTATAGGTCTGACTAGCTTTGGCAAGGTCCAGTGCTTGATCGTAGTGTTTCTGCTTTTCCTATGAAATGTTTCAAACTTGCTTTATATTCTTGGAAAGATTGCTTATTATTCATTTGCTAAGTTTTTGGTGCGTTTTGGTTGTTATGGCTGATATCGTTTTGCTATGCTTTGCAACATGCTTATGTGAGGTGCTCACGTAAGGTATTGTGTTCGGAACTAACTTGAGTCAAGTCGCGGACTTGGGCTCGTACAGATTGGTTGTTTTTTCATGTGCAGGTGTTGCTTGAGTTCAAAACGCGGGTGGTGACGGGATCCATTGAACTAGTCTTAGGGAGAATATGAGGTTCAACAACCAAGTTCGGGAGGAATTGTGGTTGAGTTGATCGGGAGGTTGCGCAGCATGTTTGAATCAAGAACAATGCATATGAAGGTATCGTGGACATCGTTGGAAGATGTTTGCACGTGTGCAAGAAGTGCATGGACGTGGCTACATGGTTCCAAGGCGTGATGAAGATATGTGGACGTAAAGAATTGGTCGTAAAGGTCCAACCGACTAGGTTATGGACTCAGGCTGTGGCTGAGTCATGTTTGACTCAAATATGGAATATATTGAGTTGGTTATGTTAGGATTTTGTGTGGGACACAAATTTGGGTTATTTTAGGAATGTGGGATACGTTCCTAAGGTGTTTGGAAGTCTTAAGATTGCTTCTATCTGCGTATAGAAGAGTCCTAAGCAGTTATGGAAAGTTTTGATTCGTGATTTGAGTAGGATTAGAGTCCTAGTTGAGATTGGGTTGGCCTACGGGCCGGTTATATAAGCAAGGGAGGCCAGAGCTCGTGGGAGACGACTTTGGGGCTGTTCATCTTGTGTTCTATTGAATAAAATTCGTAGTTGAAAGGAACTTTTATGCCTAGTTTGTCCGACTTTTTTTCTTCAAGTCTTTCTCGTCGAGTTTCTTCACAGCGCTACCTTACTTTGGTGGTTTTATCATAACTCGAGTTTTACAGATCCAATTGACGTGATTCTTTTTGGGTTGTCTTCACCACTTTATTATCTATCATATGTCAAAATTTCACAGTCATTGGATTTGTGGTTTTTGATTTACACGAGTTTCTTTGCAGTTTTACAAATCTATTTTTTACTCGGTAGAACAGATTGACCTCGATCTTTCGATCGTAACATGAGTTTCTTTCGACGGATTTGATTGATTCTTATTGTGTTGTCTTTGTGACTTGATTCTCTCTGATATCTATCACTTTTGTCATGGTCAAACACATTTAGATTAGTCTCACACACGATTTCTTTAACGAATCATTTTTCTGCCAAGGGGTTTTCATTGCTTCTGCTGAAAAAGTTTTAATCTACCATTCACCCCCTCTGGTAGCTTTTCACATGCTCTTCGATCCTACAATTGGTATAAGAGCCACGGTTCTCTAATATTTGTTATTTTGCACATGTTTTGACTAATCATCACGGAGAAATACTCCGCAAAACCTTGTGTCTTTAGTGGTGTTGATTTTCGGGTTTGGAAGGCACGTATGGAAGCCTTCATCCAGGCTCAAGGCTTCGCAATATGGGAGAAGGTATACAAGCCTTATAAAGTGCCGTCATATGATCAAGTTACAGCTACAAATCTGAGAGATGTCGACAACAACAACAAGGCTCGGAACTTGATCATACAAGGATTAACTCAAAGCGAGTTCGACCGTGTTGCACACGTCCGATCTGCATACGATGTGTGGAAAGCAGTTTGTGACTACCACGAAGGATCCAACACGATCAAGGAGGTAAGGCAAGACATGTTCAAGAAAGAATACATGCGCTTCGAGATGCAACCTGGTGAGTCTATTGATGACCTTTTTGCTCGCTTTAATAAAATTCTCAGCAACTTGCGTAGTGTCAATGTTAATTTTTCAGATGCTGGAAATGCTAGAAAATTGTTAAGTGCATTAGATATGTCAATTTGGGAGATGAAAGTCACATCTATTCGTGAATCTACTGTCATGAGTACACTTACTTTAGATGTGCTATATTCCAAGTTAAAAACTCATGAAATTGACATAATATCACGTAAGAATCCCAAAAAGTCTATTGCTTTTGTTTCTCAACGTGATATGCATAGCTCCGGCCAATCTTCATCTTGTGGTACACTTGCTTTGTTGTCCTCTCTAACCCTTGAACAGATTGAGGAGTTTCTAGAGGAGGAGCTAGTACTTCTCTCTACTAGTTTCTCAAAAGCATTGCAAAATGTGAGAACTAGAAGGAGAGGAAGCTTTGGACCTCAACGATGTTTCGAATGTGATAAGACGGGACATTTTCGTTCAGATTGCCCTAACCTTTCAGGTCCTACTTCCCAGGATGAAAAACAAACAAGGACGAATCACTCCTCTGCAAAAGATACAAAGAAAAAGAAGGTTTTACAGGACGTCAATTGGTGAGCAGTTTTATCTCCGCACTTCAAGAACTTGGCTCAAGCGATGTGGACATTGGAAGTGACGAAGATGAAGATGATTTGGCAAACTTGTGCTTCATGGCGGGCAAATCAAGATCAAGTATGGAGGATGCATAACACAACAACGACAATGAAGAGGTATGTCCTACCTGCGAAGAAATGTGTGATGTTATTTCTGGTGCCACTATGATAGTTAATAAAAAGGACAAAAAGCTTAGGGATAGTGCTGCTAAAATTGAATCACTAGAATATGAAATCAACCGTTTAAAAACTTTGATTCCTAGTGATGGTGCATGTCCCTCATGTGATTTAATATATGAACAATTGTCCTCATTAAGAAGTGCGCACAACTCCACACTTGATAAACTTGAGTTAGAAATTGAAAAGAATAGAGAGCTTGCTGCACTTAATGATAAAAACTTGAAAGATGCTAGCTGTTCTACATTTGATTTGCATTGTTCTACTTGTGATGATCTTGATAAGAAACTACAAGATGCTATGAATGAAATTTCTATATTGAACAATGCTTTACATTCAAATGAAGTTAAATTTTGTTCCAATTGCAAATTAAAAGGAAAAACTTCATGTGAAAATTGCCTTGATCTGTCCAATAAACTTGATGATATGCATAGGACATTAAATCAGTTTTGTAATGAGAATAAGAACCTAAACTTGCTGTTGAATTCTTCCAAGTCTTGCAATGATAAAACTGGTTTAGTTTTGATTCTCATGCTCATGCTAAGGAAAATCCACCTAAAGAAAAAGAAGTGGTTTTCAAATCTGCAGGAGTGTTGTCTCGTTCGGTTTCAAATAAAAATGTTGCTTGCTCATCTAGACATGAACACAAAGTTAACTTTCATTGTACCTACTGTGGTAGAGATGGTCATGTCATAGATTTTTGTTATAGACTAGCTAAACAAGAACAAAAAAAGAAAAGAATGATTGCTAGATCTCATAACTTTCTTGCAAAATTTCCTGCACTTGCTAAACCGAATGATAGAAACATGCAATCTACTGGAATGAGTCAAAAACATGCAAAGTTTGCTCCCAAACTTACTGTTTTTCGTGCTACACATGTAACATCTCGTAGGACAGTAAATGGGTACAAAAATCCTCAAGTTTTGGCTCATAAACCTGCAGTTTTATCTCAGCTTTCGCGTGTTATTCTTGCTGCACGTCGTGTGACTCAGTACTGGATTCCTAAATGCCTTTTGACTAACCCTAGTATTGAGTCATCGATGTATTGTGCTTCTATGTAGGTTACACGCTTGAGGAAGGAGAACTTTTGGATTGTGGATTCAGGTTGCTCACGCCACATGACCGGTAACAAAGAATGGTTCTCCTCCCTCTCTTTTGTGTCACGTGTAGAGAATGTTACTTTTGCCGATAATTCTTCAACTCCTATAATTACTAAGGGTTCGGTTAGAGTAAATGATCACTACACTTTGAAGGATGTGACACTTGTTAAAAATTTGAAATACAACTTGCTTTCTGTTTCACAACTGCTAGATGAAAACCTGGAAATTATTTTTACAAAAAATTGCTGCAAAGTTGTAAATTCAAACAGTGAGCTTATTTTTAAGATGTTACGGTTTGGAAGAGTTTTTAAAGCTGATTTTGATATGTCTTCCTCTAATCATAGGTGTCTACTTTCTGATAATTCAAAGGACTTATATTTTTGGCATCGTAGACTTGGTCACGTAGGCTTTGGTCATCCAACGCGTGTTAGTGCTCTTGATCGCATACGTGGGCTGCCTAAGCTTAAAGGGGACAAAGAAATTATGTGCTCTTCTTGTAGACATGCTAAGATGGTTGCAGGTTCACATACTCCTCTCACAATGATCATGACAACTGAACCGGGTCAACTTTTGCACCTTGACACCGTAGGACCTTCACGTGTTCAATCCTTCAGAGGTAAATTGTATGTTCTTGTTATTGTTGATGATTATTCTAGATACTCTTGAGTTTATTTTATGGCATCGAAGAATGAAGCCTTTAGTCACTTTAGAACTTTATTTCTTAGATTATCAATTGATCACCCAGGATCTTTAAAAGCACCTAGAAGTGATAACTGAACCAAATTTAAAAATCAATCTTTTGATCACTTTTGTGCTAAAAATGAAATAGATCATCGATTTTCTTCACCATATGTACCTCAACAAAACGGTGTTGTAGAAAGAAAGAACAAAACCTTAATTGAGATGGCTAGTACTATGATTGATGAATATCAAACTCCTAGGAAATTTTGGGCTGATGCAATTGCAACCGTCTGTTATGTCTCAAATCATATTTTCTTGCGCGCTAAGCTAGGTAAAACACCATATGAGCTCCGATTTGTACATAGGCCTAGTGTTACACACTTCTGGGTCTTTGGTTGCAAATGCTTTGTTAAGAAACATGGTAATCTTGATAAATTTGAACCTAGATCCATGGATGACATGTTTCATGGTTATCCATCTCATACTAGAGGATACTGTGTGCTTTTACTTGACACTAACAAAATTGTGGAGACTTGTGAGGTGTCTTTTGATGAAGCTAGCACAGGTACTAGCTCAAACATTGCAAGTACGAATCCATATACGCGGGGGGAGAGCATTTTCGTTGAAGATGAGGAAGAAGTAGTGCTGCTGTCCGAAAATTCAGTAGCTAATGACATTGTTCCAGCTCCTGATTTTGATTCACAGCCAGCACTGACGACCACCATTGCTGGTCCAGATCCTCCTCAAGTCACAAGCTCATCGATTTGTGATGAACATGAAGAATAAGAAGCTTGTGAAGTGTCCACTCCCTCTGGGTTCTCAAAATTCATCCTCCACAATAAATTATTGGAAGCTTGCACGAACGAGTCACACGGTCCAGGTTTTGCGATCCAAACTCTCATGTTCATTCTGCTTTTGTTGCTTCTTTTGAACCCAAAGATATATCACATGCACTCACTAATGAATCATGGATTATTGCCATGCAAGAAGAGTTAGAAAATTTTGAAAGAAATAATGTTTGGAAACTTGTACCTCCACCTCAGGGTCACACTTTAATTGGAACTAAATGGGTGTTTAAAAATAAACAAAGTGAGGATGGGGTTGTGGTTAGGAATAAGGATAGGTTGGTTTCTCAAGGTTTCACTCAAGTTGAAGGTCTAGATTTTGATGAAACTTTTGCTCCTGTTGCTAGATTAGAAGCCATAAGAATTTTGTTAGCTTTTGCTGCATCTAAAGGTTTTAAGATATATCAAATAGATGTTAAAAGTGCTTTTCTTAATGGCTACATAGATGAGGAGATTTATGTCAAACAACCACTGGGTTTTGAAAATTCAGATTTTCCTAATAATGTTTACACACTGTCCAAAGCCTTGTACGGTCTCAAACAAGCCCCTAGAGCATGATATGATAGGTTAAAAACATTCTTACTTGAAAAGGGGTTTACCATGGGCAAGGTTGATAGAACTCTTTTTGTGCTTAAGCATGGCAATGAATCAGTATTCGTTCAAGTCTATGAGGATGATATTATCTTTGGTTGTGCTTCTCATGATCTTGTGTCCAAGTTTTCAGCTATGATGAGTTCAGAACTTGAGATGAGTATGATGGGAGAACTCACGTACTTTTTGGGGCTGCAAATCAAGCAAAACAAAGAGGGTACCTTTGTGCATCAAATGAAGTATATAAAAGACCTCCTAAGGCGCTTCAACATGGACAAAAGCAAGCCCCTTCGGACATCAATGGGAACAGCAACAACACTTGAACCTTATGTAGATGGTGAACCCGTGGGTCAAAAAGAATATAGAAGCATGATCAGATCACTTTTGTACCTCACGGCATCAAGACCGGACATACAATTCAGTGTATGTCTTTGTGCACGGTTTCAAGCCTCTCCACGTGCTTCAGTTCGTCAAGCCGTCAAAAGGATTCTCAGGTACTTACATGGAACTCAAGAGTTTGATATTTTTCTTCCTTCTTCCTCAACCGTTACTTTGAAAGCTTTTTCGGATGCTGATTTTGGGGGTTGTAGGATTGATAGGAAAAGTACTTCCAGTGCTTGTGTTTTTCTTGGTAATTTACTTGTTGCTTGGTCCTCTAGAAAACAAAACTCAGTTGCACAATCCGCGGCTGAATCTTAATATGTAGCTGCTGCTAGTGCTTGCTCACAAATTCTTTGGATTGTTCAAACACTTAAGGACTATGAGGTTGATCTACATAGTGTTCCACTGTTTTGTGATAACACTAGTGCCATTTGCATTGCTAAAACCCCATACAACATTCTAGAACTAAGCACATTGACATTAGATATCACTTTCTCCGTGATAATGTTGAAAAATAAAACATTGTGCTTCACCATGTAGATATCGAACAACAATTGGCTGACATTTTTATAAAACCTTTGGATTTCACTTGTTTTTGTTACATTCGTAGTGAAATAGGGGTTATGCATCCTCATGGCTTAAATTGAGGGGAAGTTTTCAAACTTGAGAAGTCTATGTGTGAATCTGAAATTAAAATAATATGAGCATAGTATTTCATACATATATGACTTTGTGGTTCCTTTTACATGCTGAAAGTTCTTACTACATTACCCGTGTTATACATTTTGTAGTTTTTGCCATGTTGGAATAATTACTTACACTAAATCTGGTCATGGTCGAACTTTCTTGCTGTTTTGAACTTGTTGCATGCTCACAAGTGCTTTTAATCATAAAGAATTAATCAAGTAATCACTCACATGTTGAGTTTTTATGAAAAATATAAATTGAGAAAAGATCAAGAGAATATGTATGCATCACACTTCTTCTTTTGAGATGGCTTATCATTGCACGTAGATATGAACTTGGAAGAAGTTGTGTATGACTAAAACCATGTCCTTAAGCTTCTGATTGTGAAATGACATAGGCTTGGCTTGGTTGGTTAGAATAAGGCAGATGCACATATAATCTCTTGCAAATATCATATGATCTAAATTTGTGCTTTGAAAAATAATAAAATGCAACAACAAGTGTCACACTTTCAGGTTTTCAAATAGTAAAGTTTGTGAAATTATGACTTGCTAAAATTGAAATTACATTTGATCTCTAGCATAGGCTTATTGTATTTTATTGATGTGATAGTATAAGTTACTTGATAGTATGACTTGGATGAGCTTTGTTTTATATGTATATGTTATAATATGCTCATAACAATTAAAATTTGTCTTATAAATCTTGTTGAATACATTGTCAAAGGGGGAGAGATAATATGTGAATTTTTAAAGATAAGTATGCAAGGGGGAGAAATTGATTACACATTGCAAATATTCACAATTGTTTTTAGCACAATTCTTCTCAGGGGGAGAATTTTTTTCTCATTTTATTTTTGTTTTACAAAGGGAGAGAAATTGTTTTCAAAACTTTTAATGTGAATAAGCCAATGTTCGGATCTTAAGTGGTGTTGCCAATGCATCATCAAGGGGGAGATTGTGAGGGCGTGCTGAATACATTGGCTATGGCGATAAAAGTTTTGAATACTACCAAAACACCTTTATCATCAAGGTCCAACTAGCTTTGGCAAGGTCTGGTGCTTGATCGCAGTGTTTCTGCTTTTCCTGTGAAATGTTTCGAACTTGCTTTATATTCTTGGAAAGATTGCTTAGTATTCATTTGCTAAGTTTTTAGTGCGTTTTGGTTGTTATGGCTGATATCGTTTTGCTATGCTTTGCAACATCTTATGTGAGGTGCTCACGTAAGGTGTTGTGTTCGGAACTAACTTGAGTCAAGTCGCGGACTTGGACTCGTACGGATTGGTTGTTTGTTCATGTGCAAGTGTTGCTTGAGTTCAAGACATGGCTGGTGTCGGGATCCATTGAACTAGTCTTAGGGAGAAGATGAGGTTCAACAACCAAGTTCGGAAGGAATTCTGGTTGAGTTGATCGGGAGGTTGCACATCATGTTTGAATCAAGAACATTGTATATGAAGGTATCATGGACGTCGTTGGAAGATGTTTCACGTGTGCAAGGAGTGCATGGATGTGGCTGCATGGTTCCAAGGCGTGATGAAGAGATGTGGACGTAAATAATTGGTCGGAAAGGTCCAACCGACTAGGTTATGGACTCAGGCTGCGGCTGAGTCGTGTTTGACTCAAATATAGAATGTTTTGAGTTGGTTATGTTAGGATTTTGTGTGGGACACGAATTTGGGTTATTTTAGGAATGTGGGATACGTTCCTAAGGTGTTTGGAAGTCTTAAGATTGCTTCTATATGCGTATAGAAGAGTCCTAAGCAGTTATGGAAAGTTTTGATTCGTGATTTGAGTAGGATTAGAGTCCTAGTTGAGATTGGGTTGGCCTAAGGGATGGTTATATAAGCAAGGGAGGCCAGAGCTCGTGGGAGACGACTTTGGGGCTGTTCCTCTTGTGCTCTATTGAATAAAATTCGTAGTTGAAAGGAACTTTTGTGCCTAATTCGTCCGACTTGTTTTCTTCAAGTCTTTCTCGTCGAGTTTCTGCACAGTGCTACCTGACTTCGGTGGTTTTATCATAGTTCGAGTTTTACAGATCCAATTGACGTGATTCTTTTGGGCTGTCTTCACAACTTGATTATCTATTATCTTTCAAAATTTCATGGTCATTGGATTTGTGGTTTTTGATTTACATGAGTTTCTTTGCAGTATTACATATCTGTTTTTTTACTCAGTAGAACAGATTGACCTTTGTTCGATCTTTCGATCGTAACTTGAGTTTCTCTTGACGGATTTGAGTGATTCTTATTGTGTTGTCTTCGTGACTTGATTCTCTCTGATATCTATCACTTTTGTCACGGTGAAACACATTTAGATTAGTCTCACATATGATTTCTTTAATGGATCATTTTTCGGCCAAGGGGTTTTCATTGCTTCTGCTGAAAAAGTTTTAATCTACCATTCACCCCCCTCTGATAGCTTTTCACGTGCTCTTTGATCCTATAGTTACCATGGCATCCACCGAGGGTCGTAGGTGTTACAGGAAGCTCCGAGCAACCCAACACGCAAGACTCAGAAGCTCAAGTTAGCTCCAATGCATGGATCTCGGAGATCTGGAGCTACTTGAAGGACTCCTTCCTGAAGACGGCGTATCCACTGACCGGATCGTCAGATTGGCTGAAAGATACACGTTGGTAGAAGGGGATATCTCTCGGCGCGGTGCCAACATCGTCCTAATGTTGTGCGTTCAAATGGAAGAAGGTCGCGAGCTCCTCGCAAAAATCCATGGAGGCGAGTGTGGGAACCACACATCTTCCTGCACGCTGGTCGGCAAAGCCTTTCAACATGGCTTCTACTGGCCTACAACACTCCAGGACGCAGTGGAGTTGGTGAAAAAGTGTGAAGCGTGCCAGTTCCATGCAAAATAAATCCACACACCAGCTCGGTTGCTGCAAATGATTCATCCTACATGGCCATTCGCTGTGTGGGGTATGGATATCTTGGGACCTTTCCCAAAAGTCGTCGGATACAGGTTCCTGTATGTCGCCATCGACAAGTTCACCAAGTGGTCGGAAGCTACCCCAGTTGTCACTATCAATAAACAATCAGTTATCAAGTTCTTGAAGTCCATTGTATGCAGATTTGGAGTTCCGAACAAAGTCATAACTGACAATGGAACTCAATTTACAAGTGCTGCATTGCAAGAATATTGCGAAGACCTCGACATTCAAGTCAACTACGCCTCAGTAGCTCACCCAGCAAGTAATGGCCAAGCCGAGAGAGCAAATGTAGAAATACTAAAAGGACTCAAGACGCGCACATATGAGTGCTTGAAAAAGCATGTAGCCAACTGGATTGAAGAGCTTCTATCTACATTGTGGGCTAACAGGACAACGCCTAACCGGTCAACTGGAGAGACACCCTTCTTCCTGGTGTACAGAGCTAAAGCAGTCCTTCCTCCGGAGATCACCATGGGGTTGCTCCGGGTCCAAAACTTCAACGAAGCCACACAGGACCAGCTCCGGTGTGAAGACCTTGACCTCGTCGACGAGGGAAGGTGCCAAGCAGCTGTGTGAAATGCGCGCTATCGCCAGGCGCTCCAGCTCTATCATCAAAGGCATGTGCGCAACCGACAGCTCGAAGAAGGCGATCTGGTGTTGTGGAGAATACTAACTCATGAAGGGATGAACAAATTTTCCCCCAACTGGGAAGGTCTCTTTCGGGTGATCAAAGTATCCTGACCCAGATGCGTTTGCTTGGCAACTGAGGATGGGGCTCCACTCCCTAATCCTTGGAACATCGAGCACCTTCGTAAGTTTTATGCTTAGTATCACGGAGGTGAGTCTGTAATTACATACAATGTACGTTATAGAGTCAACATACAGAGTCGAGTAGGTCCTCTGGGAGAACATTCGGACTCCTCTAGGAGGGTCCGATAAGTTGAAGCAACACTTGAAATAGTCTCAGCACTAAAAGTGTAGCTACCTGTCCTGGGTTAGAACAAGAAGTATAACACATTTAGCCTGGTTTCGAACCCTAATTGTGTCCTTATCTCCCCTGTAATCCGGACATATAATGAAAGACATTGTTGTGTAGCAGAAGACTCCATGTGCATTAATTTTGTACAGGCTCATTCTCTTTTATGTATCCTTCTCCTTCTTGTCTATAACAATTTGCACAATTCTTTTTGAGTTTCAGTCCAAGATATTCATATGTTGTATAAGTTATATTGGTGGTGTTTTCGGATCCTAACACTGCTGCATGATCTACTCGCCTGAACGCCAAGCCAACACCCGGAGTGTGGTATCGACTTAGCCTGGTCCCGCACCCTAAGTATGCCACTCTACCTACATTTCGGCAGGCCTCAGTAGGGTGGGTCCTAAAAGCATTTGAATCTGCAAAAGATTATATCAATTTGCTTGTCATCATATTGACTTTCTTTGGATCTAAAATTCAAATGAGAATAGTAATTTGCAAAATAGTTATAGATGAGAGGATGAATTTTACGGTTTTTTTCTCTTGTCTTTGATGCACAGGAAAAATGAAAACTCATGACGATGCTGGACGATGTCGGAGCTATTAAGCTCCGACAACCTCCAAGGGGGCCGCCGTCAACATTCTATGCGTTGATAGTGGGTGCCGTTGGACCTACCAAGCTCCGACAACCCCAGGGGGCCCTCGTCGACGTTTTACGCGTTAGCAGTGGCTGTCGTCGGACCTATCAAGTTCCAACAACCCCAAGGGGCCCGCCATCGACGTTCTACGCATTGACAGTGGGTGCCGTCGGACCTACCAAGCTCTGACAGCCCTAGGGGGCCCGCCATCGATGTTCTACGCGTTGACAGTGGGTGTCGTCAGACCTATCAAGCTCTGACAACCCGAGGGGCCCCGCCGTCGATGTTACAAAAGCTCCCTGGAGAAGTCGGAAATAAACTCCAGACCTAAAAGCTACAAGTTCGACGTGTCCAAGTCATCAACACATCATCAAATCCTTTTGGTATATGTTCGCAATCAAATTGTGTACATCTACCAGGGGCAAACAAGATAAAGGATAGTGTATTGAAGATAAGGACAACAAAATGGAATTCATTGTAGAAATAGTGGATTTCATTCATTCGAAGTACTGGATTACACAATTGGGGTTATAGTAAATGGCAAAAGGAAAAAGTCCTAGCTACTGGAGGATCTAAGTCCCGCGGAAAAATGAGACAACCTTCTCAGCACCTTCTTGAACGCTAGCCCTGGCAGCATCCTCTTCTTTGGTAATGAGTCCTTCGAAGACCGGATCGAGAGAAAATTAGGGGTCCTGACTTTTGTAACACGCCAAGACATACTCAGCGACGTTCTTGGCCAGAGATTTTCCCTTTGTCTCCAACTGGTCGGCGATGACATCACCCATTGCATCGAGTTTGCTACCAGCAGAGCCAAGTGCCACTAGTGTCTTGTCCATCTCCAGTGCTGGGTTCTCCGGACGTACTAGACTGAAGCTAAGAGGCACCAGAGCTCTGTACACTCGCCCCAGAAAATCCCATACCAACAGGAATTCAGTTGCCCTCGAGCTCCGTAGCTCCTCCAGTGACCTCCTGGCAGCCAGTAGCTCCGAACCTTCCCGAGCCAGGCGCTCAACCACTTTGGCATGTTGTTGCATACTCTCAGCTACTTGCTTTTCGTGGTCGGCTAGCTCCGTCTCCCGGAGGTGGATGCGGTTACGCCGTTCGGCCAGGTCTTTCTCCCTTTCTCTTACTTTCTCTTCTCCGGTGGCAACATCAACTTCTCTTTTCGAGAGCTTCTGCCCCAGTTTCCAATACTTTTCCTCCTCTTCCTTGCTCCGCAGATCAAGCTTGTTAGTGTGATCTGCCAAATTTTGCTCTGCCAGAGTTAGCTTCTGGGCGATCTCTTCCTCCCTTTTCAAAACATCCTCCTGCTGTTCCAGGAGCTTCTCTTCCCTCGTATCAAGGTCTACTTGACGCTTCAGGAGAACCTCATTTAATTCATTAAGGTTTTCATGACGCTCGTCAGCAGCATCACTCCTTTCCTTGGCATGCTCGAGAATCTCCCGAGAATTAGCGTCGAGGGCCCTGATGGCAACTTCCTTCTCCTCCAGCAATTTTCCCCAATATTCCAGTCAGGCCATTTCCTTCTCAACCCACACCTTTTGGTCTGCAAGCCTTGTCTACGCCAGCTTGCTCTCGAAGTGAAGCATGTTGCGCCAACTCCTCAAGGTGTGGCGCTCTTCTTTGAGGACCTTACTGTCGTGGTCGAAAGCGACCTAGACCTGTCGGAGGCTTAAGCAGGCATTATCAATAGACAACGCCAAAGGGATAGGCTCCGGACCTGCCAGTATCACCTCCGCTGGTTCCAAGAGGTCTTCAAGAACAAAAATAGTATTCCACGCGACAAGTGTTGTTCCTTGAGCCCCTACAGCATTGGGGCCGCCCTCCGGGAGCTCTTCGGCAGCTGCTGAGGAAGATCCCACTGGAGGAACTTCTACCTTTGGGTCCGATGCCGAAGGCCATGTCGCAGGAACTTCAAATGCTCGCTCCACGGGTGGAGAGCCTGCCGCTGCCTCTTCATGGTGTTCTGCCTCGGGCATGGGCACCTCTGGAGCAGTTACTTCTGGGGCGGTCGTTGGAGCTTCACCTGAAGCCACATCCACCACCGGCTTAGAAGCCGGTACATCAACTATCACCGGCTCGACAATCGGAGCTTCAACAACTTCCGGCTCGAGGGCCAAAACTTCAAATCCCAACGACTTGGTTGCTGAGGCATCAACAGCCTCCAGCTCAAGGGACAGACCTTCTGGCACCACTGACTCACCTGCCGGCTCAGCAAAAACTTCTGGCACAATGACCGGAGCCTCGATCACCTCCGGCTCTGAAGCCGGAGCTTCCACCATCTCCGCGTCTGGCGCTGGAGCTTCAGTTGCTGGTGCTGCCGCTACTGGAGCATCTTCATGTATGTCTCCCCCATGGTCTAGTGCTACCACGAGAGTCTCAGGCGTCGACACTGGATCTAGATCCACGACAGTTGGTGCCAGAGCTGCCGTGACCTTAGCCACCACTTGAGGAGATGCGGGGGTTGGAGCTGGAGTTTCTGCCCACATTGTTTCCGCTGCTGCAATAGAGGCTAGAGCTTTAGACCCTGTCTTTGATGCCCTGCAGTCAAAAGATTGGAAGATTCAAAACATGACAAAATTAAGAATGGCAAATCAAGGTGAAAAAGCAAAGCTTACCTTGGGAAGCTACCACTCCAATCGGCGCGGAACCTCTTTGTCGTATGCTCAGATTCAGAACCTGTCGTGGTTGGCACATTGGGAGCTTCAGAATGACGCCCGAAGCCTGCCGCCGTCGTCGGTGTTGCCCCAGTCGAGGCCTTCCTTGGATGAGAAGGACTTCCGGACCTAAAGGCCATAGCTGGTACTGGGACCGAAGTCGATTGTCCAGAACTAGCACTCCTTGAGGATGGATGTCCTGGAGGAGGTGTCGCTGCCGAAGACCTTCCTCGCCGGGGACAATGGTCAGTTGTAGACGGAGCAGACCGGCTAGAGCTCCCATCAGCGTGCCTCAACTTCCTCCACTTCACCCAGGTATTACAACCCTGGAGACCCTGCGCTTCTCCACTTCACCCAGGTCATCCAGCGCTGGCATCCTCCTCCGGAGCTCCCTGCTGAACTCTGGAGTCATGTTCATAGGCAGGAAAGCAGCCGGCAGAGCCAAGGCGTCATCGGTGATGGACCCGTGCTGAAATTTCTTGATATGAAGCCTCAAAGCTTCGTCATCCAAGTTGGATTTCAAACCGGTTTCATTTCGGTCGTCATCCATCACACTATTGAAAGCCTAGGCGAGCTTCTACCTTCTCCTTAGCGGAGCCCACCTGTTCACCAAGAAATTTCCAAAGACCATCTGGGGGTCACTCCACCCTCCACACATTCTTGGATTTTGGCCAGGACAGGCTTGAATGCATCCAATAACTTTGGAACTACATTCCAGGCATCGGTGTTGAAAGTTGCCTAGAGGGGGGGTGAATAGGCTAATCGACCTGCAAATGACTCAATAAAACGAGATTAAATTACAGGGGGCGGACTAGTCCAGTCTGGGGGCGGACTAGTCCGGTCAGCCTGCGAGAAGATCCCTAAAAGGTGTTTCTAGCAAGTTTTAAGGCGATTTTCTCGAAGCTACAGGTGAGGATATGGTTATGTCAAGTTTAGCAACTACCAACACAAGTATATGACTAAGAGAAACAAGTTTATAGCAATATGAAGCACAAGACAAAACTAGCAACCCTAGAACGAAATATTCGATAAACGAAATGCGAAGAACACGGAGACACAAGGATTTTATCCCGAGGTTCGATCCCACACAAGGAATCTACGTCCCCGTTGAGGAGTCCACAAAGGACCGGGTTCAACAACCCTTCCCTCACCAAGTTTACCGCACGGGCCTAACTTGGTTCTCCACTATCACAAAGAATGAATACAAGATTCGTTGGGGCTTCTCACAATCTGAGGCTCCCACCACAATTACAATCACAAATCACAAAGATTAACTCAAGCCACAGATTGCAATGATTCACAAAGTGCAAGAGATCAAACCGGGAGCCTAAGCGCGATGTTCTTCCTCTTTTCCACCTCACTAAACCCTAATCCACTCAAGAATTAGTTTTAGAGGGAAAGTAGGCAAGAAAGAGGCTCAAGAATGCTCCAAGTTTTGCTGTGGTGGCGCTAGGGTTACAGGTTGCTCAAGAAGTTGTTCAAAAGAACCCAGGGGACCTCTATTTATAGAGGTCCCAAGCCCATACTGCTGACTTCAGCAGATGGGCGGACTAGTCCGGCCTACGGCCCAGACTAGTCCGGTCTAGGGGACCACTGACCCCTCTGACAACTGTCGCACTGCGCGGCAATCGTCACACTACCCGCCAAACTTCAAATTCAAACGGTAACTTCAACAACGGACTAGTCCGGCCCTCACCGGACTAGTCCGATCTCACAGAGAACCTTTTGTTCCGTGTGAAAACGGACTAGTCTGAAGACCACGGACTAGTCCGGCCCCAAGGGCGGACTAGTCCGGCCTTCCCAGACTTAGTCGCGAAACCTCTCTGCACTTAGCAACACGGACTAGTCTGGCCCATGGACGGACTAGTCCGATCTCACTCAGAACCTTTTGGTCCGCCCCAAAACGGACAAGTCTGCTCTCCTGGACTTAGTCCCGAAACTTCACCCTAGGGGTACCACGGACTAGTCCGTCCCACTACGGACTAGTCCGAAGTTACACAGGACCTTTTGGTCCGTGCCAAAATGGACTAGTCTGCCCAGGAGCAGACTAGTCCGGCCCTCAGGCGGACTAGTCCGGCCCCTCCTGCCAGACTACTCTAACTTCAACTTTCAAGGGGGGTTTGTACCTAAACCACCACTCTTGGGCTCCTAACTTGATCTCATTGCACTTTACGCACACACCCTCCTATTTCTACGGCTAGTACAACTCAACACGCTAGAAACCCTAGTTTCTACGCTTCGAGTCGACTCCGTTTCCTTCCTTTTACTTTTTGAGGGTTTGCGTCTCCGATCGAGTCCACACCTGTGCTAAAGATCACTTGAGCTCATTAGCGACTTAATTGTCGTCATCAATCATCCAAAACCCACGGGGAACCTAGATGCACTTTCAATCTCCCCCTTTTTGGTGATTGATGACAACACATCAAGTCCTTCACAATTAAGAGTATAAATTTGGTTTTCATAACATGTGTGCGTATGATAGACTCCCCCTCAATGTATGCAACATGTAAGAGAGGTGGAGGATATCTTTCATACCCACACACGTTATGGTGGGGTGCCTACGTGATGTGCTCAACAATTGTGACAAGATATAAGGAACATCTATATAAACAAAAGATAGCCAATGAGAGCATCATATTGAAATTAAGCAATAGTAGCATGTCTTGCACAAAAGTAAACATCCAACATCCAAGAGCATAAATATATTACAAGACAAGTCCAAAGGCACCACACAAAAGACTAACTCCCCCTAACTCTTCCCCTTTGGCATCAAGGCACCAAAAAGGAAAAGAAGGGGGACTAGGACCTAAAAGCTAGTCCTCGTCCTCATCACTGCCACTCTATGTGGCCTCGGGGTCCGTGACATCCTCATCATCATCGGCATTGTCGTCGTCGTCGTCGGAGGTCGGTGCGGAGGTACCCTCCGTCTCACCCAAGAGTTTCAACTCGTCGGGGGTGAGAAGCGGGTACGGAGTGAGCTCGTCGTCGGAGGCCTCAGGGCTCATCGGGATCTCGAGCTTGTCGCAGATCTTCCTCACGTACCGCTCAGTCCTCTAAGCTCGCACCTCGGCTTTGCGGCACGAGGTGAAGATGGACCGAAGAAACTTGAGGACTCCGCTGCTAGAGGAGCCCGTCGAGTGCTGAGATGGAGGTGCAACGGAAGGAGGCACCTCGGAGCGGGAGGATGGCTCCGCATTCTTCCTCCGGGCAGGAGTCGGGACAGCAGGTGGCATCTGGGGTCGGAGAGGCTGGTGAGTGGTGTCCTTCACAAACACGAGCCCAGACACCTTCTCTATCAGGCACATTATGTAAGGGGCATAGCCACAGGCACGGTTGAGTGTGTGTGAGATGTTGTAGATATCATCGAAGATGTAATCCACAAGATTGAACATCTCATGTCCATCAATGAGAACCAACAGGTGCCTGAGGTGACCCTGGATGATCCCCGCATCCCCTTCTTTAGGAGCCACCGTCCTCCTAAGAATCCTGTTAAGGATGCTGTAGAAGGGAAGGATGTTCCTGGCCAATCCAGCTTCATAGTGGACGTGAGGAGGGTACATGTAGCTCATGTCATCCCTGTCCATAGCCTTGAGATTAGAGATAATGATCTCATGGTCCAGGTGACTCTCCAGTCCAAGAGCCTGAGCAAAGACTTCGAAGGTGGCATAGTACTGCTCACCGTTTGTCATCCAAGTGATGGCTCGGTTGCCATGAGAGTGGAAGTGAAATGTGGTATAAAACTGTACGATGACATCCTCATTCCAGTCATACTTGAATCCAAGAATGTCTTTGATCCCGTGACGCTTAGCTGCCTCAATCAATGGGTCAAATGCCTCGTGTTTCTTCTTATCCATATATGCCCAGTCCACCCATTGAGCCTGGATCACTGGCTTCTTCATTGCCTGATAGACCGTGCGGTAGTAATCGCAATGGAAGTCACACCAAAACCGAGGGTCGACGGTGGACCTCTCAAACCTATAGACATTCTCATCTCTTAGCCTCCTGGCCTTCTCAGCTCCCTTTCCTTTGAACACATTTGCAGACAAATTGGGCTGCCTATTGGGGTTTCGTGCTGGACTGTGCATCTTGAGAGGGCCAATGGCCTGGGCCTTCCCTTTCTCACGGATTACTACCCCTCCGGCTGCCTTCTTGGCTGGCACCTTAACAGATGGCTTTTTCTTCTTCGGCTCGACTGGAGCCGGAGCCTTTCCCTTCTTAGGGTCACGCTCGACCCTAGGCTCAGCTACCCCTTGGGCTTGCTCCTTGCCCTTAGCCTTCTCGCCAATGGTGACGAGCTTCTTCCTCTTGGGGACATTTGCCTCTACGGCCCTGGAATTGTGAGCCTCTCTATCTTCTCTCTTCTTCTTCCGTGCCTCACGGAGAGAGTCTTCAGTAGCACGAGCAATGGCTTCGTCCTCATTGTAGACAGAGGCGGCTACTCTGGAAGCTTCAAGTGTCTTCAACCGCCGTTCTTCCTTTGCTTTCTGCGCCTCGATGAGGGCAGCCTTAGTTCTTGCCTCGATGATTTGGTATTTGGTGCGTGCCTCCCAGGGATCTCTGGGGGGGGGGGGGGGGGGGAGGCACTTCAGGACCCCTCTCCTCGGTGCGGCGCTCCTCACCCGCAGGGTTGGAACTCGGAAGATTGCGCTCGAAGTCAGACATCGTGCTGAAAACACAACGAGAAGAGGACATAAGAGACCAAGGGGGTGAAATATTGCGGAAGGAATCTCAAGAGATAGCTAGGATTAGGGTTTGCCCTGTGCAAAACGGACTTGTCCGCCAGGGCCGGACTAGTCCGGGTTGCACAGGATGAACCCTAACCCTAACGATTCTTTGAAAAATCTTCAACTCAACGCGCAATACTTCTAGAATATGATCGCACGAATGTATGAAGCAACATAAGTGAAGGTACTCCTATCAAAAACTCCAAGAATCAAAAATGAGAGGAATTTTTGAAAGGAGGGAAATACCTCCTCAAATCCGAAGAAATCGACGAGATCGGAGTAGGAAAGCGTCGAAGAAGTGTGGGGAAACGATCCCACACCCCTAAAGGCTTCAATGTGCAGATTGGATGCGAGTTTTGGTGGTTGGAGCGAAAAATCACCGATGGGGCGGTTGCTTGAGCGCGGGAGAGAGAGAGGCGAGAGTGAGGGGAGAGAGGAGGGGTCTGGGCCGCCCCTGGGGGTTTAAGCCCCCAAGGGCCGGACTAGTCCGATACCAGAGCGGACTAGTCCGGTGCGCAGACCAGCCGCAGACTAGTCTGCCTCTGGACTTGTCTGGCCTTAGGGCGGACTAGTCCGGTCCTACTGGGTAGAAGACAATATATACGAGTTCAAGCCCACAACTATAGGTCCTATTGGACAAATAGCACAACAAAACTTTGTGAATATGGTCAGTAAGCAATCAACATTCAAACTATGACCATGACTCACAAGGTCACTAGTTTTTCAAATATTTAGGAGAAAATTGAGATAGAGAGAGTTTTTCAAAACACATGCATTCTTTTGAACAAGGCATAAGTAAACATTCAGATGTTCATATTTCAAGCCACATTTTGAGAATCTAAGATATTGAGCTCACTCCTAAGCTCACAAAATCGCTTCTCATCTAGGGGCTTGGTGAATATGTCGGCTAGTTGGTTCTCGGTTCTCACATGGGAAATCACTATATCCCCCTTTAAGGAATGATCTCTCAAGAAATGGTGTCTAATGTCTATGTGTTTGGTCCTTGAGTGCTCAACTGGATTATGGGCTATTTTGATGGCGCTCTCATTGTCACATAGGAGAGGGATATGGCGCAAGTTTATACCATAATCCCTTAGAGTTTGTCTCATCCACAGAAGTTGTGCACAACAACTTCCGGCTGCGACGTACTCCGCTTCGGCTGTGGAGAGAGCAATGGAATTTTGTTTCTTAGAGGACCAAGACACTAATGATCTACCCAAGAATTGGCATGTCCCGGATGTGCTCTTTCTATCAACTTTGCACCCCGCATAATCCGCATCGGAATAACCAATGAGGTTGAACTTGGATCCTTTGGGGTACCAAAGTCCTAGGCTCGGTGTGTGAACTAGATATCTAAGAATTCTCTTCACGGCGGTCAAAGGACACACCTTTGGTGCAGCTTGAAACCGTGCACACATACACACACTAAGCATGATATCCGGTCTAGACGCACAAAGATATAACAGGGAGCCAATCATGGAGCGATATACCTTTTGGTCCACACTTGGACCATCTTCGTTGAGGTCTAGGTGTCCATTCGTCGCCATAGGGGTCTTAATGGGTTTGGCCTTGTCCATGTCAAACTTCTTCAATATGTCTTGAGTGTACTTTGTTTGACTTGTGAACGTGCCTTCTTTGAGTTGCTTGACTTGGAAACCTAAAAAGAACTTCAACTCCCCCATCATGGACATCTCAAATCTTTCCGTCATAATCTTTGAAAACTCATCACAAAACACTTTGTTAGTAGAACCAAATATAATGTCATCGACATATATTTGGCACACAAAAAGATCATCATTGAAGTGCTTCGTAAATAGAGTATAATCAGCTTTTCCTATCTTAAAACCATTTTCAATTAGAAAGTCTCTAAGACACTCATACCAAGCTCTAGGAGCTTGTTTGAGGCCATAGAGAGCCTTACGCAATTTGAAGACATGGTTTGGGAATTCTTGGTCTTCGAAGCCCGGTGGTTGCTCCACATATACTTCCTCCTTGATTGGGCCATTTAGGAACGCACTCTTGACGTCCATTTGATAGAGCTTAAAATCATGGTGAGTAGCAAAGGCAAGTAATATTCGAATTGACTCTAACCTAGCTACTGGAGCAAAGGTTTCATCAAAATCCAAACCTTCGACTTGTGAGTACCCCTTGGCCACAAGTCGTGCCTTGTTCCTTGTCACAACACCATGTTCATATTGCTTGTTGCGGAACACCCACTTGGTGCCTACAACATTTGCTTGTGGACGCTTGACAAGCTCCCAAACTTTGTTCCTCTCGAAGTTGTTAAGCTCCTCTTGCATGGCCACCACCCAATCCGGATCTCTCAAGGCATCTTCAACCCTATGAGGCTCCAAAGAAGAGACAAAAGAGTAATGTTCACAAAAGTTTGCAACACGAGAACGAGTGATTACCCCTTTAGTAATGTCTCCTAGTATGTTGTCAACGGGGTGATCCCGTTGAACACTTTGATGTACGCGAGGATGTGGAGGTTGAGCTCTTGAGTCATCACCATCTTCTTCTTCTTCTTGATCTCCCCCTTGATGAGTGCCTCTCCCTTGACTTTCATCTTCTTGATCGTTTTGAGGTCCTACTTGACCGTCAACAACTTGATCACATGGAGGAGTACTTGCATCATCTTGTGGTTGGTCACTTGAGCATTGAGGTTGTTCTTGTGGTCGAACATCTCCAAGTGCCATTCTCCTAAGTGCTTCTTGTGGAGAGTCTTCTTGATCTAGCACACTTTGATCAACTTGCTCCACTTGGGAGCCATTAGTTTCATCAAACACCACGTCGCGTGTTATTTCAACAATTTCGGAGGTTTTGTTGAAGACACGGTAGGCGTGAGTGTTTGAGTCATAGCCAAGCAAGAAACCCTCATCGGACTTTGAGGCAAACTTTGAAGTCCTAGGCTTCTTGTTGAGAATATAACACTTGCTCCCAAAAACATGAAAATAAGAGACATTGGGTTTCTTACCAACTAGAAGCTCGTAGGGAGTCTTCTTGAGGAGGCGGTGGAGGTATAATCGATTGACGGCGTGGCAAGCGGTGTTAACCGCCTCCGCCCAAAACCGGTCCGATGTCTTGTACTCATCAAGCATCGTCCTTGACATCTCAATGAGTGTTCTGTTCTTCCGTTCCGCCACCCCGTTTTGTTGAGGGGAGTATGGAGCTGAAAATTCATGCTTGATGCCTTCCTCATCCAAGAATTCTTCTACTTGAGTGTTTTTGAACTCGGTGCCGTTGTCACTTCTTATAGCTTTGATTCTTGAGGCGAACTCATTTTGAGCTCTCCTCAAGAACCTCTTGAGGACACCATGGGTTTCACCCTTATCATGCAAGAAAAACACCCAAGTGAAACGAGAAAAGTCATCAACAATAACAAGACCATATTTGTTACCGCCAATGCTTATGTAGGTTATTGGCCCGAAAAGGTCCATGTGTAGCAGCTCCAACGGTCTTGTCGTCGTCATGATGTTCTTGGAGGGATGTTGAGCTCCTACTTGCTTCCCCGCTTGGCACGCACTACATGGCCTGTCTTTTTCGAAGACAACATTCTTCAAGCCATGGATGTGATCGCCCTTAAGAAGCTTTTGTAAGTTCCTCATGCCAACATGGGCCAGCCGTCTATGCCAAAGCCATCCCATATTGGTTTTCGCCATTAAGCATGTGTCAAGTTGAGCTTTATCCGACGCAAAGTCCACAAGATAAAGCTTTCCCTTGAGCACACCCTTAAAAGTGATTGAGTTATCACTTCTTCTAAGGACGCTCACACCCTCATTAGTGAAAACACAATTATAACCCTTGTCACATAGTTGTGATATGGACAAGAGGTTATAGTCTAAAGAATCAATGTGTAGAACGCTAGAAAGAGTGTGTTGAGGAGAGATGACAATTTTACCGGAGCCAAGGATTTTTCCTCGGCTATTGTCTCCAAAGAGGATTCCTTCATTTGGATCATCGTGTTCTTCATACTCCTCGAACATCGTCCTCTCTCTGGTCATGTGGTTTGTGCACTCACTATCGAGCACCCATTTGGAACCACCGGAGGAGTATGCCTACAAAACAAGATTATGCCTTCCTTTTAGGTACCCAAGTGGAGTTGGGTCCTTTGACGTTAGTGGTAAGGCATTTGGGAACCCACACGCAAGGCTTGGGACTCTTGCGAAGTGGCCCAACATGTCTAGCAAATACCTTGCCATATTTGTTCCTCATAAGCACGTAAGAAGCATCAAAATCATGAAATAGAGGATGCGGTTCAAATTTAGGCATTTTGTTGCTAGTAGATGTCTCCTTCTCAATTTTAGTTGTAGATGAACTTTCCTTAACAAAGACAATCATGTCTTTGCTATACTTGGAGGTTTTGGCGTTGTGCCTACCACTTCTAGTATAGCCAAGACCATCCTTGACATGGGGAGGTCTTGTGTTGGTGTATGCACTTCGTGCATACGCCACCTTCTACTTGTCAAAGATGGCACCCTTAGGTGCTTGCTTGCCTTGCGCTAAGTTCAGTTCATCCTTAAGTTTAAGGATTAAGTTAGAGCACTTGCAAGGCGTGGTTGCATTGGATGAGGCCTTTGAGGAGGTTGAGCTCTTGGAGGAAGAGGCTACATTGTTCTTAAGGGACCCAACTTGAGTCTCAAGGATCTTGTTAACTTTTGTCAAGTTCCCAAGTTCATCCTTGAGCTCAATTGATTTCTCCTCAAGACTTGAACACGTTTTCTTGCTTAAAGCAAGTTCGTGTTCCAATGCCTTGCTCTTCTCTCTTTCAATCTCAAGGAGCTCATTAAGCTCTTGACATCTCTCCTTTTCAAGGATGAGCATGTCCTCTTGTCTGTTGATGAGCTCCTCCTTCTCAAAGATCTCATCCATAAGCAACTTCATCCTACGCAAGGTGCTTTTGCTTATGTCCTTAAACATGTGCTCATTTTCACTGGCGCTATCAAATTCATCATGAGAGGAAATGGAGGAGGAGGAGTGAGATGTTACCTTTCTCCTTCCCTCCTTTGCCATAAGGCAAGTTGGTTTGTAGTCGTTGTTGAGGTTGGGGAAGAGCTTGCTTCCCTTGGAGCTCCTCCCGATGGCTATGGTGGCCATCTTCTCCTCTTCTTCTTAGGAGGAGGACTCATCGTTAGAGTCCCACTCCTTGCCCAAGTGTGCTTGTCCGGAGGGCCTTTTCTTCTTGAAGAACTTCTTCTCTTGAGGCTTGCCCTCCTTTTTCTTCTTCACTTCTTCATGGGGGCAATCAACTATGAAGTGGCCATACTCGCCACAATTGTAGCAAGCCCTCTTGTTTTTGGGCCTTGCCTTTTCTTTGCCTTTTCCTTCATGCTTGTATCCTCCTTTTCTTCTCCTCATCATCGTCTTGAAGTTGTTGATGAAGAAGGCCTCTTCCTCATCGGTGTCAAGGCTCTCCTCATCATCTTCCTTTTGCTCTTTTGGGGAGGATGTTGCTTTGAGCGCAACATTCTTCATCTTCGAGGCGGTGAATCTTTGAAGGTCGTTGTAGAAGAGCGCATCCTTTTCCATGATCTCGTGATTAATGATCCTTCCAAGGACCTCTTCCGGGGTCATTCTGGCAAACCCCGGACTTTCTCGAATCATGGAGCATAGAGAGACGTTCCTAGGCATGAATGCCCGGATCATTCTCTTCACCACCTCGTGGCCCGTCCACTTGGTACATCCATAAGATCTACTCTTGTTGATGAGTATCTTTAGGCAGTTCTACATCTCTTGGGGAGATTCACCATCCATAATGGCAAACCTCCCGAGCTCTCCTTCAATAAGTTCAATCTTTGCTTCCTTGACGACTCGGTTGCCTTCATGAGCCGTCTTGAGAGTGTCCCAAATATCTTTGGCCACCTCAAGTCCATCCACTCAGTTGAACTCATCTCTTGAGAGGGATGAAATGATTACTCCGGCCGCTTGAGCATTGCGGTGAAGGAGCACGGCTTGCTCCGGTGTGATATCTTCTACATTTTTAGGGATGTGCACCCCGGTCAACACAATTTGCCATAGTGAGGGATTGAGTGACACAAGGTGGATCTTCATGTTGTGCTTCCACATCCCATAGTCAGTTCCATCGAATTGGGGAGGTTTCCCCAATGGGATGGAAAGGTAGTGGTTGTTGACGGCAAGGCGTTCATAGTTGAACCCTTGTTGGTTGTAGTTGACTCCGCTGCCACCACTTGATGAGCTTGACGGTTCAACCGCAGCAATCTTCAGCTTCTCCCAGAGCTTCGCCTTGAGCTGGCGAGTCTCCTCATCATCGGTTGGCTTGTCTTGATAATCCATTGTCTCCTCACGTGTCGGTTGAGAATCATTGATCGACACCTCTTCAAACACCACTCCGGCCATCTCTCCGAGTTGTTAGACTCTTTGTGGAGATTCCTGCTCTGATACCAATTGAAAGTTGCCTAGAGGGGGGGTGAATAGGCTAATCGACCTGCAAATGACTCAATAAAACGAGATTAAATTACAGGGGGCGGACTAGTCCGGTCTGGGGGCGGACTAGTCCGGTCAGCCTGCGAGAAGATCCCTAAAAGGTGTTTCTAGCTAGTTTTAAGGCGATTTTCTCGAAGCTACAGGTGAGGATATGGTTATGTCAAGTTTAGCAACTACCAACACAAGTATATGACTAAGAGAAACAAGTTTATAGCAATATGAAGTACAAGACAAAACTAGCAACCCTAGAATGAAATATTCGATAAACGAAATGCGAAGAACACGGAGACACAAGGATTTTATCCCGAAGTTCGATCCCACACAAGGAATCTACGTCCCCGTTGAGGAGTCCACAAAGGACCGGGTTCAACAACCCTTCCCTCACCAAGTTTACCGCACGGGCCTAACTTGGTTCTCCACTATCACAAAGAATGAATACAAGATTCGTTGGGGCTTCTCACAATCTGAGGCTCCCACCATAATTACAATCGCAAATCACAAAGATTAACTCAAGCCACAGATTTCAATGATTCACAAAGTGCAAGAGATCAAACCGGGAGCCTAAGCGCGATGTTCTTCCTCTTTTCCACCTCACTAAACCCTAATCCACTCAAGAATTAGTTTTAGAGGGAAAGTAGGCAAGAAAGAGGCTCAAGAATGCTCCAAGTTTTGATGTGGCGGCGCTAGGGTTACAGGTTGCTCAAGAAGTTGTTCAAAAGAACCCAGGGGACCTCTATTTATAGAGGTCCCAAGCCCATACTGCTGACTTCAGCAGATGGGCGGACTAGTCCGGCCTACGGCCCGGACTAGTCCGGTCTAGGGGACCACTGATCCCTCTGACAACTGTCGCACTGCGCGGCAATCGTCACACTACCCGCCAAACTTCAAATTCAAACGGTAACTTCAACAACGGACTAGTCCGGCCCTCACCGGACTAGTCCGATCTCACATAGAACCTTTTGTTCCGTGTGAAAACGGACTAGTCTGAAGACCACGGACTAGTCCGGCCCCAAGGGCGGACTAGTCCGGCCTTCCCAGACTTAGTCGCAAAACCTCTCTGCACTTAGCAACACGGACTAGTCTGGCCCATGGACGGACTAGTACGATCTCACTCAGAACCTTTTGGTCCGCCCCAAAACGGACAAGTCCGCTCTCCTGGACTTAGTCCCGAAACTTCACCCTAGGGGTACCACGGACTAGTCCGTCCCACTACGGACTAGTCCGAAGTTACACAGGACCTTTTGGTCTGTGCCCAAACAGACTAGTCTGCCCAGGAGCGGACTAGTCCGACCCTCAGGCGGACTAGTCCGGCCCCTCCTGCCAGACTACTCTAACTTCAACTTTCAAGGGGGGTTTCTACCTAAACCACCACTCTTGGGCTCCTAACTTGATCTCATTGCACTTTACGCACACACCCTCCTATTTCTACGGCTAGTCCAACTCAACACGCTAGAAACCCTAGTTTCTACGCTTCGAGTCGACTCCGTTTCCTTCCTTTTACTTTTTGAGGGTTTGCGTCTCCGATCGAGTCCACATCTGTGCTAAAGATCACTTGAGCTCATTAGCGACTTAATTGTCGTCATCAATCATCCAAAACCCACGGGGAACCTAGATGCACTTTCAGGTGTCAATGTTGGGGAGTCCTTCGGGCAGCTCCAACCTATCGTGCTCCTCCACTGCAATGACAATCCAATCCTTCTTCCAGTCATCCTATTTGCCGGAGGGGAACGACTTTAGGTACCTAAAGGGGTAGTTCTTGCGCTTCACGAAGTAATAGAAGCTAAGCAACTCTGTCCCCTTGCTGGTGGTATGGGCCGTGAAGAAGGTCCGGAACAGCTCGACGCAGGGAGGCACACCCACCCACATCTCGCAGATGTGGACGAAAGTCACCACCAGCAGGAGGGAGTGGGGGCCGAGATGATGTAGTTGAAGTCCATATAAGTCCAGCAGCATTAGGATGAAACTTGAAAAAGGTGGGATCAGTCCCACCATGGCGTACGCCGAGAAGTACACCATCTCACCACGACACTCCTTCTTGAAAGGGAGCTTGCCGACACAAACCAAGTGGTTGAAGGAGTCGCTAGACCATCCCATGAAGGTCTGGACCTTCATTAGATTATCCTTGCTCTGGATGCGGCTTTTGGGAAGACCTAACTCCATCGCGGCAAAGTGGAGCGAAAGAAGAGAAAGCTAGGCAAAGGTTGGGAGGCTCTATGCGCAAGTTTGATCGAAAGCGTAAAGAGTCTGCAAACCGTGCAAACTTTCATTCTTAAGTAAGCCTCCACGACGCTTGGATGGAAACCACAACGAGAGCAAGGTTACTTTACAAAAAATCTACCCCGTCAATAACGAATGGGCCAGGGGTCACTTCGACGAAGGAGTCGAGGTTATTACCCCATGCGAACCATTGTCATGATGGGCGGCGGGAAGCCCTAGGGCGGCTGCCTGACAAGGCGCGCAGAATCGATACAGTTTACATATTGCGAACTAGTGACCTTCAATTTCGTGAGATCTGCACTCAAAAATCTCATCTGTCGCATTCAAAACAAGCCACACGGCGAGGGTTCAACCCCGTACCATCACCCCAATGGTACATCAGAAAACCTTTGAAGTCTCAATGCGGAAATCGAGAATGGCCCCACCTCCGGCAGAATAATTTAACCCCAAAGGGTTTCTCCCAGAGGTGGGCCCGGGGGCCACTATTGGTACCCTTCATACTGGGTGTTGGTATTTCTTAACACCACAGAGTTATCTGCAAGCGCACGGAAATACCGTTGTAGCACTTCCCCTTAAGGAGTATTCCCAAGGCTATCAAATCCAAAGAACGCGTGTACTAATATTTCGAACTAGCTCACCCAAGGACAGAAAGTTGTTTGGTAGGCAAGGAACAGAGAGGAATTCAAAGTATTGATCCTAATTCAAGGTAATTTGCAGTAGATGCTTGCTTCAGGCACGGGCTTACTCCTAGCAATACTAGGACGACTCCCGCCAAAAGCCTATGGCATAGCCGAACCTGGAGGATTACGAAGGACAGATAGGGTTGTCACCACCTACTACCTACCTCTTCAATCCGTGGGTCTACGAGATATCCACTGATGATTTATAACCTAAGTTCCACGCTTATGTTCTAAATCACTACTCTATTGTTTCAAACACAAAGCTACAACTAGAGCCTCTAATGAATTAAAGCAGTGAACCCACAAGTAACAACTTGTGCAAACTACTAAGAATAAAAGATCAAACTTGTATTGAATTCACAAAGGCTTACTTGATTGAGTAAAACCTTGTAGGGGTACAAGTGTAGAAGAGGGACTTGACAAGCCCAAGCCTCCCTCTCCTAGACTCTTCACCACACTCTTCTTCTACTTTGGTAGCCTCTAGGACTACTCTAAACCTTTGGAGTGTAGCACTATTCTCAACTTTTTGTGTGTGTGAGAAGTGAGGTGAGGGGGTCTATTTATAGGTGGAGAAGGGTCGGTTCCTGCCACAATTAACGTGCAAATCAGTCACCATTGACTCCAGGGAGTTGGGAGGAGCCAACACGTGTCATTTAACCGGGTTTGGCGCCAGGAAGGGGTCGGCCAAACCCCTGGCCCAGTCGACCTGGTCAAGCCTCCCCTCGGGGAGTGCTTCCTCCAGGTGGGCCCCCTTGATGTATATGGGTGCAACACCATTGGATCTCCTCGTATTCTTCTGTTTGTGGGCCATTTGATCCATGTATTGCCACGTGTCATCGCCTGATTTGTTGAAATCCATTTTTATGGATTCATCCCTGCTTGTTTTGGTATTTTGGGTAATAATTCACCTGCATACAAATAAACACCAACACTTGTGGAATTGGGTTAGTGTATAGCCCTACCACTATGTTTTGTGTTTCTTTTATGCACATAATGAGGTGAATTAATGGTCAAAATATGGTACTAAAGGACCGTCAACAAACTCCCCCACACTTAGTCCTTTGCTTGTCCTCGAGTGAAGACAAGAAGAACTAGAGTGTTGTCATGAATTTGCTATAAGGTAGAAAATAAGGATACTAGATATTTCAACTTATACCTGAATTCATGGATCCCCTTTGTGTATGTGGCTACCACATCAATCTTGGGTATTTGAAAAGTGGAACGGTTAGAATGAAGTTCTCTTGGATCATTCTCTGCTGAAATAATTTGGCAATTGCTATATTTGAAAGTCATAGGAACATTTGCCCTTGCCTTCTCGATCGGAATCTCTCAAATCTCTCAAAGTGTTTAAGTCCTCACCATGACATGTTTTGCCAGTTCTTGTCCCTATACTAAAAGGGGCTATATCTGGAGCTTGGTAGGGATGAATGTGGCACACATTTGCAATGCATATGTTACTAAGTCAAAAACTTGATCCTATGAGAGACTTATGCAATGAACAAAGTGAAGGGAAAATTCTTGTGCACATGAATGGAATGGAGGGGTGAGGTGATAACTCCCATGAATTTGCTCTTTTTTTTAAGGATGAAACATGGCTACTTTTTTTTAGCACTCTTACTATTTTTCAAGAGTGGATGCTTTTTCTTTTTCTTGTAGCCATATCTTCTACTCCTTTTTATTTTTTAGAGAGGCTTTCATTTGTATTGTATGGAGTTTCTTTTTGACGGATGGGTAATCGATGGATGCAAACACTCAATGTGAGAAATTTTGCATGAATGAAGTGCACAAGAGTTTTCAATTCAAAAAGTTCATGCATGTCACTCAATTGGGTCACGGGTTTGACAAAGTTCAATGAAAAACAAAGTGGCATATGCTTGTGGTTTTCAATGAATGTATCATATGGCCTTGGTGGGTATATAAATTTCCAATGAGATATTTAGGCAAAGTTCAAGACTTCAAATAGTTACAAATGTCAAAATCAATTTCAAGCAAAGGATGATTTCTAAAGAACTCATTTACCATATCATACTAGTAAAATACCTAGATGATGTGTTTTTCCTATTGAACTATGGGCATCATAAACAAGGTAATGAATTGAAATATAAAGTATTCAAATTTTAAGCTTAAGCAAATTCTTGACTACCATTTTTTTCAATTTGTTGAGTTGATTCATTTCAGATATGCAATGAATAATATGAAATCAACTCAAACAGCAGGGTAGCGCATAAAATTGGGGAAAAGAAATCCAAACTGATTTTCTGGAGCAAAACAGAGTCGTACGGTGCAGAAAACAAGTCGGCCGACCAGGGCGTTTGGCCGACCTCCTGTTGGCTATTCTATGGCTCTGTTTCGTCGTGTCGTTTTGCTCATTCGGTCGCGACGTATTTTGATATGCAACGTTGATTTTGCACGTCGAGATTTCATGACTTGGAGACATGCTTCCCCCACACTTGTTTCCTGAATTCTTTATTCAACAAAATAAACTAAATGGGGAACTTTACCAGTGTTAGATGAACTGGTAAGTTCACTTTATTGAAATCAAAATATGAGGATGCTTACATTATTTAACCTAGCTTTAGAAAACAAATGTCTTTTTTAAATAAGATCCTAAGTAGTAAGGATCCTGTGCTGTCGGGACATCTAAACTATGGTGCATTGTAGATGTCGGGCTCCCCGACGGCATTGCACAAGCGCCGCAGTTTGGCGCTCATGCCACGGCAAACACCATCAATCTCCTGCTTGAGGGCCATGATGTCGTCCTTCAGTTCTGCCCTGTCGATGCGCCCTTCAGCCACCAAGTCAGTCAGCTTCTTGTTCTCTAAGCGGAGAGAAGCAAACTCCTTGGTCAGCTGTGCCACTTTAGGGGCACGAGGAGAGTCCTCATCACTGCCCTCGAACTGACCGGGTGGCCCGTTGATGGCAGGTGGTGGGGCGTGTTGCCTAATCTTGGAGGGCGATGAGCCCGTCGACTCCTCCATCGCCATATTGTCCACACGCTTGAATAGGCCCTTAGCGTAGCATCCTTCGGGTTTGCGCACCCCGTGGATAAGAAAGCGATCTCCCATGCGTTTCAGCGAGGTACAGGTGGGCGTCTTGTAGTGGTGGCTCACTACATCGCCCTTCTTAGTCTTCAGTGTGTACATGAACTCCTCGCGGGGCAGCAACGATGGGAGAGACTCGTCTTTTCCGTAGAAAAGACGTGTCTTGACTGGGTTCGGTCCAGCCAAAGTCGGACGGCATGGCGTCGTCGACTTCATTGGCGTTCTCTGAGGGGAGAGCGACCGGACAACGCTATGAGGTGTAGGGTTGCGCCCGCGCGGAGTCATCGCAGGCGGGATCATGGCAAGGGGCTTGACATCGATCGCCATGACAGACTCCAAGGCGAAGGAAGTTTTGTCGTTGGCCGATGTAATGTCCCCGCTCAGGTTGAAGGTTGAGCTGGAGGGGGCGTGAGGCACAATCTTCTTATCGCCCATGACGAGGACGGGGGGAAGATGATGATTCAATGAGGTGTATAACTTTCCTCTCTATTTCCATCCTTTAAGTAGGCGGGGAATGACATGTTTCACCGAGGATTTTGTGGAGGATATCGAGGAGGATCAACACGAGAAAACAGAATGCGAACGGTGCGAAGGGAGAGTCGGCCGACCCTAGGGTTCGGCCGACCCCCTTCTGGCTCCGTTCGGGGCACATTTTCTCGGGTCGATTAAATGGGCCTCATTGATGAAGAATTGGATGGGCCCATTAGTTGGACGTGGAGAATTTAAACAGAATTGAAAGAAATGGCATGAAAATTGATTAGATTTATCATGTCAAATTCTTTTTCTGTATCCTTTTGGGAATCGAGAAATAATTTGAGTCGGTGCCCATTCACTTTGAATAGTTGATCATCATCACCTTGGAGTGTGATTGCTCCATGGGATGAAGTCTCTACTATAGTGAAGGGTCCTTCCCATTTACTTCTAAGATTCCCATGTCCAAAGAGTTTAACCCTAGAGTTAAAGAGTAAAACTTTATCTCCAGGTTTGAACTCTTTCGGCGTAATCCTCTTATCGTGCCATATTTTGGTTCTCTCTTTATAAATTCTGGCACTGTGGTACGCCTTATCTCTCCATTCCTCCAACTCAGAGATTTGCTTCAATCGGTGGTTTCTAGCTTCGTTAAGATTCATGTTCCACCGCTTGATGGCCCAATGTGCTCTATGTTCCAATTCTATGGGAAGATGGCAAGTCTTCCCATAGACAAGTTGGAAAGGAGACATGCCGATAGGTGTCTTGTAGGCAGTACGATATGCCCACAATGCATCGGTTAGCTTTTGCTTCCATCCCATTCCCATTTCCAAGACAATCTTTTGCAAAATATTCTTAATTTGCTTATTAGATGTTTCTGCTTGACCATTTGTCTATGGGTGGTATGGGGTAGCAATGTTATGTTGGACTCCAAGTTCCCTTAAAAAGTTCCGGAAGGTCTTATCTATGAAATGAGATCCTCCATCACCTATGACCATACGGGGAGTTCCGAAGCGTGGGAAAATGATATCATGGAACATTTTTCTTGCTTGCTTGGAATCAGCATTTTTGCATGGCAATGCTTCGACCCATTTTGACACATAACCGACGGCAACCAGAATATACTCGCAATCATAAGACCGAGGAAAAGGTCCCATGAAATCAATACCCCATACATCAAATAATTCCACTTGGAGATTGTATGTTAGGGGCATCGCATCGCGAGCAGAGATTCCTCCATGCTTCTGGCATTTCCAACATCTGCGAATGAATTCCTTGGTATCTTCATACATTGAAGGCCAATAGAATCCACTCAGCCAGATCTTTGCCTGAGTACGGTAAACACCGTAATGACCACCATAGGGGCCAACATGGCATTTCTCTATAGTTTTGGTGCCTTCGATTGATGGGACACACCTTCTAAGAAGGCCATCGACACATACTCGATAGAGGTAAGGGTCATCCCAAAGGTGTCAACGAATATCATAAATGAGTTTCTTTTTGTTCTCCCCTGGTGGTACGTATCCCGTGACCATAAAGTTCACGATATCCGCATACCAAGGGTGAGAGTCTGTCACCTTGAGGAGCATATCATCTCGTAGGAAGTCATTGATAGGTATGTCCATGGTTTGTGTGACTTCCATACGTGAAAGATGATCTACTACTGAATTCTCTACTCCTTTCTTATCTCTTATTTCCAGATAAAATTCTTGGAGTAGAAGAATCCATCGAATTAGCCTGGGTTTAGCATCCTTTTTGGTAAGCAGATATTTCAAAGCAGCATGGTCTGTGTAGACTATGACCTTTGCTCCAACCAAATAGGATCTAAACTTGTCGATAGAAAAAACTACTGCTAGGAGCTCTTTCTCAGTTGTGGCATAATTGAGTTGGGCTCCTGTCAGAGTTTTGCTAGCGTAGGCTATTGTGTGATGCTTTTTATCTTTGGTTTGGCCTAAGATCGCACCAACAGCAAAGTCACTGGCATCACACATGATTTCGAATGGCAGCGTCCAATCACGAGATTGGATAATTGGAGCTGAGATGAGTGCCTTTTTTAGTATATCAAATGATTTAAGGCATTCATCATCAAAATCAAAGGGAGCTTCTTTAGCTAATAGGTTGGCGAGGGGTCTAGCGATTTTGGAGAAATCCTTGATAAATCGTCGGTAGAACCCCGCATGACCTAAAAAGCCGCGGATTCCCTTAACATTGATAGGAGGTGTAAGTTTTTCAATAACTTCAATTTTAGCTTTGTCCACCTCTATCCCTATCTCGGACACCAAGTGTCCAAGAATGATGCCTTCCTGGACCATGAAATGACACTTTTCCCAATTAAGCACAAGGCCCTTCTCCTAGCATCTTTGTAAGACCCTGTCTAAATTTTCTAGACCATGATCAAAAGTTTTTCCATAGACGGAGAAATCGTCCATGAAAACTTCCATGATATCCTAGATCATGTCTGAAAATATAGACATCATGCATCTCTGGAAAGAAGCAGGAGCATTACACATTCCAAAGGACATACGCCGGTAGGCATAGGTCATGTAAGGACATGTGAATGTGGTCTTACTTTGATCATCGGGATGGATAGGAATTTGATGATATCCCGAATACCCATGAAGGAAACAGAAGTAGGAGTGTTTTGCCAATCGCTCTAACATCTCATCGATGAAGGGCAATGGAAAATGGTATTTCCTTGTTGCCTTGTTAAGTTTTCAGTAGTCAATGCACATCCTCCATCCCGTGACGTTCCGTTGAGGAATTAATTCATTCCTCCCATTTTGAACGACCGTAATACCTCCCTTATTAGGCACTACTTGAACTGGACATACCCATTCACTATGAGGAATAGGGTAAATAATCCCGGCATGCAGAAGTTTCAAGACTTCTTTCTTGACAACTTCCCGCATTGCATTATTCAATCGCCTTTGAGGTTCCCTTGAGGGGACACTCTCAAGGTCAATAGCAATACGATGGGTGCATAACGCTGGACTAATTCCCTTGAGATCCTGAAGTGAATATCCAAAAACAGCTCTATGCCTTTCTAACATGGCTATGAGTTTGAGTGTTTCATCATCTGAAAGCTTGTCACTTATGATGACAGGGGATTCCAAATCGCCATTTAGAAAGGCATAACGTAGGCCTAGAGGTATAATCTTGAGCTCAACAGGAGGTTTTGGGGAGGGCTTTTCTTTTGGCAATTTTATTTCCTCCTGAAATTCATCCTCCTCTTGGACGAAGTCTTCTTCTCCTTTAATTTCAGGGTGTTCTAAAAATTGAAGAGTCCTAACCTCCTCCATTGGCTCATCTTGGATGGGAGATTCCGCATATGTGTTCTTTGAACGCAGAATAGGCATGGAGAAATTTCTTCCTCCAAGATTGATATTGAGGTTTCCTTCCAAAGGAACTTCCATGAGAAATTTCTCTTTGGGAATCCCTATCATGATGTTGAAATCTTGGATTTCTAACACGTGAAAATCTAGGAGAGCCTCAACATCTTTGTGTCTAACAGACACTTGTTGCAGAACCCCACATCCTTCAAGAATGGTTCCGAATGAATCTCGGAAGGATTTGCGTGTTGGTGCCAATGGCACATCACCAAGAATGGCGAGAGCACAAGAATTGGAAATGAGATTTGCTCCAACAGTAGGGTTGTATAGGATTCTCATTGGTGTCCCTCTAATAGAACATAAAATGGTAGCCAAAGGTGAGGTCATCCGAAGAATTTCAGGTGAATTCTTGACTTCAGTTGTCCACTCTCTGCTTAGGATAGAGGTCAACTCCTTGACCGTCTGACGGACAAACACCCCGTCAGGTGGTTCAGGTGGAGTTGGTGTCAATGAAGGTTTCCTATAGCAACAATACTTCGAGGTATTTCCATAATCTTCAAAAATCTCTTCCTCGAAGTAAAATGGAAATTGCGAGGGTTGAATTTCTTCTACCTTCGTAGTCTCAGGTTCGGGAGAGGATTCCTATGGCAAGGCTTGAGGTAAACAAGAAATGGGTTCATCCTTGTCCAAGAGTGTATCCTCCGTTCTTGACACGACTTCCTCTTGGGGAGGCTCATTAAGACCCATAATGAAGGAGGAATTTTCTAGAATTCTTTCTAGAAGATCCTTGCCTTCTTCTGGAGTCTTATGGAGGAAAGATCCTCCAGCCGTAATGTCAAGATATAGGGCAGACTCTTTGTTCAATCCCATGAAGAAATGTTGCAAAAGCATTGAATCAGGGATTAACAAATCTGGGCCAGAATTTTTCAAAAGAGAAAATATGTCCCAAGCTGCACCTATGGATTCCTTCTCCATCTGCTAGAAGCATAGTACTTCCTTTTGTAAGGAAACAATTCGGGCAATGGTAAAGAAAGCAAGACAAAGTTTGTCTCGTAATTCACTCCAATCACCGTTTGTCTTCCAAACATAGTTGTTGTACCATTGTTTGGCTTTTTCCTTGAGGGGAAAAGGAAACAACTTCCATTTGAGAGTTTCCTGTGTCATACCTTTGATTAGAAGGCATGAACACAGTTGTTCGAACTCTCATAGATGGTGGTAAGGGTTTTCACAATCTGTTCTTGAGAAGGATTGTTCCCGAACCATGGCTATAAAGCCAGGGCGAAGTTCATAGCTGGTTGAACAAATAGGTTCCGCCGAAGGCGGTGGCTCACAGAACTTGCCCTTCGGAGCAGAGTAAGAAAGAATGGTGGGTTGCTCCATTTATATGGTGGTGGTAAGGTAAGAATAAGAAAGGTAAGATGATAGATAAGGGGGATATGATACGAGGCTGATCTTGGTTCGAAGATTAACAGCAACCGGTCCCCATCAACGGCGCCAGAAATGCTTGTTTGTATTTCTTAACACCACAGAGTTATCCGCAAGCGCACGGAAATACCGTTGTAGCACTTCCCCTTAAGGAGTATTCCCAAGGGTGTCGAATCCAAAGAACGTGTGTGCTAATCTTTCGAACTAGCTCACCCAAGGACACAAAGTTGTTTGGTAGGCAAGGAACAGAGAGGAATTTAAAGTATTGATCCTAATTCAAGATAGTTTGCAGTAGATGCTTGCTTCGGGCACGGGCTTACTCCTAGCAATACTAGGACGACTCCCGCCAAGAGCCTATGGCATAGTAGAACATGGAGGATTACGAAGGACAGATAGGATTGTCACCACCTACTGCCTACCTCTTCAATCTGTGGGTCTACGAGATATCCACTAATGATTTATAACCTAAGCACCACGCTTACGTTCTAAATCACTACTCTAGTTTTTTCGAACACAAAGCTACAACTAGAGCCTCTAATGAATTAAAGCAGTGAACCCACAAGTAACTACTTGTGCAAACTACTAAGAATAAAAGATCAAACTTGTATTGAATTCACAAAGGCTTACTTGATTGAGTAAAACCTTGTAGGGGTACAACTGTAGAAGAGGGACTAGACAAGCCCAAGCCTCCTTCTCCTAGACTCTTCACCACACTCTCCATCTACTTTGGTAGCCTCTAGGACTACTATAAACCTTTGGAGTGTAGCACTATTCTCAATTTTTGGTGTGTGTGAGAAGCGAGGTGAGGGGTCTATTTATAGGTGGAGAAGGGTTGGTTCCTGCCACAATTGACGCGTGAATCAGTCACCATTGACTCCAGGGAGCCGAGAGGAGCCAACACGTGTCATTTGACCGGGTTTGGCGCCAGGAAGGGATCGACCGAACCCCTGGTTCGACCGACCTGGTCAAGCCTCCTCTCGGGGAGTGCTTCCTCCAAGTGGCTTCCAGGTGGGCCCCCTTGATGTATATGGATGCAACACCGTTGGATCTCCTCGTATTCTTCTGTTTGTGGGCCATTTGATCCATATGTTGTCATGTGTCATCTCCTGATTCGTTGAAATCCATTTTCATGGATTCATCCCTGCCTGTTTTGGTATTTTGGGTAATAATTCACCTTCATACAAATAAACACCAACACTTGTGGAATTGGGTTAGTGTATAGCCCTACCACTATGTTTTGTGTTTCTTTTATGCACATTATGAGGTGAATTGACGGTCAAAATATGGTACTAAAGGACCGTCAACATCGGGTACCCCATGATACCGCAAGAAGTGCAAGGGAGTTCCACCTGTCAAAGTTGAAGACCTCCGTAGGCCCCATGTGTCACACGGCACTGGACCCACCTCCTTCATACGTGTAGCTCCAGCGCTACCACATGTAATATAAGACCAGAGCCAAACTCCCTACATAGGGGAGCTCCGTGCTTGACACGTGTACAGTGACACCGGACCTAACCCCCAGTAGAGGGAAGCTCCTGCGCCGCCATGTGTGTAACGGCTCTGGACCTACATCCCCGCGAGGGGAAGCTCTGGATCTACCACGTGTCGAACCTTCAAACCTACGACACCAACGGGAATACTTACGGATCTCCAATGGCACGAACATTCAAAGGACAGTGATTGCTACAGTTACAAGGCCTGATTATGTGTCATTAATACAATATTAATGGCGCGCAATTGGAAGACCCTTAATACTGGTAATGCCACCATTAAGGCGCGTTATCACACTGTTAGGGTGCTTAATCACACTTAATTGTGTATTAGACAATAATAACCGTCGGGGCCACATGTTGGGCCAGGCAACTCATGTAACAACCATCCCTTGGTCTATAAAAGGGATGTGCCGCACGACACTAGGGAAGGAGGCTCATATGCACACAAGCGTGAACAAATCCCTAATACAACAACACACACTCCATGGAGTAGGGTATTACGCTCAGGCGACCCGAACTACGTAAACCAACTGTGTCATCATCTTGTCTCAGATCTCTGCGCGCCCTAACCGTTACAAGAACCTCCACGGGCTACAATTTAGTAGTACCGGGGGAAGTGTCGTTCGTACGCTTCGACGCAACCCTTTCCTCACTTAGCCACCACGGAGGCCGACTATTCTTCCACTAAATCACAAGAGTAATCACCAAATCCTTGGGGAAACTCACAACCTGAGGCTCCCACAAGTTTACAACTCGAAAAGATCAAAGATCAACACCCACACAAACTCAAATCAATCAGTCAAACCGAGAGAATCAACCAAGAGCTCAAGATCAAGCAAACCATTCTCTCTCCTCTTCCACACCTCACAAATCCTCAATAATCGGTCTTAGGACTCCAAGAATGGTTGGGAGAGGGCTAGGATGGCTCTAGGAAGTCTATGGCGGCGCTAGGGGTCGATAGAGGGCATTTGGAGGCTGGGGGATCCCTTTTTATAGGGATCCCGACAAGTATCCGTTGCCACCAGAAAAAGTGCGGACTAGTCCAGCCTTTGACTCTGAACTAGTCAGGCCTTTGGGGACCAGTGATGTCACCCTTGACCAACCACAAAGTCCCCCGCCACCTTTTGAATTCAAACGGTCACCAAACCACTGACTAGTCCGTCCAACAACGAACTAGTCTGATCTCACACATAACTGTTTGTTCTGGTTGAGAATGGACCAGTCTAGCACACTGGACCAGTCCGACCCCCAAGAGCGGACAAGTCTGGTGGTCTAGGACTTTGTCCCAGTAGCCACCTCCAAGTCCTCAGTGAACTAGTCTGACAAGGAACAGACTAGTTTGATCTCAGTCAGGAACTACTTTTCCAAACTGAAATGGACTAGTCTGTCCCAACGGACTAGTCCAACCCCAAGGCGGACTAGTACGGTGCTTTAGGACTTAGTCCCAGAAGGACACAGACACACTCACCACAGACTAGTTTGTCCTTAAACAGACAAGTCCGAACTCACACAAAATATTTTGGTCTGCCTAACATCAGATCAGTCCGATGTGGTCGGACTAGTCCAGCCTTCCAGTCCTAACAAGTTCAGCCCTGTCCTTAGGGCTGCTTCAACTCATCTCTCAATCTAGTCTAGCTTGGACTATGAGCTCTTAGGAGATTCTCAACACTTGACTCATTGAACACACTCAAGCTAAGTAGCTGAACTCAACACAAGAAATTTAAAAGCCTAAATTCTGTCCTTTGAGTTCTTCGTCTTTTTCTGCTCTTTTTCCTTTTTGAGTGCATTCAACGTCGTCCAACTTTCAATCACCTGTGCTTACACTTGCAAAGCTCATTAGTCCCTTAACTATTGTCATTGATCATCAAAACTCACGGGGATTAGCCTGGATGCACTTTCAGGACCCCAGTTGCACGTCGAGTCACCATCGGGTGAACATGCCCTGGGTTCCGATGGAACAAAGTCGGGTGGTACACCGGGGGCTCGATATGAGTAGGTGTCGGGTCACCAACTTGCCCTCGTCGCTGGTAGATAAAAGCAGGGTCGGCAAACCGTAGTACCATGGTCATGTGTGTTGCAGTGCGTAGCGTCGGAGACACCGGGGCCACGCTTGGCGCACCCGTGGAGGTCAGAGACACCGGGATCGCGCGTGGCGCAGCCATGGAGGTCGGAGATGCCGGGTCCGCGCATGGCACGACTGAGGGGGGTATAGATGTCGTGGCCACGCGTGGCGCGGCTAGGGACACTGAGGACGACAGGGCTTCTGTAGCTTGAGCACCAACCTGCTCTTGTCACTGGTAGACGAGAGGAGGGTTAGTGAACCGAGATGTAGGGGCCGCAGGAGGCACAACCAGTGACGCCTGAGGTGCCAGTACTACACGGGCCACATCAGGTGACGTCAAGACAGCACGCGGCACAGCTGTCGATGTCGAGGATGTCGAGTCCACGCGTGGCGCGGCGGGTGTCATACCTGCAGTAAAATGACAAGGCAGCTGTGGTGTGGCAGCCTCGGTGTTAGTAGGAAACAGGGAGTCCAACTCTGCGGCTGAAACAGAGGAGGAAGTGGAGGAAGGAAAAGAGGACTCGTCGAAGAAAATGTGTCGAGAAATCAAAATACAGTGAGTAGTGAGATCTAGACACTGGTACCCCTTATGATTGAGAGAGTACCCAAGAAAGACACACCGAGTATAGTGAGGTGCAAGTTTATGTGGAGTTGTGGCAGAAAGGTTAGGGTAGCAAGCGCACTCAAAAACTCAAAGGTGGTCGTAAAGAGGGGTGATGCCATAAAATGCAAAGTACGGGGTAGGTGCCCGAATTGCCTTGGTGGGAAGGCGATTAATGATGAAAGTCGAAGTGTGGAGGGCCTCTACCAAGTACCGAGCGAGAATAGAGGCCTGAAACATCAGGGAGCGCATGACATCATTAGTAGTGCAAATCATGCGCTCTGCCTTGCCATTTTGAGGGGAGCTATATCGACAATACATGCGCAACTGGATGCCATGTGCGAGTAGAAAATTACTGAGCGCCGAGTTCTCAAACTCGCATCCGTTATCACACTAGAGAGCACGATTAGTGCGTCCAAACAGAGTAGACATCCAAACAAAGAAGTTAGAGAGAGTGACATATGTCTCAGACTTCAAACGTAAGGGAAAAGTCCATGAAAATGCAAGAAATCATCAATGACAACTAAGTAATATTTAAAACCAGAAACACTGATAATAGGAGATGTCCGACCTGGTGAAGGTGAGGTACTGAAGTGCACGTGCAAGACTCCCGTAGGCGATCGGTTCATTAACGGGTGTCTTGTCACAGAAGAGATTTTTGTGTGAGTATCCACCAGTGTGATGCACGACTTACACTCAGCCATGCCCGCTCGCTCGAGGATGTCCAGACAGTACTGCCGCTGGTGAAGAAACAGACCACCTAGTCGGTCCTCGACCGCAATCCCCAGGAAGTGGTGGAGCTGGCCCAAGTCCTTCATAGTGAACTCCTTCTGTAGGGCGGAGATAGTACGCTGAAGGAGAGCTGGACTCAAGTCACTGTCGGACGTGAACACCACCGTCCTACCGGCAATGACCGCAACTACCGTGAGCGCTGCCGCTGCTCATAGCGCGACCACTGCCCCACTCTCTGGCACTGACAGCACCACCATGAAGGGCGGGGACACCTCCGGTGTCCTTGCCCTCGTTGCTTCTCGCGAGCGCGAGCATGCACTTGCTCTCGCCCTGGAGCAGGAGTGTGCTTCTATGGCCGCTCTTTCTCACCAGCTCGGAGAGAGTGCTCACCAACCGTTGACAGCTACACACGAGCCTTCCTCAGACGTTAAAGGAGAATGACTTGATTGTATTCCAGGCAATGAAAATGGGTACATCTTATATAGGCTAGCTAGTGTAGTGTGAAACCAAAATTAAACCCTTTCACACTACACTAGTGTGAAACCAAAACTAAACCCTTTCACACTACACAGATTTAAAGGCTAACATTAATGTGTAAACGCAGTTCAACACACGCAGTCCAACACAAAGAGCGTTGCCTGGCCCGTGTTCATCAGCCACCACCATATCTCGTCTCCTAACGAGCGTGCAGCTTGCTGGACAAGGAGTGGATATGGCAGTTAACATTTGGTACTCAACCAATGATTTTGCAGACGAACAATCCTGCAACAAAATGTGAGTCCAAGAATTTGATTTATTTGTCAATACACTAAAGCATATTTACAAATAATTTCTCTAACTTGATAATTTCCCATCTTCCTTGATATTGCTCCCAGGATTAAAGGCTCCGCAGAGCTGCTTTCTCTTTCCTACAACCTATACTGATCTACTGGTACTTCACATACATTCATGAGCTGCAAATAGCAACCTGCTGACTAACTCGTAGAGACGCTGCCACACAACTTGCATAGTGGCATGCCACTGTCATGGTGCTTAGGAACGCCTTCTCTACCTCTTTAGTGATGCTTCTCCTGATCAAGCACATGGCGTACTCCATGGTTGCAGCATCACAAGGGAGCGTGATCTGCCCGTCTCTCGCGAAGCCAAACTCCTCCTGAGACATCCGCAGGAACTCCTCAAAGACCTTGTTCTTGAGATATGCAATCGGCACCTCAAACCGCCACTCGTCCGATGTGTACACTACACAGTGACCCTTGTCCACCACAGAGGTGCACCACTCATCGGATTGCATTGTTGTCACCCAAGCGAGGTGCTTCCTTCCAAGCTTTGTTATCCTCCGCCACTTCTTCGCCAGCTGAGCAATCTTCTTGGGGCAGACCATGATCGGTTCTTTAACTCTCTGTGGCTGAAAATTTTGAGAGCTCTAAATTGAGTTTTTGCTGTGCTTTGTTTGTGAAGTTGTATGTGTTAGTGTTTAGATAGAGGACACTTTGTTCAATATATAGAGGAAGGAAGGAGCAGGGAGTCTGCTCAGCAGGATTATTGGCTGAGGGGCTAAGGTCATGTGCATGGTTTGTGTGTACGTTTTGGGTCAGATTGTGAAGGGAACATGTGTTGGAGACAGCCCTTGTGCGATTTCAGTACTTAGGTTGGATACTATCTATGCATCCATTCTGAGCGGTCTAGCGGGGAAGTGGCAGGAGGACCCCATGTTAATTGGGACCAAGTGGAGTGAGGGTGATAAACTAGTTATTGGCCGAGCCAACATGCTACTGTTGGGAGTACCGGACTTGTTCGGTAGAGACCGAACTAGTCCGGTTTTGTCCAGTAAGGGTAACCGGACTAGTACGGACCCTTATAGGACTAGTCCGATATTGTCCATTAAGGATATCGGACTAGTCCGGACACAAAATTGACATGTGTTCTAATTGAAAGGAAACAACCCACCAAATTTTGAGTCTCTGATTGGGAGACTCAATAATTCCTAAGGGTGGGAGGCCCCCTCTTGTGTCTCTTGGTCAACTATAAGAAGAGGGTCAAGTGTATGATCAAAGAATGCTCATGCATACACTCATACACACTTGAACACTCTAACCCACTAAGAATCCGATCAACATACCAAGAGAAGAACAAGGGGAAACGCCTCTCGTCGTTGTTCTTCTTGTGGTCTCGCCTTGTTGGCCGCATCGCCAAGCAATAACAAAGATGGAGGAGAAGGTATTATTAGTGTTCTTGTGCTATTTGAGGGATAGCACTTGGTGTTGATGTTATAATCAGATTTCTCCATGTAATTTGAAGTGATTTAGTGGCTATTTGATCTTTGGGCTCCCTCTTGATTTCTAACAATGGTATCAGAGCGTTTAGACCACTAATCATTTCGAATTGAGTTTTGATCGAAGTTTTCGCTGAAAGTTTTGAAAGTCCAGACTTGTCCGGTCTAAGGGTCGGACTAGTCCGGTATGCCACAATAAAGTGGTTAGGTTTTCGGATCAGAGCGTTTTAACGCGTTCATCTGATTGAGAACCAATTAAGCACTTTGGATTGAAATCCATTGTGAAAATTAAGTTGATTTGGTAAGATGGTAAGATTAAGATCCCCTTTTGGGTATTTCGACATTTTTTAGTTTTTTTATATGAAACTTTTCCGGGGTTGGTCGTACTAGTCCGGAATAGTACGGACCAAACTCGAAAAGTTCAATAAAGAACGGTTCAAATGTTTTTGGATCAGTACCGAACTTGTCCGGCATATGGATCGGACTAGTCCGAAAACCATACTGCAAGAGTGCGGACTAGTCCGTACTATACAATTAAGTTTGCTTATTTAATTAAGCTTCTATTGTGAATTAAGTTTATATTGTTATAGCAATTTGGTCGAGTAACCAAAGCCAAAGATAAATTGCTATGTTAATTTAAGTTGCATGAAATTCTATTGAGTAACCAAAGTGAAAAATAGAATTTTCATGATTTTAAGCTATATTAATGTCATTATTGGTCGAGTAACCAAAGCGAAAGACATTAATGCCATTTTCCTTTCTAAGTACATAGTAATTTGGTCGAGTAACCAAAGCGAAAAATAAATTACTATGTATTTCAGTTGTTCTTCAATGTTAAGTTGTAATGTCATTATTGGCTGAGTAACCAAAGCAAAAGGCATTAATGACATTCTTTTTGTAAGAACATAGTAATTTGGTTGAGTAACCAAAGCAAAAGATAAATTACTATGTTGATTTTCAGTTATTCTCAAATGTTGAGTTTTGGTCGAGTAACCAAAGTGAAAGATAAAACTCATAATTTTCTTGTGGTTAACATCTATGCATTCTTCTTGATTTTGGTTTTTTGATTATGAAGGTTTCCTCCAATGCTAATTCAGCACTGAGTTTCATCGCTTCTATTGATCCACTCAATGGAAGCAATTATGGGAGATGGCGAGAGAAATTGAAGATTGCTTTGGCAGTCTCTAAGATAGACTTGGCTCTCACTACGCCATATCCGGTTGCACCGGTTGAACCAGTAAGAGATGCTGATGAAACTCAGGGAGCCTTTGTTGTGAGGACAATGGAATATACTACTGAGTTATTGGCTTATGACATTGATTGTTATAAGTGGAAGAAATCAAACAGGAAATGTTTCATGGTAATTAAGGACACTATCACTGAGGCCATTCGGGGAGCAATCCTTGAATGTGAAACTACTATTGAATACCTCCAAAGGATAGAGAATCAGTTTACTGGTTCTTCTAAGGCCACTGCAAGCACTCTTATCAAGAGGCTTGTTACTGAAAAATATCATGGAGGTGGTGTGCGTGAGCACATCTTAAGGATGACAAATATGGCTGCAAAGCTTAAGCCTATGGATTTGGGGATTAAAGATGAGTTCATTGTGCATCTCATCATTGCCTTACTTCCTAAGGAATTTGAGACTTTTGTCATCAACTACAACTCTCAACCTGAACTATGGAACATAGAAAAACTTATGGCTATGTGTGTTCAGGAGGAAGAGAGGATTAAGTCCCTTCACGGCTATGATGCTATTAATTACGTGAAGGGAAAAGGTAAGGCTAAGAAGAATTATTCTTCTAAGCAATCTTTTAAGTATCATTGATCTTCTCACTATGATAAAGATAAGGATAAGTTTCCACAAAGCCATCCTTACAATAAGGATGTGAAAGTGGATAAAGATCAGTGTCGCTTTTGTTTAGACAAAGGTCACCATCAGAAGAATTGCATAGGCTTCCTTAAATGATGTTGCAAAAATGGTAATGATTTTGTAACCTTTGTTGATGAATCCTTGCTTTTAGATTATACACCATCTTCTTGGTGGATTGACTCAGGTGCCACTGTGCACGTTGGCAATTTGTTGTAGGGGTTAAATATGAGGAGGACCCTAGAAAGAGGGTAAAGGGCCATTAAAGTTACTGATGGCCATGAAGCTAAAGTGAAAGTCATTGGAGATTATCCGTTAGTATTAAGAAATGGTTTTGTACTTACACTTTAGGATGTATTATATGTACCCTCTTTAAGTAGAAATCTCATCTCAGTATCATGCTTAGATGATGATGGTTATGTTTGCCAGTTTAGCAAAGACAGGTGTGTAATTAAGTATGATAATAAGATTGTTGGTGTTGCCATAAGACAATGCATGCTATACTTATTATCTATGCATGATGATATTAATATTGTAAGCGACAACCAGTTTTCCTCACATCAGGGTAAGCGTAAGAGAATCAATTTCGAAATGTCTTCGAAATTATGGCATTATCACTTGTGTCATATTTCGAGGGGGGTAATTGAATAATTGATTTCACAATCGATTCTTCCTCATTTGGATTTTTTAAAATTCAGAAGAACGCATAGATTGCATTAAGGGAAATTTTGTTAAGAAAATTAAGAAGGTGTCATACGCAGTGCGTGAATTTTGGAATTAATCCATACGGACATTTGTGGTCCATTTCCTGTAGTATCTGTTGATGATTTTGATTCGTTCATAACCTTCACGGATGACTATTCTCGTTATGGCTATATTTATCCGATTAAAGAATGCTCTGAAGCGTTGGATAAATTTAAGATATTTAAGGCTGAAGTTGAAAATCAGCATAATATTAAGATTAAAGTGGTAAGATCCGATCGTGGTGGTGAGTACTATGGTCATCATACCCCGTATGGCCAAGTTCCTGGACCGTTTGCTCGGTTCCTATAGGAAAATGGCATAGTCGTCCAATATTCCACACCGGGCGAGCCTCAGCAAAATGGAGTAGAGGAATGGCGCAACCGTACGCTAATGAATATGGTTAGATTCATGTTAAGTCAATCAGATTTGCCGATTAGCTTATGGATGGAGGCATTAAAAACCGCCATTCATGTGCTAGATCGGGTTCCTACTAAGTCGGTGCCTAAAACACCGTATGAGTTGTGGACTGGACGTAAGCCCTCATTAAGTTATATGCATATGTGGGGCTGTCCCGCTGAGGCAAAGATGTTTAACCCAAATATTGGTAAGTTGGATGCTAAGACAATAAGTTTCCATTTTATTGGCTATGCAGAAAAGAGTAAGGGATATCATTTCTATTGTCCAGAACGATATACTAAGTTTGTAAAAACAAGGCATGCCATTTTTTTAGAGGATGTAATGATTAGGGGTAGTATGGTAAGACGAGAAATTAATCTTGAAGAGAAGCGGGTTTATGTACCCACTCATATGATTCAAGAACTATATTTCTCATTACCTACTGTTGTTGAATCATCAATGCCTATTGGTGAAGATTCAACACATGTTGTTAGTTCTCCATTGACAATGGAATTATTAAGAGAGGTTGAGCATTCTCAGCCCGTTGTCACTAATAATGAAGAGCAACAACAGCCTCAAAATGAGGATAATGTGCAATTAAGAAGATCTCGACGAGAAAGAAAATTAGCCATTCCGGACGATTATGAGATCTATTTGAGTGTGGCAGATCAAATGGAGGGTGATCCCACCACATTTGAAGAAGCTATGAGAAGTCCTTAATCATCTGAATGGCGTAAAGCCATGGAGGATGAAATGAGGTCTATGGAAACAAACAAAATATGAGATTTAGTTGAGATTCCTAATGGATCCAAAACAGTGGGCTGTAAATGGGTTTACAAAATTAAACGTGACTCCAAAGAGAATATTGATAAGTTTAAGGTCAGACTTGTTGCAAAAAGTTTAACTCAGAGAGAAGGGATTTATTATAATGAGATATTTTCACTTGTCTCAAGTAAGGATTCGTTCAGAATCATTATGACATTAGTTGCACATTACAATTTAGAATTACATCAGATGGATGTAAAGACGGCGTTTCTCAATGGTGATCTATATGAGAACGTCTATATGACACAACCGAAAGGTTTTGTTGTTAAGGGTAAGGAACATATGAGATGTCATTTAAGAAAGTCCATCTATGGACTTAAACAAGCATCAAGACAGTGGTATCTCAAGTTCGATGAGACAATAAGAAAGTTTGGGTTTAAAGAAAATGAGGAGGACAATTGTATTTATGCTAAGTTTAAGAGCGGGAATTTTATTTCCTCGTGCTTTATGTAGATGATATACTACTTGCAAATAGTGATGTCAATCTACTATCAGAAACTAAGAAGTTTTTGTCCTCTAATTTTGATATGAAAGATCTTGGTGAAGCATCCTATGTATTGGGCATAGAAATTCACCGAGATAGAAATAAGGGGGTATTATGCTTATCACAAAAGGCATACTTAGAGAATGTACTGAGAAAGTACAGTATGTATAAGAGTAAGCCTTCGTCTGCTCCAATTGTCAAGGGCGATAAGTTTGGGAACTTTTAGTGTCCCATGAACCAATATGAGATCGATCAAATGAAATCGGTTCCATATGCTTCTGCTGTCAGAAACCTTATGTATGCTCAAGTTTGTACTCGGGCTAACTTAGCTTATGTGACCGGAATGCTTGGCAGATATCAGGCCAATCCAGGGATTGATCACTGGAAGGCAGTTGAGAAAGCATTAAGATATGTACAAGGCACAAAATGCCTCATGTTAACATATAGTAAGTCAGACCCACTTGAAGTAGTGGGATATTCAGATTCAGATTTCGCGGTTGTGTGGATACTAAGAAATCCACGTCAGGTTATATATTCACCCTCGCGAATGGAGCCATTTCATGGAAAAGCTCCAACCAAATCGTCATTGCATCGTCCACAATGCATGCCGAGTTTGTTGCATGTTATGACGCCACCGGGCAGGCTGTTTGGCTTAAGAATTTTTTGCCTGGTCTTAGAGTGGTCGACAACATTGAAAAACCACTTAAGCTATAATGCGATAATGAGCCCGCAGTATTTTACTCTCACAACAGTAAGTCGAGTGGTGTTGCCAAACACATCGACATTAAGTTTTATGTTGTGAAAGATTGAATCCAGGATCATACCATAAGTCTTGAGCATATAAGTACCAAGCGTATGCTTGCAGATCCGCTAAAAAAAGGTCTTCCACCCAGCATGTTCAGTGAACACGTAGCCGGCATGGGTTTAAGGGAGAGCCTATGATCACTCGATATTTAGGGGCCAAGTAAGAGTAAGGTTCATTTTCAAGTGTGAGATGTATTATGGTCTTCAAGTCCAATAATACGTAAATGGTTGTTGTGATGCGTCGTGCCCTATATGTCAAACATGAGAAAATGGACACTAAGTTTAGTATTAAGTAAGTTGGTAAGTTTCAGATTCGAGTTCAAGGGGGAGAATGTTGGGAGTACCGGACTTGTCCGGTAGAGATCGGACTAGTCCAGTTCTGTCCAGTAAGGGTAATCAGACTAGTCCGGACCCTTATAGGACTAGTCCGATATTGTCCAGTAAGGATATCGGACTAGTCCAGACTCTATACGGACTAATCTGATTTTTTAGTAACTGTCAGTTTGAACTCGAAATTGACATGTGTTCTAATTGAAAGGACACAACCCACCGAATTTTGAGTCTCTGATCGGGAGACTCAATGATTCCTAAGGGTGGGAGACCCCTCTTGTGTCTCTTGGTCAACTATAAGAAGAGGGTCAAGTGTATGATCAAAGAATGCTCATGCATACACTCATACACACTTGAACACTCTAACCCACTCAGAATCCGATCAACATACCAAGAGAAGAACAAGGGGAAACGCCTCTCGTCGTTGTTCTTCTTGCGGCCTCGCCTTGTTGGCTAGATGGCCGCATCGTCAAGCGATAACAAAGATAGAGGAGAAGGTATTATTAGTGTTCTTGTGCTATTTGAGAGATAGCACTTGGTGTTGATCTTGTAATCAGATTTCTCCATGTAATTCGAAGTGATTTAGTGATTATTTGATCTTTGGGCTCCCTCTTGATTTCTAACGGCTACATGATGGAGTAGCACACATTTTGGTACTCTTTCGTAGTGTTATGTGCTCTATTTGGTTAAGAAAGGTGCTTATAAGGCACTCACTCCATTCTTGAAAGTTTGTCGCTTTGTAATTCATGAGTATCTACGAGGCTGCATTTTATCATGAGTTCTGTGTCTTGAGTATTTGTTTCAAAAGATCTGGTCATCCACACTGCACTAAATGGTGTGTATATGTGTGCAACATATACTATCTATGTATACACAGTATAACTAGCCTCACATTCAGTGTCAGTGTCATTAGTCATCATGCTACTGATGGAATTCTAGTGACATACTGTGACGCCCGGTTCCGAAAAATGAACCAAGCTAACGCATATGTGTGCCCAGGATGTTCATCACACATACACGAGTGCAATCACAAAAGAGTATACAGAAAATTACCACAGAACAAGATTAATTAACCAAGTTTTATTACACAAACCAGATTATCCTCGAATACAACCTCTAATGAATATTAATGACAAGTTCAACTAATGCAGCGGAAATAAACTAATTAAGCAAACTAAGCAACTAAGCATAAGGGATAGCGCAACTCCAATAACACCACAAGCAAAGCTGACGTTAGACACGACCTAGAACTCCGCATTATCACCATTAAACTCCCAATTCTGACCTGCAACTGTTGGGGGGGGGGGGGATTGCAAGAGTGAGTACATGTCGTACTCAGCAAGTGTGGAAAGTATGACATGTGGCTGATTCAACTGACGACAATAATAATGGTAAAGTGCTGAAAAGTACATAAAAACATTTGAAAAGCAATATATTATATGTATGTGAAGTAAACCCATCATAATCATAAGTAATACCATAATACCAGTCCACAATTCACCATCCTCATCAATAATTCTAGATTTCACCATTTGCCAATAACCATATTCAATACCAGAAATTAATTCATAACCATTACCAAACCATAACCATCCCAAATTCCAATTTCCCTCTAATCATGGAAGTTGTCCAGGTGCTCATAATCGGGAGCACGGCTATCATGATAGTTTTAATTAGACTCTGTAGAGTTTGTACCGCTTTACCCACGTGTTTGTGATTTCATCACCTTTCGGTGACTAAGAACCTCCCTTATGCCCATGACCCGTCGGTCACATTGCACACTTCCGTTGGTGTATGGCCAAGAGATCACAAAATAGCTTTTACAAAGGGATTACTAGCCTATTTAGACCCCACTGAGGTTTCACCGGTGGTGATGCCTCCAACTGAGCACATCTTCAACCAAGGGCCCCCTCTTGAGCCATTCGGATCCCAAGGTAGTCCCACCAATCATCAACAAACCCAATCCGACTACCCCTTCCTCAAGCATCCTTAATGGTCCAAATAGCACTGGCAAAGCCCTAATTAATCAGCTACGCCACACCCATACTTGGCCTCGTGGTGGCATTGTAGTCCTGGCTTATTCTCGCATGAACCGGTCCTTAGATCTAAAGCAAGCAAACCACTATAACATCCAACCCATCCACATACTAGGCTTGCTTAGATAAACCATTACAATACCATATTAACCAGTTCATGTTATCCATAATCTCATCCATGCATAATTAAATTGAGTGGTATAGTTGTTTTCCATCCCAGTTGATTAAGCGAAGCAAAAGGTAAAAAGCCCTTCCCAACTCTCTACCATAAATTCCAGGTGACAAGGGTGGTTAAACAATTCTAGTAAACTTCCTATCATAGGGTTCCCATCAAATTGACACAAGCATGCAATTTTGCAAACAAAACATTTACTTGAAAAATAGGATAAATATGCTTCAAGGACACTTGCCTTGCTCTTGCTGTTGAATAAGATCAAAGCCTTCAAACTCTTGGTGTTGGAGATCCTCTGCGGCACTCTCTAGCGCAAATCCGTCTAATCCACACAATAAACGTACAAGACAAGAAACACAATCAAAAAGTGCACAAATATTACTCAATATGACATGACATGCATGATTTATGCAAATGCAAGGTAGAACTTGTTAATAGATTGCTTTTAATGATCAATAACTAGTTCTAGTAGCTTTTAACAAGTTTATACAGGTTTGGATTCGATTAGATCAAATTTTAGAATCAATTCAACACAATTTAACCAGAAAGATCGGACTAGTCCGCTAGGGACCGGACAAGTCCGCACTCTGCGAGATCAGCAGATTAGGGTTTTCTAGATCGACGTAAATTTGGAGATTAGGGGTTGAATTCACGTGAGGAAAAGATAATAGAAGGTATACCAGGTGTTTAGAACTCCAATGAATCAAGAAACTTGGAGGTAGCACTTGGATCTTGGTGATCTAGGGTTGGTGATGAACTTGGGGATGAATTTGGTGATGAAGGACGAAACTTGGTAGAGATCTTGATCCTCTTTCGTTTCCTCCTCTTCTTCTTCTTGCTTGGGATCTTCTCCTCCCTCCTTGATGGTGGCTCCCCACGAACTAGGGTTTGGGTGGGTGGAAAAGTGGCAAATAGATGTCAATCCAAGGGGTGGGACTGTTTATATAGAGGTGGATGAAAGCATCTAGGCCCCCATGGGTATGGTTTCGGTGATTAATGACAACCGTTAGATATTACTAATGAGTTTGTGGATGTGAGGTCTCACGTATAACACATCAAACGTAATGAACTATCTATTCATATAATCTACTGCTCATTGGATACAAATGGAGACCCCTCAACGAACTATTCTAAGGGGTTAATCGATTTTCATGAAGACTAAAAGAAGAACTCATACTTCAATGCAATTCCATCAAAATTGACAACATAAGGAAATCAATATTCATCAGAAGAACATTCCCAACAAATGTCAAAGAGGTCACTCAAGCAAATTCCAAAAGATCAACTTAAAACAACTCGAAGCAAACAAGATCAAACACACCGGATCATCTGATGTTTTGTGAAATGACTACATCGGTCGAGTTGTGTCAACGGAAGAAGAAGACCTCAAAACTGAAGTACACACCGGATCATCCGATGTGTAGGAAGTGGTACATCGGTCCAATTCAACAGAAGGATAAATTTCTCAACTGTTCTGGAGAAGTACACACCAGATCATCCGATGATGAAGCAAAGTGCACATCGGTCTAATTCAATAGAAGCAATTATTTCTGGACCAATTCTCAAAATCAACTCACCGGATCATCCGATGTACACAGAAGCATACATCGGTCGATTACTCCAGTAAGCATCAAGTTTGAGTAAATTCTAGAGGAAGAGCCACCGGATCATCCGATGAGAAGACAGGATCAACATCGGTCTAACAACGGTCATATCTGACACAATGACGTTAGCTAAAGTAACTTGACTGATGATAACTAAAGGGCAGACATCGGATCATCCGGTGTTCACAGTAAAGTTCTGTCAGCCTACTTTTCCAACGGCTATTTCGGGGAGGCTGGCTATAAATACCCCCTAATCCTGTCATTTCGTCAAGTCTTGATCACCAGACACTATCAACACATCCACAAGCATTCAAGACCAAGAGCAATCACTTCCACATCATTTTTATTACCAATACACCAAGAGTTAGGCTAGAACTAGCTAGAGAGAGAGCTTGTGTGCCTCCATTCTGGGTGAGTGGACTCTCTAGGATAGTGTGAGAGCCTCAAGGGAGTGCCCTTGGTGTTTGTAACTGTGAAGAGACTTCCTGAGCTTGCCAAGGCGTGTGTGGAAGCCCGGAAGGTCGAAGTTGTACAAGGCTTGAGCTCCACCTTTCCAAGGGAGGTGAACGGAGAGGAATAGTGAAGATCCCTCGTCTCGGTGACTTGGGTGTGGCAAAACCCCTTGGTGGGTGCCACAACATGGATGTAGGAAGATCTTGACGATCTTGCCGAACCACAGGATAAATCCTTGTCTCCTCGGGAGTTTGCATCCTTCTCCTTTCTCTTACTTTTAGGCATTTTATATTCCACGAAGTTTCTATCTACTAGAATGCATAGATAGTTTGCGTAGGGAATTGGGCTTTAGAAATTAAGTTTCATTGCTTAGAATTTTTCGAAGAAAGCCCAATTCACCCCCCCCCCCCCTCTTGGGCATTCGGTCCTTACAATTGGTATCAGAGCAAGGTTGCTCATAGGATCATTCTAGCTTCACCGCTAGAGAGCTAAAATGGCCAAGGTTGGGGGTTCGGTTCCTATCTTCGAGGGCAAGAACTTTGCCTATTGGAAAGCACGCATGCGCGCTTATCTTGAGGCTATTGCTCCCGAAGTATGGGAAGCGACCCACGCGGGGTTTGGAGAACACAATTATGTTGGTGATCAAATTAAGTGGGATGCTAAAGTTAGGAATGCTATTTATGAATGCATTAGTCAAGATGTGTTTTCTAGGATTGCTAGCAAGGAAAAGGCTTGTGAAATTTGGGCTTGCTTAATAGAGATTCATGAGGGTTCTTCTGGGGTCAAGGAACTTAAATATCACATGCTTAAAGCAAAATATGATGAATTTAAGATGCTACCTCATGAAAATGTTAATGAGATGTTCTCTCGCTTAAATGTGCTTATTGAAGAAATAAATGCTATTGACATTGCTTCTCTTGGCAAGGGACTCATCAACCGCAAGATCCTCATGCTCCTTCCCAAGCCAAAGTACAACATCATCAACTCCATGCTCCAAAAAGAGTCACTTGACCACATTGAAGTTTCGGAGCTCATTGGAGAAATACACGCTCATGAGATGAGTGTACTTGGGATGATGGAGCAATCATCTTCAAAGACAATTGCTCTAAAGGCCCCCACCAAGAAAACAAGCCACAAGAAGAAGAAGGTGGTTGAGCCTAGCTCAAGTGAAGAAGAACAAGCATCAAGTGAAGATGATGATGATGATCTTGCATTGATGATGAGAAAGTTCTCACGCTTTAACTCCAAGATCACTAAGAAGGGATACACATTTGATCCTAAGAAGAGAGCATTTCTACCAAGAAGAGATGATCACAAGACTTGCTACAATTGTGGTGATCAAGGCCACATCTCCTATGATTGTCCAAGACCGGACAAACGAAGAGAGAACCACAAGAGCAAGCATCGCAAGCTTGAAGGAAGTGATGATGATGAAGAAGAAGCCAAACCAAAGCCAAGATCCTTTGTGAAGAAGAAACATGACAAGGGCAAGAAGGCAAGGCTCTTCCCAAAGAAGAGAAATGGCCCACAAAAGGTGTTCATGTGTGAGGCAAATGAATGGGTCACCGACGAAGAAACAAGTGATGAAGAGAGTGAAGAGGAAGAAGAAAGTTTGGCCGGCCTCGCCATCGCCAACAATGATGATGCACCTCTTCATCCACCGCCCATGTGCCTCATGGCGAAAGGTAACACCAAGGTATGTGATGACTCTAGCGATGATGAGCTTTCCCCCGATGATTTAACTTCTTTGATAAATGAATATCATGCTATCATTAAGAGGGAAAATAGTAAGGTTAAAGTGCTTGAAGAAACTCGTGCTAGACTTGAGAGTGCTAACCTTGATTTGCTTGACAAGTATGAAAGCATACTCAAAGAGCATGACATGCTCAAATCCCATGTCAAGCAAATTGAGGAAGAAAAGGCTAAAATCAAGATAGATAATCATGAACTTAACTTAGCACACCAAACACTCTTGGAAGAGCACAACAAGTTAATACAAGAACATCAAACACTTAACCTTGCTCATGACATGCTTGATCAAGAGTTGAAAAATATGAAGAAGCAAACTCTTAATGATAAGATATCCATTACTTCTCATGCCACTAATGCTTTGCACAAGTCTTTGCCTTTGAAAGCTAATGCTAGGGAGAAGGACTTGTTGGAAGAAATTGAGAGTCTCCGCACTACTGTGGCTAGACTTTCAAAAGGGGAAGTCAAACACAAGGAAATCCTCTTCCAACAAGCAAAGGCCTTCAACAAAAGAGGACTTGGATCCTTCCTGGTGCCCAACAAAGGAAAGGTGCCCTCACCGGAGCTAAGAACAAGCTTCATCAAAGAAGTTGGTTCTTATTGCCAACATTGTGAGGTCACCGGTCACCACACAAGGGAGTGTCCTCTTCCTAACCGACCCTCTCCCAAGCTTCCTACTAATTACAAATCTACTTTCAATGATCGTTATTATCTCTTAAGTAAAGTAGATGGCAAGGTGAAGGCTAGGTTCATTGGCAAGGACATGAAGGACATTAAGGGGAAGCTCCCCAAGCAACTTTGGGTCCCAAAGACACTTGTATCACACATACAAGGACCTAAGTTGGCTTGGGTGCCTAAAGTTAAAAATTGAATTCATGTGTGTAGGTGAACTACAAAGTCGGAGGAAAGCATTGGGTACTCGATAGCGGGTGCACCCAACATATGACCGACAATGATGGTATGTTCACCACCATAGAAAACCCCGACAATCATGAACAAGTCACCTTTGGTGATAACTCTAAGGGAAAGGTAATTGGGTTAGGTAAAATTGCTATTTCAAATGATTTATCCATTTCTAATGTTTTGTACGTTAAGTCACTTAGCTTTAATTTACTTTCTATTGCACAACTATATGATCTTGGACTAACGTGCACATTTAGCAAAAATGATGTTGTTGTGAGTAGTGAAACTAGCCAAGACATAGTCTTCAAAGGATTTCGGCATGGACATCTCTACCTAGTGGACTTCGCCATCAAGAATGCTAGCTTGACCACTTGTCTTTTCACTAAGACAAGCTTGGGTTGGCTATGGCACCGACGCATAGCGCACATAGGGATGAGCAAACTCAAGAAGTCATTCAAGCTTGGGATGGTGACCGGCGTGAAGGATGTCACATTTGAGAAGAACAAGCTTTGTAGCGCTTGTCAAGCTGGGAAGCAAGTTGCTTCACACCATCCAATGAAGACAATGGTGTCAACCTCCAAGCCACTTGAACTACTCCACATGGACCTCTTCGGACCGTCCACATATCAAAGCCTTGGCGGTAACCTCTATTGTCTCGTCATTGTTGATGATTATTATCGCTATGCTTGGACTCTATTTTTAGGAGACAAGAGTGAAACTCCGGAAGTGTTCAAGACCTTCGCCAACCGCGCTCAAAGGGAATTTCAACTTCCCATCATCAAGGTCCGGAATGACAACGGCACCGAATTCAAGAACTATAACATTGGGGAGTGGTGTGACCGTGAAGGAGTGAAACATGAGTTTTCGGCCACATACACTCCTCAACAAAATGGTGTCGTTGAAAGGAAGAACAAGACACTCATCACTCTTGCAAGAGCAATGCTTGATGACTACGGCACGTCGGAGAAGTTTTGGGCCGAAGTGATCAACACGGCGTGCCATGCTGCAAATAGGGTCTACCTACATCGCCTACTTCAAAAGACCCCGTACGAGCTTCTCATTGGGAGAAAGCTCAACATCTCCTACTTTCGAGTCTTTGGATGCAAGTGCTACATCTACCGCAAGAAAAGTCTCGGTAAGTTTGAAAGAAGATGTGATGTTGGTATATTTCTTGGTTATGCATCAAAATCAAAAGCATATCGAGTATTCAACCAAACCTCCGGTTTAGTTGAGGAAAGTTGTGATGTTGAGTTTGATGAATCTAATGGCTCCCAAGAGGAGAGTTTTGGTCATGATGAAATAGATGATGAGCCTCTACGAGAAGCCATGAAGAACATGACCATTGGAGACATCAAGCCGGAAGTTGAGGAGAGCCATGATCAAGGGGGAGCTTCAAGTTCCAACAACAACACCTCCATGGCACCTCAAGTTGACGAAGAAGAGAAGGATGATCCATTGCCGACTCAAGACTCACAAGCACAACAACATCAAGAAGAAGAAGTCCATGATCAAGTCCAACCACAAGAGGAGCAACACGCATCACCTTCGCCAAGTGCTTCACAACCACCTATGAGGCATGGACGCATCTCCAAGGCGCATCCAATGGACCAAATCATTGGAAGTCCGTCAAGGGGTGTAAGCACACGTTCTCGCCACTTTGCTTCATTTTGTGAGCACTACTCGTTTGTTTCGTGTGTAGAACCCACTCACATTGAGGAAGCACTCCAAGACCCAAATTGGGTGATGGCCATGCAAGAAGAACTCAACAACTTCATCCGCAATGAAGTTTGGGTGTTGGGGGAGCGACCCAAGGACAAGAACGTCATCGGAACAAAGTGGGTGTACCGCAACAAACAAGACGAGAATGGCGTTGTGGTCCGCAACAAGGCAAGACTTGTGGCCAAAGGGTTCTCGCAAGTTGAAGGACTAGACTTTGGGGAGACATTTGCCCCGGTCGCCCGGCTAGAAGCCATCCGTATACTTCTTGCCTTTGCATCACATCATAGCATTAGGCTTTATCAAATGGATGTGAAAAGTGTCTTTCTTAATGGTTACATTAACGAGCTTGTTTATGTTGAACAACCTCCCGGGTTTGAAGATCCGAGGAATCCTAATCATGTGTATAGGTTGCACAAGGCGCTCTACGGGCTCAAGCAAGCACCTAGGGCGTGGTACGAACGACTACGGGACTTCCTCATCATGCAAGGATTCAAGATCGGGAGGGTGGACACCACACTATTCACCAAGGACATCAACGGAGATTTGTTCATTTGTCAAATTTATGTTGATGATATTATTTTTGGTTCAACTAACGAAGCTCTTAGCCATGAGTTTGGCAAAATGATGTCTAGGGAATTCGAGATGTCAATGATTGGAGAGCTCAACTTCTTCCTTGGATTTCAAATCAAGCAACTTCAAGAGGGGACCTTCGTCTATCAAGAGAAGTACACCAAGGACCTCTTGAAGAAATTTGAGATGGGAGATTGTAGCTCAAGAAGCACTCCAATGGCAAAAAATTGTCATCTCGACGCGGATAAGGACGGTAAACCTATTGACCAATCTAACTACCGTTCTATGATTGGCTCATTGCTTTATCTCACCGCATCTAGGCCCGATATCATGTTTAGTGTATGCTTGTGTGCTCGCTTTCAAGCGGCACCTAAAGAATCGCATAGGAATGCGGTCTTTAGGATACTTAGGTATCTTAAGCATACCCCTAGTGTGGGCTTGTGGTACCCTAAAGGTGCAAAATTCCATCTTGTGGGATACTCGGATTCGGACTTTGCCGGATGCCGCGTGGATCGCAAGAGTACCTCCCGTGGGTGCCACTTGCTTGGGTGTTCCCTAGTATGTTGGTCAAGCAAGAAGCAAAACTCCGTCACCTTGTCCACGGCGGAAGCGGAGTATATTGCAGCCGGTGCATGTTGTGCTCAAATTCTTTATATGAAGCAAACCCTTTTGGACTTTGGTATTAAACTTGGTTGTGTGCTTCTCCTTTGTGACAATGAAAGTGCGGTTAAGATAGCTAAAAACCCCGTTCAACACTCCCACACTAAGAACATTGATATTCGCCATCATTTCCTAAGGGACCATGAAGCTAAGGGAGACATCTCCTTGAGAGGTGTTAGGTCCGAAGAACAATTGGCGGATATCTTCACTAAACCACTTGATGAGAAAACTTTTTCTAGGCTAAGAAGTGAATTAAATGTGCTAGATGCAACGAACGTCATGTAAGAATGCACTTCATATAGGTCTTGTCTAACTCTCAAAGGATAGGGGTGGGCAAGGGTTAGCTTGGGTTGGAGGTTCTTTTGGGTTGTCCCAAGGTTTGGAGAGTAGCTCTCCCTGAAGAAGCCTTTGAAAGGTTCAAATTTGGCAAGATAGATTTATTTTATGCCGTGCATGATGCCTGCCATATAGTCTTATAATTTCTTGCAGTATAAAATGTTTGGCATTGCATACGGTAGATTGTCACAAAGGGGAACCCACCTCATGAGAAAGAGACTTGTTTGAAATGCAATATCTCAACTCATATGATGTGGAAAGAGCAAAATGCCTAAAGGAACATGCTTTAAAGAGATAGAAGTTTCCATACTCTAGCTCACAAAGCATGGGCCTTACATTTTCTTGGATTCTCCTCCTAACTCTTTTGTGTGCTCTATTTGCTTAAGGGCTTAACCAAATTGTTGGCACTATATTTGAAGCCTTTTTTTTAGGGGTTAGGGGTTGCCCAAAAAATCCTGAGACTCGTGCTTCTCTTTGTGTGTTTAAGTCAAAGGACATATATGGGCAGTTTTAGAATTTATGTAGTCATCGGATTACCCGATGCTAGGGCAGCAACAACATCGGATCAGTTTGTGCTTCAGTTCAAGGATCAGATCAGTCAGAATCAGAAATCAACCGATGAGTTCATTCTGAGAAACATCGGAGCATCCTGTGTTCAATTTTCTGAAGTCCTGCAGAATTCGACCGATGATCGACCCTTCAACGTCGGATCATCCGGTGCTTAAGAGGTTTTTGGAACAACCTCTCTGTTGAACTCGACCGATGCTCCACCCAGGTGTGCATCGGATCACCCGATGTTCTTGTCGCGGCTAGGGTTTGCCCATACCTATTTAAAAAGTTTCAGCCACCTCCCAGTTTTCTTTTCCTCTCTCCCCGACGCCCTCACCTCTTCTCCGCCGCCGCTCCGCCACCACCGCTCCGAGCCTTCCACCCACCACCGCCGGTCGCCGCCGCGTCTTCCGGCCCGCCGCTGTCGTCCTTCGGTCGCCACCGCCGTCGCTCGGCAGTCGCCGCCATCCCAAGGTCGCGCCGCCCTCTCCTCTCCACCGCAGTCGCCGCCGCCACCTCCCTCGCCGCGCCGCCGTCTCACTATCGCCGCACCACTCTATCTCTCCACCGCACCTCTTCTCGCGTCGATCGCCACCGTTGCCGTTAGGGTTTCATCGCCCTTGCGGATTCGTTGTCGTTGTCAACCCTAGCCGGCAATCTCATCGCGATGGGCCGCGACAGGAAGGGCAAAGGCAAGGCTATTGAGGAGCGTGCCGCGAAGAAGCAGAAATTATCGAAGGAGGCTCAACGTGCAGAGTTGGCCGCTCGCGCCGCTGAAGAGCGTGAGCGCGGCCATCGCGGATCCCTTCGGATTCGCGAGTCTCGGCAGAGGCAGCAGCAGCCACACCTGACCAGCCGAGGGTCCCTGCCTTGCTCACTCCAGCTGCTCGCACAGTTCACCACATCCTTCGGCGTACCCTTCTGCCCAGATCAGGATACTTGGAGGGATTCACTAGCCTGCAGCAGACTCTCTTGTTCTACATCATGAACGGGATGGAGTTCGATATTGTGGATATCTTTATCTGTGAGATGGAGGACGTGATCACTGACGGAGTTGGGATGCTGAGGCAGTTAGTGTTTGGACACTGGATCAGTCGTCTGCTCTACCTGCTAGCTCCAGAGGGTTCTCCAGCTACTGCTCCCCTGACTGAGCTGCACGCTACTCGGTTCAGCCACTACCGAGTTCCCGCTCCTGGAGACCGCCGCCTTGGTCGTCCAGTTGAGCGTCAGGTCCGAGCACGACTTTCCGAGGAGGACTAGACAGAGTTGGCTCAAGAGGACGAGGCGCTTGCACAGGCAGAGGCTCAGGGAGGAGACTTTCAGTACGTCTGGTCGGACAGCGACACGAGTGACAGCGTCGAGGAGTACTTCCCACCTCCTCCTCCCTCACCGAGGCAGCACGACGCGGAGGCGGGAGGTTCAGCTGCTCCACCACCTACACCACCGCCCGTGTCCGAGGCGCAGGTATCTCAGCCGTCTGAGCTCATTTCGTTACTTCAGTAGATGATTGAGCAGCAGCGCCAGGACAAGCTTGCAGTTGAGCAGGCCAGAGCAGAGCAGGCTACACGACTTGCAGAGCTTCAGCAGCAGCAGCAGGAGTTGCAACTAGAGATAGCCCGTCAGAGGCGAGAGGACACTGACAAGCTCACCAACCTAGTTGATCAGATGCACCGGCGCACTCTCGACCAGCAGCAGCAGACTCAGCAGGCAATGATGGGCATCCTGGGGTTGATCACCAACCTCTACACTCAGACCGGGATCGCCCTTCCCCCTCAGCAGACGGGACTTGGTCAGGCTCCAGGTGCACCTTCTCTGGCACCCGTCGCGGCTCCAGTGCCGACTTCGCCGATACCGAGTATCAGCATGTCCCCGCTGCTTGCTCAGAGCGCACCGATTCACTCTCCAGTGCTGGTACCGACTACCTTCCTGCAGACTCCGACTTCGGTGACCAGTACACCTCTTCCAGCTGCTCTAGCTCCACCGGCGCCCCCAGCACCGTCAGCGGATCCCCCAGCTTCCTCCGCTCCAGCAGCAGCGACCGCCGACTCCGGCTCCGACGACAGCACCCCCGACGGCGACCGCTTCACCATCGCCCCGAGCGCTCCGGAGTCTTAGGCACTCGACCTCCCTTTTGGTGTCTTGATGCCAAAGGGGGAGAAGAGTTAGAGTCAGGGGGAGGTTAGCTCAGTCGTAGGGGGAGTCTTAGTTGCAGGGGGAGTTCTATCTATTTTGGACTTATTGTTATATTTACTATCATTTGCTATTATTGTGTATCCGTGTGTGCTACTTTATGCTCTTATGATTTATTGATCTTTGTTTGAGCCTTCGAGCTTCTTGTGTTGAATTTTGTACTTGTTACATTCTTTTATGAGCATTGCGTTCTTAATTTCATTACCTCTATGCTCTACTTGTTGTGTTGTCATGAATCACCAAAAAGGAGGAGATTGAAAGCATCTAGGCCCCCATGAGGTATGGTTTCGGTGATTAATGACAACCGTTAGATATTACTAATGAGTTTGTGGATGCGAGGTCTCACGTATAACACATCAAACGTAATGAACTATCTATTCATATCATCTACTGCTCATTGGATACAAATGGAGACCCCTCAACGAACTATTCTAAGGGGTTAATCGATTTTCATGAAGACTAAAAGAAGAACTCATATGTCAACGCAATTCCATCAAAATTGACAACACAAGGAAATCAATATTCATCAGAAGAACATTCCCAACAAATGTCAAAGAGGTCACTCAAGCAAATTCCAAATGATCAACTTAAAACAACTCGAAGCAAACAAGATCAAACACACCGGATCATCCGATGTTTTGTGAAATGACTACATCGGTCGAGTTGTGTCAACAGAAGAAGACCTCAAAACTGAAGTACACACCGGATCAACCGATGTGTAGGAAGTGGTACATCGGTCCAATTCAACAGAAGGATAAATTTCTCAACTGTTCTGGAGAAGTACACACTAGATCATCCGATGATGAAGCAAAGTGCACATCGGTCTAATTCAACAGAAGCAATTATTTCTGGACCAATTCTCAAAATCAACTCACCGGATCATCCGATGTACACAGAAGCATACATCGGTCGATTACTCCAGTAAGCATCAAGTTTGAGTAAATTCTAGAGGAAGAGCCACCGGATCATCCGATGAGAAGACAGGATCAACATCGGTCTAACAACGGTCATATCTGACACAATGACATCAGCTAAAGTAACTTGACTGATGATAACTAAAGGAGAGACATCAGATCATCCGGTGTTCACAGTAAAGTTCTGTCAGCCTACTTTTCCAATGGCTATTTCGGGGAGGCTGGCTATAAATACCCCCTAATCCTGTCATTTCGTCAAGTCTTGATCACCAGACACTATCAACACATCCACAAGCATTCAAGACCAAGAGCAATCACTTCCACATCATTTCGTTTACCAATACACCAAGAGTTAGACTAGAACTAGCTAGACAGAGAGCTTGTGTGCCTCCATTCTGGGTGAGTGGACTCTCTAGGATAGTGTGAGAGCCTCAAGGGAGTGCCCTTGGTGTTTGTAACTGTGAAGAGACTTCCGGAGCTTGCCAAGGCGTGTGTGAAAGCCCGGAAGGTAGAAGTTGTACAAGGCTTGAGCTCCACCTTGCCAATGGAGGCGAACGGAGAGGAATAGTGAAGATCCCTCGTCTCGGTGACTTGGGTGTGGCAAAACCCCTTGGTGAGTGCCACAACGTGGATGTAGGAAGATCTTGACGATCTTGCCGAACCACGGGATAAATCTTTGTCTCCTCGGGAGTTTGCATCCTTCTCCTTTCCATTACTTTTATGCATTTTATATTCCGCGAAGTTTCTATCTACTAGAATGCATAGATAGTTTGCGTAGGGAATTGGGCTTTAGAAATTAAGTTTCATTGCTTAGAATTTTTCGAAGAAAGCCCAATTCACCCCCCCCCCCCCCCCTCTTGGGCATTCGGTCCTTACAGTGGAGGCTAGGGTTAGATGGATTTTGAGTTTGGGAGGAGTAGAGGCCGGTTTAGAGTCCCACACGGGCTCTAAAAGAGTTAGGCACGACGCCCCTAGGCCCACTTAACGTGAAACCTAAGAAACAAGTCGTAAAACAAAAGATCAACTCGGAGTCGCAAAATATCGGACAAGTCCGGAAAGGACCGGACTAGTCCGAAGTCGTCCAGAGAGAAAATCGGACAAGTCTGGCCTAAAATTGGACAAGTCCGACTTTGAACAGAGAGGAGATCAGACAAGTCCGCTCAAACACCGGACTAGTCCGGAAAAGTCCAAGGACTTAGCAATTTTTCAAGGATTCTTGGAATATCGGACTAGTTCGCACAAAATCGGACAAGTCCGAAGATTTCCAGAGGCAAAATCGGACTAGTCCGCAGCAAAAACGGACAAGTCCGTTTTTAGTCAGAGAGAAATCGGACTAGTCCTCAGCAAAATCGGACTAGTCTGCACTTTCCTGCATTTTAAGTGCGGTTTTGTTCCAAATCAATTTTACATGCTCCGAATCAATTTTAAACTCGTTCCTCTTGTTGTGGGTTAATATTAAATATGTATATGAGTGTATGTAGAGCATGATGCATGAAAATGAGGGTGTTACACATACTGCTTAAGGTAGACACGACACTGGTATGGAGCTGTTTCAAAGTTTCAGAATGAAACCAGGTACTGCCCACAGGAGATACAGACAAAGAATCATGGACTTATGGTGCAAATAAAGATGAGTAGCACTCGGGTCACTGGAGCAAGTTGCCTGAATTGAAGACCATAGACCATACTGTGGCTCAGGACAGCTGGAAGAGCTGGGCCGTGATCATCGTCAGAGCATGCCTAGAGCAGAACTATGATATCAGTGAAACAAAGCAGTGTCCTGCAGCTAAGGTTTTCAAGTTGTCTAGTTGCAACAACCTTGTACTTTTTAAAATAATTGTCGTTTCAGACAATTAAAAGAATTAAAAATGAACTAATAAAAATTGTCCTAATGACAAATGAATTGAAACGGAGTGAATAGGTCCATTTAGGAAGTCACAAGGAATGGAGTTCACATGAGATGTCAGTGATCCACCAAACCACCGACTGCAGAAGTGATATGAAGCTGACGAGTTCAGATGTTTAAATAAGATATAGTACCCATCACTCAAAATAAATGGATATATATATCTCAGTATTCTGAGTCCCAACACACAGGCCAATTTACATGTGGTCCTCATATCACGTGGCATGTTTTTTGGCCATTGCAAAAGCAAAACATGTCAGTATGGCAGCACATTGCGATATACGACTAGCAACCAAACTTCATCAAAGCAAACCATTAGCTGAAAAGTGCCTGCCAAACAGGTGGCTCATGAACATCTGGTGAGAACCACACATGGTTTTTTCTTGCAACACTTGATGTTCTGAGCTCATGGCCTTGTGTCTCTTGCCAGCTTGAGTGGATATAGACACTTAATTAAGCTGCATGTGTCTCTTTCCCTGACATATAAATCCACTAGCTTAACACCAACCAGCACTTAATATTTCTTCATAAGCAAAGTTAGCATTACACCTAGCTGAACTATTAGTGACTTCCTTGAACTTTAACCAGCAAGAAAACAGAAAATTGGAACAGCGATCAGTGCCATGATACTTGTCTAACTTTAATATTTTGTTTTATCCTACTGCGCAACAGGGGTGGTGGCGCAGTTGGCTAGCGCGTAGGTCTCATAGCTGTTGAGTTATCCTGAGGTCGAGAGTTCGAGCCTCTCTCACCCCACTTCGTTGGGCCAAAGTGATGATGAAATGCTCACGTGACACATGGGTCGTCACGAACTGTCATCTACGCAGATGATACGAGCTCACTCTGAGCTTTGGTCTAAATGTTTTTTTCCGAATTAATCACTCCTTTTTTCCTTCTCTCATAAATCTGGACCGTTGATACCTCCTGTTCTAACGTACACGATCTCAGTAATTCTCTGAAGTGAGTAGCTCGCCTTGCTCGTGTTAAAAAAGATACATTCGCTCTGCATACGTTGTCGGGCTCATGTGAAAGAGTGTAGAAAAGCTCTTCTTTTGTTTTACGCATTCTTTAATCCTTACATTGTGCTTGATTAGGGTGTGGAGAAGGATCGTCCAGAAAGGTGATACAGTGGTTGATGCAACATGTGGGAATGGCAATGATACACTTGCTTTGCTTAAGATGGTGGCAGATGCGAGAGGGCAAGGACGTGTTTATGGGATGGACATTCAAGATTCCGCTATTGAGAGCACGTCTTCTTTCCTGAAATGGCTGTTGATGATGATCGTGAGGTACGGAAATTTTAAATGTACTTGCTAATTTCCTCTGAAGAAGGAAATAATAATCAACAAATGTCAATATAATGCACTGGTAGTATTTTCTTTTGTGGCATTCCACTTTGACCTTATCATTTACAAACAAGATAGTTGTTATCTTCTGTCTTCTCATGAAGTCTACTTGCACTGCTTGTAACTATATAAATTAATTTTATGTTGCAGAGGGAACTAGTAAAGTTATTTCTGGTATGTCATAGTAAAATGGAGGAGATTGTTCCTAAAAATTTTCCTGTCAGGTGATCAAGACTTTTCATCTTATTGGTATTCCAATTTCATTAATTTTGTAGAGATGTTGTTTGGCAAAATAGTATTGGGAAAATGAGTAACGCATGCTGATATGCTACTGGCATATATCCTCTAGGCTTGTAGCATTCAACTTGGGCTACCTTCCAGGAGGAGATGAAACAGTAATCACGGTACCTAGGACGACTGAGCTTGCGTTGCAAGCTGCCAGTAGACTTCTCAGCTCCAGAGGGCTCATTAGTGTTCTTGTTTAATTGGGCATCCAGGTGGAAGGTATTTGCTAATATTGTGCCCCGTATACTGTAATCTCATTAATTGCTTGCTGATTGGCAGCTCTAGACTCTGGACAAGGAATGAGTTAATTTGTGAACGAACTAAAAATCTCTTTGCTGTTAGTTTTGCATAACTTTAACATGTGCACAATCATGTTATTTAATGACCAAGTTTCATTTATAAACGAACCTATTGTTTGTCTTCTCGTCACTAGGGATCAGTGTTGTCCAGGCGTCGCCTAGGCGATGCCTAGACATCCAGTCGCTCCGGATCGGACGCCATGGCTTCTCGTCTCGCCTGAAATGATCCAGGCGCCCGACTGAGACGCCTTGTCGTCATCCAGGCGTCCAGGCGTCGCGTCCAGCCGTCGTCCAATTCCGACTAGCGGGAGAGTCACGACGCGGGCGTGCACAGGCGCGAGGAGTCGCGGCGCGACACCGAGGAAGGTCCGAAGACTGGAGGTGAGGCACGGACTGCGAAGAAGGAAGAAGGGGCGGCGCGGGGCGAAGCGAAGAGGCGCGGTGCTGAAGGAAAGAAGGGGCAGCGCCGATCGGACGGCTGGATCGAGTTGGAGACTAGGAAAGGAATTTTAGGGTTAGAAAGGTTTATTGGGCCTTATGGGCCTTGCCTCCGCCCTTGCCTCCGCGCCCTCATCCTCAACTGCCCCCGCCGCCGCCCGCCTCTTCGCTCGTATCCAGCTCTCGGCGCCCGTCCCAGCCTTGCCCCAACGCGCGTCCCCTCCCCCTCCGTCGCCCGCCTGCATTGCCCGGCGCCTGTCCCCTCAGGGCGCCTCTGCCGCCCTCTCTCCTTCCCTGCTGCCTCCTCCCTCCCGCGCCCTCTCTCCTTCCCTGACCCTCACCTAGGCGCCCGCCTAGGCGCCTAGGCGTCCAGGCGATGATTTACAACACTGCTAGGGATGAACTCAATGTTGTTGAATCATTTGCATCAAGTCTTCCTATTGATACTTGGGCAAGCTGCAAACTTCAGATGCTCAATATATAGGCCAATTGCTCCGGTGCTCATTCTCCTTAACAAGAAATTGTTAGAAAACAAGAGGGAGCCCAAAGATCAAATAGCCACTAAATCATCTCGAATTACATGGAGAAATCTGATTACAACATGAACACCAAGTGCTATCTCTCAAATAGCACAAGAACATCAATAATACCTTCTCCTCCATCTTTGTCGTTGCTTGACGATGCGGCCATCTAGCCAACAAGGCGAGGCCGCAAGAAGAACGACGACGAGAGGCGTTTCCCCTTGTTCTTCTCTTGGTATCTTGATCGGATTCTGAGTGGATTAGGGTGTTCAAGTGTGTATGAGTGTATGCCCTTAAGCCTTCTTTGATCACACACTTGACCCTCTTCTTATAGTTGACCAAGAGACACAAGAGGGAGCCTCCCACCCTTAGGAATTATTGAGTCTCCCGATCAGAGACTCAAAATTCGGTGGGTGTGTCCTTTCAATTAGAACACATGTCAATTTCGAGTTCAAATTGACAGTTACTGAAAAATCGGACTAGTCCGTATAGGGTCCGGACTAGTCCGGTCACCCTTACTGGACAATATCGGACTAGTCCTCTAAGGGTCCGGACTAGTCCGGTCACCCTTACTGGACAAAACCGGACTAGTCCGGTCTTTACCGGACAAGTCCGGTACTCCCAACATTCTCCCCCTTGAACTCGAATCTGAAACTTACCAACTTACTTAATACTAAACTTAGTGTCCATTTTCTCATGCTTGACATATAGGGCACGACGCATCGCAACAACCATTTACGTATTGTTGGACTCGAAGACCACAATACATCTCACACTTGAAAATGAACCTTACTCTTACTTGGCCCCTAAATATCCAGTGATCATAGGCTCTCCCTTAAACCCATGCCGGCTACGTGTTCACTGAACACGCTGGGTGGAAGACCTTTTGTTAGCGGATCCGCAAGCATACGCTTGGTACTTATATGCTCAAGACTTATGGTATGATCCTGGATTCGATCTTTCACAACATAAAACTTAATGTCGATGTGTTTGGTAGCATCACTCGACTTATTGTTGTGAGAGTAAAATACTGCGGGCTCATTATCGCAGTATAACTTAAGTGGTTTTTCAATGCTGTCGACCACTCTAAGACCGGGTAAAAATTTCTTAAGCCAAACAGCCTGCCCGGTGGCCTCATAACATGCAACAAACCCGGCATGCATTGTGGATGATGCAGTGACGGTTTGTTTGGAGCTTTTCCACGAAATGGCTCCATTCGCGAGGGTGAATATATAACCTGACGTGGATTTCTTAGTATCCACACAACCCGCGAAATCTGAATCTGAATATCCCACTACTTCAAGTGGGTCTGACTTACTATACGTTAACATGAGGCCTTTTGTGCCTTGCACATATCTTAATGCTTTCTTAACTGCCTTCCAGTGATCAATCCTTGGATTGGCCTGATATCTGCCAAGCATTCCGGTCACATAAGCTAAGTCAGGGCGAGTACAGACTTGAGCATACATAAGGCTTCCGACAGCAGAAGCATATGGAACCGACTTCATTTGATCGATCTCATATTGGTTCCTGGGACACTGAAAGTTCCCAAACTTATCGCCCTTGACAATCGGAGCAGGCGAAGGCTTACTCTTATGCATACTGTACTTTCTCAGTACATTCTCTAAGTATGCCTTTTGTGATAAGCTTAATACCCCCTTATTTCTATCTCGGTGAATTTCTATGCCCAATACATAGGATGCTTCACCAAGATCTTTCATATCAAAATTAGAGGACAAAAACTTCTTAGTTTCTGATAGTAGATTGACATCACTACTTGCAAGTAGTATATCATCTACGTAAAGCACGAGGAAAATAAATTTCCCGCTCTTAAACTTAGCATAAATGCAATTGTCCTCCTCATTTTCTTTAAACCCAAACTTTCTTACTGTTTTATCGAACTTGAGATACCACTGCCTTGATGCTTGTTTAAGTCCATAAATGAACTTCCTTAAGTGGCATCCCATATGTTCCTTACCCTTAATAACAAAACCTTTCGGTTGTGTCATATAGACGTTCTCATATAGATCACCATTGAGAAACGCCGTCTTTACATCCATCTGATGTAATTCTAAATTATAATGTGCAACTAATGCCATAATGATTCTGAATGAATCCTTAATTGAGACAGGTGAAAATGTCTCATTATAATCAATCCCTTCTCTTTGAGTGAAGCCTTTTGCAACAAGTCTGGCCTTAAACTTATCAATATTCCCTTTGGAGTCACGTTTAATTTTGTAGACCCATTTACAGCCTACTGTTTTGGCTCCATTAGGAATCTCAACTAAATCCCAGACTTTGTTTGTTTCCATAGACCTCATTTCATCCTCCATGGCTTTACGCCATTCAGATGATTGAGGACTTCTCATAGCTTCTTCAAATGTGGTGGGATCACCCTCCATTTGAATTGCCTCACTCAAATAGATCTCATAATCGTCCGGAATGGCCGATTTTCTTTCTCGTTGAGATCTTCTTAATTGCACATTATCCTCATTTTGAGGCTGTTGTTGCTCTTCATTATTAGTGACAACGGGCTGAAAATGTTCAACCTCTCTTAATAATTCCGTTGTCAATGGAGAACTAGCAACAGGTGTTGAATCATTACCAATAGGCACTGATGATTCAACAGCAGTAGGTAATGAGAAATATGGTTCTTGAATCATAGGAGTGGGTACATAAACCCGCTTCTCTTCAAGATTAATTTCTCGTCTTACCGTACTCCCCCTGATCATGGCATCCTCTAAAAAGATGGCATGCCTTGTTTCTACAAACTTAGTATATCGTTCTGGACAATAGAAACGATATCCCTTACTCTTTTCTGTATATCCAATAAAATGGCAACTTACTGTCTTAGAATCCAACTTACCAATGTTTGAGTTAAACAATTTTGCCTCAGCGGGACATCCCCATATATGCATATAACTTAATGAGGGCTTACGTCCTGTCCACAACTCATACGGTGTTTTGGGCACCGACTTAGTAGGAACCCGATTTAGCACATGAATGGCGGTTTTTAATGCCTCCATCCATAAGCTAACCGGCAAATCTGATTGACTTAACATGGATCTAACCATATCTATTAGCGTACGGTTGCGCCGTTCCGCTACTCCATTTTGCTGAGGCTCGCCCGGTGTGGAATACTGGGCGACTATGCCATTTTCCTGTAGGAACCGAGCAAACGGTCCAGGAACTTGGCCATACGGGGTATGACGACCGTAGTACTCACCACCACGATCGGATCTTACCACTTTAATCTTAATATTATGCTGATTTTCAACTTCAGCCTTAAATATCTTAAATTTATCCAACGCTTCAGAGCGTTCTTTAATTGGATAAATATAGCCATAGCGAGAATAGTCATCCGTGAAGGTTATGAATGAATCAAAACCATCAACAGATACTACGGGGAATGGACCACAAATGTCCGTATGGATTAATTCCAAAATTCCCGCACTGTGTATGGCACCTTTCTTAATTTTCTTAACAAACTTTCCCTTAATGCAGTCTATGCATTCTTCTGAATCCGAAAAATCCAAATGGGGAAGAATCGATTGTGAAATCAATTGTTCAATTCTCCCCCTCGAAATATGGCCCAAGCGACAATGCCATAATTTCGAAGACATTTCGGAATCGATTCTCTTACGCTTACCCTGATGTGAGGAAAACTGATTGTCGCTTACAACATTAACATCATCATGCATAGATAATAAGTATAGCATGCCTTGTCTTATGGCAACACCAACTATCTTATTATCATACTTAATTACACATCTGTCTTTGCCAAAATGGCAAATATAACCATCATCATCTAAGCATGACACTGAGATGAGATTTCTACTTAAAGAGGGTACATATAATACATCCTGAAGTGTAAGTACAAAGCCATTTCTTAATACTAATGGATAATCTCCAATGGCTTTCACTTCAGCTTCATGGCCATCAGCAACTTTAATGGCCCTTTCCCCTCTTTCTAGGGTCCTCCTCATATTTAACCCCTGCAACGAATTGCAAACGTGCACAGTGGCACCTGAGTCAATCCACCAAGAAGATGGTGTATAATCTAAAAGCAGAGATTCATCAACAAAGGTCACAAAGTCATTACCATTTTTGCAACACCATTTAAGGAAGCCAATGCAATCCTTCTGATGGTGACCTTTGTCTAAACAAAAGCGGCACTGATCTTTATCCACTTTCACATCCTTATTATAAGGATGGCTTTGTGGAAACTTACTCTTATCTTTATCATGGTGAGATGAACCATGATACTTAAAAGATTGCTTAGAAGAATAATTCTTCTTAGCCTTACCTTTTCCTTCACGTAATTAATAGCATCATAACCGTGAAGGGACTTAATCCTCTCTTCCTCCTGAACACACATAGCCATGAGTTTTTCTATGTTCCATAGTTCAGGTTGAGAGTTGTAGTTGATGACAAAAGTCTCAAATTCCTTAGGAAGTGAGGCAATGATGAGATGCACAATGAACTCATCTTTAATCCCCAAATCCATAGGGTTAAGCTTTGCAGCCATATTTGTCATCCTTAAGATGTGCTCACGCACACCACCTCCATGATATTTTTCAGTAACAAGCCTCTTGATAAGAGTGCTTGCAGTGGCCTTAGAAGAACCAGTAAACTGATTCTCTATCCTTTGGAGGTACTCAACATCAGTTTCACATTCAGGGATTGCTCCCCGAATGGCCTCAGTGATAGTGCCCTTAATTACCATCAAACATTTCCTGTTTGATTTCTTCCACTTATAACAATCAATGTCATAAGACAATAACTCAGTAGTATATTCCTTTGTCCTCACAGCAAAGGCTTCCTGAGTTTCATCATCATTTCTTACTGGTTCAACCGGTGCAACCGGATATGGAGTAGTGAGAGCCAAGTCTATCTCAGAGACTGCCAAAGCAATCTCCAACTTCTCTCGCCATCTCCCATAATTGCTTCCATTGAGTGGATCAATAGAAGCGATGAAACTCAGTGCTGAATTAGCATTGGAGGAACCTTCATAATCAAAAAACCAAAATCAAGAAGAATGCATAGATGTTAACCACAAGAAAATGATGAGTTTTATCTTTCACTTTGGTTACTCGACCAAAACTCAACATTTGAGAATAACTGAAAATCAACATAGTAATTTATCTTTCGCTTTGGTTACTCGACCAAATTACTATGTTCTTACAAAAAGAATGTCATTAATGCCTTTCGCTTTGGTTACTCAGCCAATAATGACATTGAAACTGAATATTGAAGAACAACTGAAATACATAGTAATTTATCTTTCGCTTTGGTTACTCGACCAAATTACTATGTACTTAGAAAGGATAATATCATTAATGCCTTTCGCTTTGGTTACTCGGCCAATAATGACATTAATAAAACTTAAAATCATGATAATTCTATTTTTCACTTTGGTTACTCAATAGAATTTCATGCAACTTAAATTGACATAGCAATTTATCTTTCGCTTTGGTTACTCGACCAAATTGCTATGACAATAAACTTAATTCACAGCGGAAGCTTAACTTAATAAGCAAACTTAATTGTATAGCACGGATTAGTCCGCACATGGCCGGACTAGTCCGAACTCTTACAGTATGGTTTTCGGACTAGTCCGGTCCATACGCCGGACAAGTCCGATCCCATCAAAACATTTGATCCGTTCTTTATTGAACTTTTCGAGTTTGGTCCGTACTATTCCGGACTAGTACGACCAACCCCGGAAAAGTTTCATATAAAAAACTGGAAAAAATGTCAAAATACCCAAAAGGGAATCTTAATCTTACCATCTTACCAAATCAACTTAATTTTCACAATGGATTTCAATCCAAAGTGCTTAATTGGTTTTCAATCAGATGAACGCGTCAGAACGCCCTGATCCGAAAACCTAACCACTTAACTGTGGCACACCGGACTAGTCCGGCCCTTAGACCGGACAAGTCCGGACCTTCAAAACTTTCAGCGAAAAACTTCGATCAAAACTCAATTCGAAGTGATTAGTGGTCTAAACGGCTCTGATACCATTGTTAGAAAACAAGAGGGAGCCCAAAGATCAAATAGCCACTAAATCATCTCGAATTACATGGAGAAATCTGATTACAACATGAACACCAAGTGCTATCTCTCAAATAGCACAAGAACATCAATAATACCTTCTCCTCCATCTTTGTTGTTGCTTGACGATGCGGCCATCTAGCCAACAAGGCGAGGCCGCAAGAAGAACGACGACGAGATGCGTTTCCCCTTGTTCTTCTCTTGGTATCTTGATCGGATTCTGAGTGGATTAGGGTGTTCAAGTGTGTATGAGTGTATGCCCTTAAGCCTTCTTTGATCACACACTTGACCCTCTTCTTATAGTTAACCAAGAAACACAAGAGGGGGCCTCCCACCCTTAGGAATTATTGAGTCTCCCGATCAGAGACTCAAAATTCGGTGGGTTGTGTCCTTTCAATTAGAACACATGTCAATTTCGAGTTCAAATTGACAGTTACTGAAAAATCGGACTAGTCCGTATAGGGTCCGGACTAGTCCGGTCACCCTTACTGGACAATATCGGACTAGTCCTCTAAGGGTCCGGACTAGTCCGGTCACCCTTACTGGACAAAACCGGACTAGTCCGATCTTTACCGGACAAGTCCGGTACTCCCAACAGAAATGATTGCAATTTACATGGCGCAACACATTGTTGGGACTGTAGTAGCCTGTGAATGACCAAGAGTTGCAGGTTGGGCTGAATGTGACAATGCTTGAGTTAGGATTCAAGCCTCACCTTGGCATTTGCACAAGCTTCGGCCAACTCTGGTAACTGGGGGCTGCTGGACATAGAACTCAATAATCAATATAAGCAATCTGCACAAGTTTTTCATCTCAAACATTTGCTCGGGCATCGGTCAATTTGGCCGGTGGTAGCTTTTTGTGGTGTAATTTTTGCAGAATCTGCCTCTTGATGCATATCATACTTTTACATGAGTTCCAAAATACGGTGCTACTGGCATTGCTTGGAGATGATCCCAAGTAAATGGAAGGAAAAACGAAGCACTGTTGGCCGATGTGATTAACTTTCACATCATGCTTAAACCACAAGCTCGCTTCGCAAGGTAACGAAAGATCCAAGCTTCCACCAGAAAATAAATTACGCTAGAGTATTTGTTGTACATCACCAAGATCAGGAAAACGGGCTCGACTACACCGGCGAGGTGACCTCCATCTAGGCGTTGACCTCGTCACCCGTGATCCGGTCGAGCACGATCCACATAGCGAGACTATACCAGAGATCTGTGTTCGACACGACGGTATGTTGATCCCTAAAAATGTGATCAATCATTTGCATGCAATGAAGCATATTTACAAAGAACAGGAGTAATGGCTCTAACTTGCTAATTTGCCATCTTCCTTGATTGCCTGCAGGATCCAAGGCTCTGCAGACCAGTTCTGTTTTTCCTACAACCTATACTGATCTACTGGTACTTCACATACATTTAGATGTTGCAAATAGGAACCTGCTGACTAATTCCGACAGAGGATGCTACACAGCTTGCATAGTGGCATGGCACTGCCATGGTGTTCAGGACTGCCTTCTCTACCTCTTCAGAGACGCTTCTTCCAAGCAGGCACATGGCGTACTCCATAGATGCAGCATCACAAGGAAGTGTGATCTTTCCATCGCTCATGAAGCCAAACTCCTCCTGGGACATCCACAGGAGCTCCTTGAAGACCTTCTTTCCGAGGTATGCCAATGGCACCTCGAATCTCGTCCCATCAGCTGTGTACACCACACACTGGCCCTTGCCTGCCATAGAGGCACAACACTCGTCAGATTCCTTTGCTATTCCCCAAGTGAGATTCATTCCTAGTCTTGTCACCCTCTGCCACTTCTTGGCCAGCTGAGCAATCCTCTTGGTGCTGATCATGGTTGATTCTTTCTTTCTTCTCTCCGGTTGGAAGCCTGCAAGTGATGGTGGAATTCAATCCAGCTCTGAATTCAATTTTGTAATGTTTTTTTTGTGAAGTTGGAAGCCTGCAAGTGATGGTGCTTGGAGGACACTTGATTGTGTATATATAGATGAAGGAAGGAGCAGGGAGTCCAGTCAAGTGGCATGCCTGGCAAGGGACAAGACCATGAGCACGGTGTGTGCGTATGTTTTGGAATAGATTTTGATGGGCCCAAGTGTTAGGCATGTGGCAAGCCTGTTATCGTGTGCTTTGAATGCTCTGGTTGGGCAGCCATGCTGAGCGGTTTAGCAGGGAAGCAGCACGAGGACCCCATGTTAACTGGGACCAACGTGAAGTGATAGGGACATGCCAGTTCAGCTAGCTGTCCTGCAATCAGATATTGTCAAACCAATGCCTTCCACAGAAACCAGGCACTGCCCACAGAAAACCGGATAAGGAAACATGGATTGAAACATTTCAATCAGAGGACATGTTGCAAAAAATGCAAATAAAATTTAGGGTACCGCTCTGGATAAAGGAGAAAGTTGCCTGAATTGAATTGAAGATCAATAACGAGTATAATATCAGTAAGTGCAGCAGGTATATAAGCATGCACCAAAACTGGTTGCCTAGTTGTTTCAACCTTGTAGGTCCATGCAAGACGATGCAAGGATGGAGTTCACATGAGATGACATCGTTCTAACAAACCACCAACTGAAGAAGTAATGTGAAGCTGTCATGCAGGTTGTTAGGACCTCTAAAGACGTTTAATCTGGATGTTCATATACAAGGTGTTATGGCCATTACCAACTGTCAGACTACCTATGCCAATCCATTGACCCAGTTCAGATGTTTAAAAAACACATACCAATCACCCAAAATAGTACATTTCTCAGTGTTCTGTTTCCTGACACATTGGACCCAGTTTACATGAGGTCCTCATGCATCGGTTGGCCATTAGAAAATATGTCAGTATGGCAGCACATTGTGATGTAACAGAACCTAAACTCTGGAACTATTGGCTCAACAAGTGCCAAACAGATGGCCCAAGAAAATCTAGTCAAAACCACATGCTTTTTCCTGGCAACACTGCATGTTCTGAGCTTCTGGCCGTGTCTCCTGCCAGATTGAGTTCATAAAGGCACCGAACTGCACAGTTCTCTTTCTCCTGGCCTATAAATCCATCAGCTTAGCACCAACACTTCATCATTCCATCTGCAAGGTTAGCATTACACCACCTGAGAAATTACAAACTTCTTTGAATTTCCAGCCTACAAAGGAGACTAAGCAACCATGGTCAGTGCCAAGAGACTTGTTCAAATGGCAAAAAATTGGCAAGTAATGGTGGCCCTCGCGAGGAAGAGGCTCACATTGTCTATGCCGATGGAAGAAACCGAAGGATCTTGCTGCACATCGGCGTCGGTGGCTGGAAAGGGCCACTGCATTGTGTACTCAGTTGATGGCAGGCGGTTCGAGGTCCCTTTGGCATACCTCGGCACTGCCATCTTTGGCAAGCTCCTGATGTTGTCACAGGAGGTGTTTGGGTTCACCAGCGAGGATGGAAGGATCATGCTGCCCTGTGACGCTATGGTAATGGAGTATGTGATGTGTTTGCTTAGAAGAGGGGCCTCTGTAGAGGTTGAAAGGGCATTCCTGAGCTCCATGGCGGGGCCTTGCCACTACAGAAGCAGCTTGGCGCAATCCATGGGAGCTGGCCAGGAAACCGCAGTTCTCGGCTTCTGAAGATTAGCATGTAGCATGTCAGTTATGTAATATTAGATGTCACCTTTCCAAAAAATGGAAAAGAAAAATTGGAACAGAGATATGTACTAGTTATTGATCTAGCAATAGCAAATTTTTTTATCAAGAAAACAGCAGGGGAAGCCCCTCCTGTATAAATATATTAAATGAAAAAAGTTTACATCAAAAGGGGTACAAATGAGGCCTCTTCCTGAGGAGGGAAGAGGCATAAGATGAGAATTACAAGCTAGAACTCCAGTGTAATAGAGTCTCTCGCAGTTTAATCTTGAATCTACAGCTTTGTTTTAATAACGTAACTTGAAAATTATGCTTCCAAGAGGAGATTGTTGGAATCTCTCCCCTGAAGATGGCACCATTTCTTCTCAGCCAGATTTCCCATGCTGCAATAGAGAATACTTCCATGAAACCGTCTCGTGTCCAGTGGTCCTTCGCTGAACTGATAGTCTCGAAGAACAGAAGGTTGTGATCCCAATTGAGTCCAATTGTGCTCCAGCATGCCTCACTGAAAGGGCATTGAAAGAACAGGTGATAAGTGTATTCCTCCATCCCCAGCTGACAGAGTACACAGGAACAGTCATCATCATCGATCTTAAGATTCTTCCTCCTCAAGAGATTTCTAGTGTTAAGGCGATCCAAAAATAGTAGCCACGTGAATATCCGTAATCTTTGTAACCTTAGATTTCCAAATCCACAGAATAGGGTCCGGGGGTGTTAGTTGACTGTAAAAAGAGCGATACATCCGGGCTGAGTGAAAGCTAATTGAGTTCGCTGATTGTGACCAGTTGTCTTTGGTAAGCTCAGAGCATCTAATAGAGAGAATGAAATCTTTAAGCTCATCTAGTTCTTGGGTTGCTTGCTGCGACAAAGGAGTGTGAAAATGATCAGATATCGTCCCCATGTTTAAAAAATCTGCCACTGTGGAGTTCTGGTTTTTAGCAAAAGAGAACAGACAGTTGTATCTTTGAGATGCTATATTTTGTCCATTCCAACTGTCTTTCCAAAGTAAAACTGAGTTACCGGGTCCAAATCTGACTGTCATGTGTTTGGTAAATATATGCCAGTAGGATAAAATATCTTTCCACCAAAAGGAACCTTTATTGAGGATATGTGGGGGTTGGCCATTCTTACAGTAGACATTTCAGATTAAGTTTACCCAAGGTATATCCATTTTGTTATAGGCCTTGAAAAGGAACTTTTCAAGGAGGGTAGCATTAAGTCTGTTGATACATAATAAGCCCAGTCCTCCTTTCTGAATAGGGGTGGTGACTCGATCCCAGGCCACCAGTGGTTGGCCTCTTCCAGCAACATCAGAACCTTTCAAGAGGAATAATCTCCTAATGTAATACAGTCTACTTATGACCTTGGGTCTCATCTTTAGTGTGCATAATGTATAAATTGGGGTTGAAGAGATGACTGAGTTGGCTAGGGTGCACCTTCCAGCCATAGATAACCAGGATGCGCAGGCTGAAGTTTTCCTTTCGATGGATGTGAGTAGCCGATCAAAATCCTGCACTCTGGGCTTCAGAGGGGACATTGGGATCCCGAGGTAAGTAAATGGGAAGGAACCAACTTGGCAGCCCGATGTTTGTGCTAGTATGCTAGCCTCCTCATCCGGCAAATTGATCGGGACCAAGAATGATTTGTTATAATTGACCTTCAGTCCTGTTGCTTCACCAAATGTGTGGAGAAGGGATTTGAAAAAGTGGAGTTCCTTTTGAGAGGCATGCATGACCAAGAGGGTGTCATCCGCATATTGCACGCAAGGGAGGTCTAGGGAACCCGTGCCAGAGATGGGCAAGGTTAGAAGACCAAGCATAGCAGCCCAGTTGCACATGTGTTGTAGCATCTCTGCAGCTAATACAAATAGTAATGGTGAGAGTGGATCTCCCTGTCGGACACCTCGTCTGCAGTGAAAGGGTTTACCAGGGGAGCCATTAAGGAGAACTGAGGAAGTGCCTGATGAGAGTAGGTCCGAGCACCAGTGCAACCATTTTTTTGGGAAGCGTAGGTATTGCATGGTGAGGATGATAGTTGCATGTTCCATCATATCGAATGCCTTCTCAAAATCCAATTTAAGGATGATAAGTTTTTGCTTTGACTTACTGCATAAGTGGATGTACTCATAGGACCAGGCAAGGCAATCCTGGATAGTTCTGTTACGAATGAAACCATACTGATTTCGATGGATAAGCTGTGATATACAATTCTGAAGGCGTTTGGACATCATCTTGGTTATTATTTTGATCACTGTGTTGAGAAGAGATATGGGTATGTACTCTTTGAGAGAAGAAGGGGAGGGTACCTTAGGGACCAGGGTGATGAGGGAGCTATTGATCGGACCCAGACTTGTACGTTCATGAAAGAAGTCCTCACATATTTCCAACACATCATTCTTGATGATGGGCCAACAATGTTTGTAAAATCTGGTATTGAAACCATCCGGACCCAGGACTTTATCATTGCCCATTTCTTTTAATGATTCCTCAATCTCTGAACTAGAGAAAGGTTCCACTAGCTGAGAGAGGTTAGTATTAACAGGTAAGAGCTCAGGGAATGAAGGCCACATAGTGATTGAAACCGAAGAGCCAAATCTACTTTTGAAGCTTTCCCAGATATATGCCGTTTTTTCGCTGTGTCCTGTTAGTTCCCTTCCATCCTCAGTTGTGATGATGGAAATAAAGTTTTTCCTGTATCATTCTGTGGCTGCAGCATGGAAAAAATTGGTTACTTCATCACCCATTTTGGTCCATCTGACGGTGTATCTTTGCTTCCAATAGTCATTCTGCTCTAGGAGTATGGTGGCGATATGGTTTCTTATCAGAGCTCTTAGAATTCTTTCAAGATAGGAGAGGGGACGCCCTTCCTCAATTTTATCAAGCACCATTAGCACCCTGTTCGAGTAGTTCATCATTTGAAACCACCTGTTCTTACCGCGACTCCATTTTCGAAGAGCATAGCGAAGGGCTTTGAGTTTGGCGTTGAAACGCTTTACACTGTCCTGGGGACAAAAGTTTCTATTCCAGACATTTTTGACAACGTCCAGGAAATCCTCATGACGTATCCAGTGATTTTCAAATCGGAAGATCTCTGCCTTCGGAATGTGGGAACCAATTTGTGCAACACAGGGTGTATGGTATGATATAGTTCTGGCTAGCGGAAGGAGCAGTGTATTGGGGAAGGTGATAGACCACTGTAACGACGTAAAACACCAATCAAGTTGTTCCAATAATGGGTTGGTCTGCATGTTACTCCAGGTGAATTGTCTGCCTTTTAGTGGGATTTCAACCAAACCTTGAGAGATAATCCAGTTGTTGAAAAATTGCATATCTGAGGAATTGGCACCCACTTTGTTCCTGTTATCATGACTTCTATAAAAATTGAAATCCCCAATAATCATCCAAATCTCATCTTCTGAAATAGAGAGTTGTTGTAGCCAACACATGAAATTCAGTCTAGCTTGACCAGAGCAATGTCCATACACAGTAGTAATATTCTATTTGATCCATCTAGAGTAGAAACGAATTGGACAGTGATGGCAAATGGAAGAGTATGAATAACAGTGCCTTTGAGAATGCTGGCATTCCAGCCCATCAGGATACCCCCAAAAGAACCTACTGAAGGAGAAAAAGCAAATTTACTGAATCTTTTCAGGGCAATTTTTTTAATGAAGGGGGTGTCAATGATTTCTTTCTTTGTTTCTTGCAAGCAGAAGACGAGGCAAGAGCTTTCCTCCAGTTTTGCTCGGATTGTTTGCTGCTTAGTTGGATGGTTCATACCTCGGATGTTCCAGTTCAACACATTGTATTGTCTGTTACGAGTTGTCATGATAAAATTCTGAATAAAAAGATAGACAGCAGGCTAGAGACATCACGTCAAAAGCGGAGTAATGGCATACATACCATTTAAATGACATCAAGGATAGATAAACATAGTTTGAGAAGTAAAAGTCACAGCTAAAAGACTTGAGAGACAAGTCGGATGTCCAAAGCATAACAAAAGCATCCAACATAGTGAAACAAAATAAACCAACTTCCAGCCCCACAAAGTTCGGGCTCCTTGGACCTTCACACCTTTCTGGGGTCTTCATTAAGAACCTCTACTGAGGAGAGGGGGCGCCAACCCTCTCAGCTGTTGCCTCCTGTAGCAGCTCACGGCGAACCACTGCAGGCGGGACGCCACATGCTTCAGCAACCTCAGCTAGGGAGTGAGCAGGGATCTCTGGATAGGGGTCCGAGCGGGTCTCCAACTCCTCCAGAGAAGGGAACTTGACCGGGCCCTGAAAAATAGAGACAGAGGAGGAAGCCGGGTAATCAAATGCCGCTGGCTCAGCAAAGCGTACCGTCTTTTTCGCACGAGTCAAAAGATGGCGGCATCCTTCCGAGGTCTGCTTGTGACCAGACCATTTAGCAGTGATGCGGGGGCTTCGACGAGGAACCTCCTGTGGCGGGAAATAAGTGTTTGCGGAAGCAGCCTTGCAAATCTTGGCACGACCGGCATAGACCCGACCATAACGCTTTTTTGGGCTCAGCCGTGGGGCGAGGAAAGGAAGCTTCTTAAGAGAGCGGGACTCGCTTTTTTCCTGGTGCTCCACTTCCTCCAAGGTAAGCTTGAGTCGGAGTTTCTTGCCTTGCGAACCTTCTGCACTCTCCGAGTTGCCAATGATCACCGACGTGGTTGAGATTTGGTTCTGCAGCAGTGGGGTAGAGTTCCACCAAGCCTCAATACACTGCGGGAAGGCAACTGCTAGCAGCTTCCTGAAAGCTAAGGAGTCAAAGGGAGGGATCCAGTCGGGTTGCTGGCTGATGTCTTCCGGTGTGATGAAGTTGAGGGGACTAGTTTGGGTGATATACTCTCTTTTGAACCCGATATCTGAGACTGTGGTGGATGAGCTTGAGGGCGGACCGAAAGAGTTGCTGTCCTCACCAGGCAGTAAGTCATGTTCCTGAGGAGCCAATTGCTGCTGCTGAGGCTGGTTATTAGGGGGGTTTGGCCATGGGGCCCATCCAAGATTGAGATTGACCTGATGCTGTTGCGCTGCGGCTGCTTCCCAGACAGGATCAGCCTCCTGATCATTAGGAGCCCAAGGATCCCAATGGTTATCTTCTTCATTATTCTCCTGGCCTGGTAGTGGGTGAGGATTACCATTGTCAGGGATATCCTCCTCCAAGTTGGCTATCACATCAGGGTGTTGATAATTGAGGACTATCACTGGACAAGACCAGGAAACAGCCCTTCCATCCTTGGAACCATGTCTGAATGCTAGACTGCGTGGGACCATAATAGCTCCATGGTGAAGACACTTAATCATAACATAGCCTCTAGCAGCTGGATTGGTGTGCCAGTAAATAAGCTTGCCAAAGGAAGAAATAGCAAGATCAATGCTTTCCATTGATTGATAATCCAGAGGGAAGTCAAGAGTCATAATCCAGCCAATAGCAGTGAAATCTCTTTCGCGGCGATTGCAGCCGGCATCATGTTTAACAAAGCGAACATGAATATCAGCTATGGCCATTGGACTATTAAGTAGAAGAATGTCCTGCTGAAGGTTACAGTCCAGACCAATGAGGGCGATGTCGAGGGAGGTAAACCCGGTGGAACGTACCGTGAGATGCAGCACTTCCTCTAGATGATGAACGATGTGTTGAATGAAGCCCACATATGCATTCTGATCCAGTATGTGATCCAAATCCTCAGCAATGACAAATTGCTCATGATTTGCCACTGGTTCTCCCGGGAGGTGCACAACTGCTCTGGACACACGATGTTCACCTCCATCAATAACCTCAAAGGCATCGTCTCGAATGAACCTTGCTGGGTCGACAGGGAAGTTCGCCATTGATCTGGCCCCAAAGAAGTCGGAGGAAACGATGGAAGTGGAGGATTGAACAGGGAAGTATGAACTTGGTGGAGTGTCCGATGAAGGGGGGCACAAATAAGGGCCTGACTTGGGAGCCTCGAGGCAACCAAAACCCCACACCCCGACTCCTGAGCTTCCCTGGGCTCGGGCCTTAGAGGAACAATCTGGAACGAAGGCCCATCAGAAGAAATTGGCCTTTTGATCCTCCAAACGCGACGATTTGTCTTCCAGGATTTTCTATAGCAATATTTTTCCAAGTGACCATATCTGAAGCAAAATCTGCAACGTACAGAGGATCTACAATGCCGAATAAGGTGAAGTGGGCTCAGGCAACAAAAGCAGCATCTAGAGACCAGGTAACCAGCCGAGGTCTGTTGGTGCATAAATGCAGCCGATTTGCTTGGATACTTGACAGCACTATCAACCAACAGCTTCTTGGGAATCCACTTCAATTTATTTCCATCTGTCTGCAGAGGTTGACCTCTCCCCCCTGAGTCCTGCTTTGAATGCAGAGGATTTGGGTAGCTAAGAGATTGCTTTGTCGAATCAACTCCACCGGATACTGAAGGAGATTTGAAGGTCCGCTGATTGGCTCTGTTTGAAATTTGAAATGAGTGTGTCGAGAGGACCTTGTCTTGACGCTTGGAGGAAGAATTAGCTATGGGAGGCAGGGGGCTCCAGGAATTCTTGATGGTTGAAAATACTTGAGATACCTTGATCAAAGGAGGAGCCTTACTGGATGGAGGCTCAGGAAGGGAGGAGCCCTTCACCGATCGATTGCCAGACCTCTTGGGGAGAGAAGAATTCCATCCGGACTTGGAACGCTGACGCTTGTTTTTCTTGTATGAGACCACAGTCCAAGATTTATCGTCCTCCAGATCCCAGCAAGATTTTTCTTTGCGACAGTCAGGACCTCCATCTCTCCACAGGTGGAAGGAGATGTCAAAATGCTCGGTCATAGCTCTTTTGAGAGAGAATACCAGCATACCAATGGTCTTAGAAGAAACCGAGAATCGGAAATGGCAATCACATTCAAAATGGACGCGAAAACCAAAAGGAGAACCACACAAAACCGAATGCAGAACCCAACCTACGGAGTCTTCCATGAGTCTGAAAGTAAAGCGACAAAAAACCACGAGGAGGAAGAATGAACCATCGGGTGAGTTCGAGGGGTGGTTAATTGGAAGGTGGAACCTGGATAAGGCTTGAGCTTCGAATGCGCGCCCCGCTTCAAAGTTCCAGCTGGAGAAAGGAACCGGCGGCTCAGGGCTTGACTCTGAACGACGAAGCAAGGATGACGTGAATGCCATGGGAGCAGCCTTTAAGGTGGGAAGAGGGCCAGATGATGGCCGCCAGTCGAGATGGGCGTCGGCGGGAGGGGGGAATAGCAATAGCAAATTAACTGGATTGGTTCAGACTTTGATCTACTGAATTGTAACATGACTTTTTTTTCCTATGCAATTGTAGCTAGATGGCTTCTGGCCGTTTTTATTCTTTGACAATAATTTCACACTCATGATTGCATACCAAGGACTGCGGATGTTAGGTCATATTAGCAAGACAGACTTATATCACTCTGATCATCTTGTACTTTTTTGTCACTTCGTCTGACGAGGTTTTGGTTTGTGCATTTGCTTATGCAGAAACGTATGGAATGTGGCAAATTAAGTAGAATCAATCCGTAGTCTTCTATTTTCTGTATTTCTTCGCTTATATTGCCCCAGTTTAAAAGCTATGTTATAATGGGGTTTGTTCAAACTGAAACTTCAGGCAAAAGTATGCAAAGAACGTTGGCTGGCCCGTGTTCATCAGCCACCGCCATATCTCGTCTCCTAACGAGCGCGCAGCTGGCTGGGCAAGGAGTGGATATGGCAGTTGACATTTGTTACTCAACCGATAATTTTGCTGACGAACAATCCTGCAACATAACGTGAGTCCTAGAATTTGATTTATTTGTCAATACACTAAAGCATATTTACAAATAAATTTCTCTAACTTGATAATTTCCCATCTTCCTTGATATTGCTCTTAGGATTAAAGGCTCTGCAGAGCTGCTTTCTCTTTCCTACAACCTATACTGATCTACTGGTACTTCACATACATTTATGAGCTGCAAATAGCAACCTGCAGACTAACTCCTAGAGACGCTGCCACACAGCTTGCATAGTGGCATGACAGTGTCATGGTGCTCAGGAATGCCTTCTCTACCTCTTCAGTGACGCTTCTCCTGATCAAGCACATGGCGTACTCCATGGTTGCAGCATCACAAGGGAGCGTGATCTGCCCACCTCTCATGAAGCCAAACTCCTCCTAGGACATCCGCGGGAGCTCCTCAAAGACCTTGTTTTTGAGGTATACAATTGGCACCTCAAACCGCCTCTTATCAGATGTGTAGACTACACAGTGGCCCTTGTCCACCACAGAGGTGCACCACTCATCGGATTGCATTGTTGTCCCCCAAGTGAGGTGCTTCTTTCCAAGTTTTGTTATCCTCCGCCACTTCTTCGCCAGCTGAGCAATCTTCTTGGTGCAGACCATGATCTGTTCTTTAACTCTCTGTGGCTGAAAATTTTGAGAGCTCTGAATTGAGTTTTTGCTGTGCTTTATTTGTGAAGCTGTATGTGTTGGTGTTTAGATAGAGGGCACTTTGTTCAATATATAGAGGAAGGAAAGAGCAGGGAGTCTGCTCAACAGGATTATTGGCTGAGGGGCTAGGTCATGTGCATGGTTTGTGCGTACGTTTTGGGTCAGATTGTGGTGGGACAATGTGTTAGGCATGTGCTGGAGACAGCCCTTGTGCGATTTCAGTGCTTAGGTTGGATACCATCTATGCATCCATTCTGAGCGGTCTAGCGGGGAAGTGGCAGGAGGACCCCATGTTAATTGGGTTCAACGTGAAGTGAGGGTGATAGACTACTTCTGGCCGAGCAAACATGCTACATGATGGAGTAGCACACGTTTTGGTACTCTTTCGTAGTGTTATGTGCTCCATTTGCTGAAGAAAGGTGCTTATGAGGGAGTATCTTTGAGACTCCATTTTATCGTGAGTTCTGTCTTCTGTTTCAAAAGATCTGGTCATCCACACTGAACTAAATGGTGTGTATATGTGTGCAACATATACTATCTACGTATACACAGTATAACTGGCCTCACATTCAGCGTCATTGTCCATACATCAAGTCATCAAGATACTCATGGAATTCCAGTGATATACTGCTTAAGGTAGACACTACACTGGTATGGGGCTGTTTCAGAGTTTCAGAATTGAAACCAGGTACTGCCCACAAGAGATACATACAAATAATCATGGACTTATGGTGCAAATAAAATTGAGTAGCACTCTGGTCACTGGAGCAAGTTGCCTGAATTGAAGACCATAGGGCAAGTACCGAAAGATATGAGCATGCACCCATACTGTAGGTCAGGGCAGCTGGAAGAGCTGGGCCATGATCATCAGAGTATGCCTTGGAGCAGAACTATGATACCAGTGAAACAAAGCAGTGTCCTGCAGCTAAGGTTTCCAATAATTATCATCTACTCCCTCCATCTCATATTATTTGTCATTTAGAACAAGAATTTTAGTTCAAGATGAATTACATTCTTGTTCTAAACGACAAATAATTTAGGATGGAGGAAGTAGTTGCAGCAACCTTGTAGGTCCATTTAAGAAGTCACAAGGAATGCAGTTCACATGAGATGCCAGTGATCCACCGGAACTGAAGAAGTGATATGAAGCTGCCGAGTTCAGATTTTTAAATAAGATATACCCATCACTCAAAATAAATGGATATCTCAGTGTTCCGAGTCCCAACACACGGTCCAGTTTACATGTCGTCCTCATATCATGTGGCATGTGTTTTTGGCCATTGCAAAAGCAAAACATGTCAGTATGGCAGCACATTGCGATATACGACTAGCACCCAAACTTCATCAAAGCAAACCGTTAGCTGAAAAGTGCCAAACAGGTGACTCATGAACATCTGGTGAGAACCACACATGTTTTTTAATTTTCTTGCAACACTTCATGTTCTGAGCTCATGGCCTTGTCTCTCTTGCCAGCTTGAGTCGATATAGACACTTAAGCTGCATGTGTCTCTTCTCCTGACTTAGGCCTTTATTTAGCACAGCTAAAACTTGTTGAGAAGTTGACTTTTTTCTGGTTGCTCTGAGAAGCAGCTATCTGAAGAAGTAGTTGTGGCTGGAAGTTAGGTGTTTGACATTCTGCTTTTAAATACAATGGTTTTGCTGTTATAGAGTGAAAAATACCTGAAGTGCCCTTTAGTATTTTTTGGTGTTTATATTTATTAGCTATGAGTAACTTTTTGTTATATTTTATTTCTCGAGAATACAAACTATTTAATGTTGTGTTCTGTCAACAATATCAAATAATTTTACCTAAACTGTCCAAAGTATTGATGACTGAATTGTATACTGACCAAAGAAGCATAGCACATTGGACAAACCATATGAAAATAGTTGACATGAGTAACAGCCTCACGAAAATTCCAATAGCCCTATGAAATCCATGGCCGTGAGGAACAAGCTGTGTCAGCTCAGTGATTAAAAATATTATAAGGACAGTGAACCATCTTAAACATTCTGAAAACCACCCCTTCCACACACAAATCACCTCTTTCAGAGATTAAAAATATTCTAAAGACAGTGAACCATCTTAAACATTCTGAAAACCACATACAATTACTCTACCGAACAACAAAATAAAAAAACAAAAGAGAAATGTACAACTCTTTTTCTTCTCATCTCCTACCAATATATACCAACCATGATAAGCTTAACAAAGAACCATACATGATATTCACCTACAATACAGAGCATGAAATCAATTTTTGTCGCCTTTATCTTCACGATTACAGTTCAGTCTCGAAGATGGATCCCCAGACAGTGAAAAATAAGACCAACAAGTTCTTTCATACTTCCTGAAGTGAAGCTGCTACCTAACCTTGGATCAATCAATTTATCCAAACTGAAATGTGCTCCCATCAATTTATCCAAACCTACAAAACTAATAGATGAAAGTAAATGAGCTAGGATGATAAGTTAAAAGCTAGTAAAATTAAAAGCTCAGTACACTGCAATCCCCAAAATGAGCTAGGATGATAAGTTAAAAGCTAGTAAAACTAAAAGCTCAGGACACTCTGCAATTCCAAAGATCTAATCCCCACGAGACCTAATCCATAGGAATAAAGCCCTTTCAGTAACCTGCCAAAAAAGTAGAGGTTCAGTTTTGTAATTTTTTATGCAAGACTGCAATATATATTGTAGAACACATCCAATTGAAATAAGCATGCACTAATAACTTCAATTTGGTCACTATTTTTTCATCAGATCAATGCAGAGATATGAGACGAACTGGAACCCTACACCAGCACTTAATCATTCTTCGTGAGCAAGGTTAGCATTACACCTAGCTGAACTATAAGTGACTTCCTTGAACTTTCACCAGCGAGAAAACTGGAAATCGAAGCAGCCATGATTAGTGCTAAGATACTTGTCCAAATGCTAGTTTAAGGTTTTGTTTTATCCTACAGCACAACAGGGGTGGTGGCGCAGTTGGCTAGCACGTAGGTCTCCTAGCTGTTGAGTTATCCTGAAGTCGAAAGTTCGAGCCTCTCTCACCCCATATATCGTTTGGCCAGGGTGATGATGAAATTGCTCACGTGGCAAATGGGTCGTCACAAACTGTCATCAACAGAGATGATACGAGCTCACTCTGAGCTTTGGTCCAAATCTTTTTTTTTCTCGAATTAATCATCCCATTTTCCTCATCTCATGAATCTGGACCGTTGATACTGTCTAACGAACACGATCTCAGCCATTCTCTTCGGATTTCTTTACAGGACTGCCGAAGTGCCAATCCACCCGGTGGTGAGGCAGTGACCCGAGCCGCCGCCGGCACAACCCAGCCCGCAGCAATGCCGCCGCCGCCGCCGCCGCACTCTAGACTCCTCCTCCTCCGGACCCAAGCCCTGGCCCCTCTCCTCCGACAAGGCCTTGCCTCCAAGTCGTCGCCTCCGCCCCTGTGCCGGCCCAGGCGGCGCATCGCCGTGTGCGCGTCCGCCGCGCGGCTCGCGAACGCCGGTACCGTGACGCTGCAGCAGCCTGACTTTGGTTAGTGTCTTTCTTTTCTCGTTTCCCTGCGACGTTGGGCGGCGAGTTGTTGCAGGATGTGACCACGGAGCGGGTCTTTGTTTGCAGGGGTGGAGGATGCGGTGGTGGGCTTCGTCACCGGCAAGCGGAAGGCCACCGAGGTAGCCCACGCGTAGGTACTAATCCCTGTTGTTGCTTAATAATGGATATACTTCCCTTCCGATGCTGAAATAAACTAAATGGAATTAGTAAGTCTTCTCAAGTTACTACCCTGCTGCTGAGCTGAAAAGTTATGAAATGAAAAAAAATGTAATTCTCTAAAGTGAATAGTTCGCCTTGCTCGTGTTAAAAAAATATACATTCGCTCTGCACACGTTGTCGAGGCTCATGTGAAAGAGTGTAGAAAAGCTCTTTTATTTGACGCTTTCTTTAATGCTTACATTGTGCTTGATTAGCGTGTGGAGAAGTATCGTGTGGAAAGGGGATACGGTGGTTGATGCGACATGTGGGAATGGGAATGACACGCTTGCTTTGCTCAAGATGGTGGCTGATGAAAGAGGGCAAGGACGTGTTTATGGGATGGACATTCAAGATTCCGCCATAGAGAGCACATCCTCTTTCCTGAAAATGGCTTTTGATGATGATCGCAAGGTATGGGAATTCTAGAAGTTTCTTGCTAATTTCCTCTGAAGAAGGAAACAATAATGAACAAATGTCAATTTAATGCACTAGTAGTATTTTCTTTTGTGGCATTCCACTTTGACCTTAGCATTTGCAAACAAGATAGTTGCTTCTGTCTTCTCATGAAGTCTACTTGCACTGCTTATAACTATATAAATTAATTTTATGTTGCAGAGGAAACTAGTAAAGTTATTTCCGGTATGTCATAGTAGAATGGAGGAGATCGTCCCTAAAGGTTCTCCTGTAAGGTGATCAAGCCTTTTCATCTTATTGGTATTCCAAGTTAACAACTTCTGTAGAGCTGTTGTTTGAGAAAATACTGCTTCCGTTTTAAAATAAATGACCAATGTCATTTATTTTGAAACGGAGGGAGTAATATTGTGAATACGCATGCTGATATACTACTGGCATATATCCTCTAGGCTTGTAGCATTCAACTTGGGCTACCTTCCAGGAGGAGATAAAACAGTAATCACAGTACCTAGGACGACTGAGCTTGCGTTGCAAGCTGCCAGTAGAATTCTCAGCTCCGGAGGACTCATTAGTGTTCTTGTTTACATTGGGCATCCAGGTGGAAGGTAAACACTATTTACTAATACTGTACCCCATAAACTGTAATCTCATTCATGGCTTGCTGATTGGCAGCTCTAGATGCTGGACAAGGAATGAGTTAATTTGTGAATGAACTAAAAAACTCTTTGCTATTAGTTTTGCGTAATTTTAACATGTACACAATCTCATTGTTTAACAGAGCATGAAATTTGATCCAAGTTTTCATTTCTAAACGAGCCTATTGTTTCTCTTCTCTTGTCACTAGGGATGAACTCACTGTTGTTGAATCTTTCGCATCAAGTCTTCCTATTGATACTTGGGCGAGCTGCAAACTTCAGATGCTCAATAGGTCAATTGCTCCGGTGCTCATTCTCCTTAACAAGAAATGATTGCAATTTACATGGTGCGACACATTGGTGCGACTGTAGCCTGTGAATGACCAAGAGTTGCAGGTCGGGCTAAACGTGACAATGCATGCTGCAGTTAGGTTTCAAGCCTCGTGCACATTGGCATTTGCACGAGCTTCCGCCAAGTCTGGTAACTTTGGCTGCTGGACATAGGACTCAATATAAGCAATCTGCACTCGGGCATCGGTCAATTTGGCTGGTGGTAGCTGTTGTGGTGTAATTTTTTCGCAGAATCTGCCTCTTGATGCATATCGTACTTTTAAATGAGTAAATGGAAGGAAAAACGAAGCAAAATACGGTGCTACTGGCATTGCATTGCTTCGAGGTGATCCTAAATAAATGGAAGGAAAAACGAAGCGCTGTTGGCCGACATGATTCACTTTCACATCATGCTTAAACCACAAGCTCCATTCGCAAGGTAACGAAAGATCCAAGCTTCGACCAGAAAATAAATTATGCTAGAGTATTTGTTGTACATCACCAAGATCAAGAAAACAAGAAAAGGGCTCGACTACACCGGCGAGGTGGCGTCGATGAGGTCTCCGTCGACCTCGTCGCCCGTGATCCGGTCGAACACGATCCACGTAGCGAAGACTGGCGTCGAACCCGGCTCAGCACCACGTGCGCGCCCTCGTCCACCTTCACCTCCGCCACCACCACGTCTCTGGGGTGAAGAGTGTCGTCTTCCGCACCGTCAGCTTAAGAGCCTGTTAATAATCCATCGCGTTCCTGGCTCGCCGCGACGAGGCGGCCGTCTTTGTCGCCGGACGGGGAGGGAGATGGAGCGCGCCGTCTTCACAGGGCAAATGAGGGTGTTATCAGTAAACGATAGGAGGTATTTGTACAAGTCCTTAGATTGAAGAAATGACAAAGAAATTTTGAAGGATAGTATTTGTAAAAGATTTTTTCTACATAATCATTTGGCTCATAGGAAAAACAAAGAATAATTTCTATAAAAATGGATTCCTTTGTTATAAAAATATAAGCTTAAACTTCTTTTTTCTTTCTTTGCTCATGTTACAGGTTTCCTTGTTTTTTCTATGATGCTGTCAAAAGACTTCTTATTTCAATTTCTATATTTTCAATTCCTATAAGATTGTAAAGACATATAATTTTAATGCAAAAACATATAATCTCAATTTTTATATTTTTTCTATTTCTGTGTTTTTTAATTCTTTCGATTCAAAAGAAGGTTGAATGGTGGGCCTTTAGGTAAGCCATGTTTGACCACAGTCAGCTCTAATCTCAGCGATTCGCTGCCGTGGGATTACAACTGTTTCGTCCGTATACATTGGACTGGGTCAACGAAGGAGCGGAATCAGCAGCGCTGCTGCTACCTCTCCGGCGGCCAAGCTCGCGCAGTCGCACGCCCACTCACCATACACCCCGCCCGAACCCTAGCCCTCGCCGCCGCACCTCACCACACTACACACCACCTTCCTCTCGCCGCCGAGGCCTGCCGCCATTTCCGAGTCGAGGGCCCGAGGCCGCCTCCCGCTGTTCTGCGCCGCGGCGCGCGTACTGCCTGGGTGCCGCCCTACCGCGCCCTATAACTCTGTCCGCCTCTGGTTTGTTCAAATGCCTCGGTGTCTAATCCTTCGATTATTTTCCTCCATGTAGTTTAGTCTCAGACTGACATCCAATCATCCGGTGCATCTAACTATTTTGTAGTTTTTTTAGAGAAGCTTCCTCACACAGTTTTCTCATCATTCAAATAGCACTGTTTGGATGATCAGTTTGTCCTGATGTATCGTTTTGCGTGTGTTGCTTTTAAACTATACAAACACATTAAGATTAAGTTCATCAGATGCTTAGAAGAATAGACCTATGCTAAAATGCGATGTAGTACAAGACTAATTTTTCTTATGTTTTCTTTGTATGGGCAAGAAATAAGAAGAAAATTCACTCATTCAACTTTCTTCTATATACCCATGTAGATTCACCATGAATCCTGTTAGTGCCGGATTGCTAAAGGGTCTGAGGAGGGTCTCGGAACAGCAAAGGAAATCATTTGGTAGGAGTTCAACTGTATTATAGATTCATTTGTAATAGGAGGAAGTTGTATTAAACATTTTTCTCTTTCTAGATTTCTGCAGGCAATCACAAGCTTGGAGTTCAACTGTTTCTTTTTCAGAGCTCGATGAGAAGGATGGCGTGGAGTATGATGATGATTACGCAGATTCAAAGAGAGAGTTAGAACCCCAGACTGTAGACCCCAAAAAGGGATGGAGATTCCGTGGGGTGCACAGGGTACTGAAATGATGACTTTTTTTGTTCTGTTCTTGATCTCACTCTTACTATGTGTTCTGTTCTTGATAGGCTATTATCTGCGGTAAAGTTGGACATGTACCCATCCAAAAAATTTTGAGGAATGGACGTACCATAACTATATTTACTGTTGGAACTGGGGGCATGTTTGATCAGAGGATAGTTGGTTCCAAGGATTTGCCGAAGCCAGCTCAGTGGCATCGTATAGCTGTTCATAATGACCACCTGGGTGCTTATGCTGTTCAGAAGCTGGTGAAGAAGTATGTCATTTAACCCAAAAAATGCCTCTTTTATCTCCATATACAATTATAAAAGTTTATTTTCACTGTGGATGTTTTTTTTGCCTTATATCAGTGATGCAGTTTATGTTGAGGGTGAGATTGAAACCAGAGTCTACAATGACAGCATCAATAATCAAGTTAAAAATATACCAGAGATTTGTGTTCGGCACGATGGTATGTTGATCCGACATCCAGAAAAATATTTTTACGATGATTCAGTTTCTTTTTGGCAACGTTGATGGTGATAATTCATATTTTTTATTTTTACAAAGTACTCCCTCCGTCCCAAAAGGTTGTCGCTTTGTAGTTCATTTTTGAACTACAAAGCGACAACCTTTTTGGGACGGATGGAGTACTTTTTATAAGCTTCTCAACAACAATGACACTGAGATATAATACTAGGTCCATTTTGTTTCAATAAATGGCAACTCGATTGCCAAGCTGTTATGCTTTCTTTAAATATGTTTTTTTGTATGGTAATATACATCTTATATATATATATATATATATATATATATATATATATATATATATATATATAACCTATGCATCTCCTTTGTACAAAATCATTGAACTAATCAAGATCAACAATAGAAAATCAGAGGATGTATTTTTTTATATCTAGGCATCTCCATAGTACAAAAGCCTTATTGTTGGACTATTCTATATACAGGGAAGATTCGATTGCTAAAATCTGGGGACAGTGCTGCTGGTATGTCACTTGATGAGCTAAGTAAGTTCAGTTACTACCCCAGCTTCATATTCATGAGAACATACATACTATCAGCCAAAATTTTAGATTACGAATTTCATCAGATAAACAAAAAGACGTTTGATATTCCTTTCAGATGATAAATATGGAAATACTAATATTTTTTATTTCCACCTAAATTTATTAATTGTCAATGCAATTGATATCGTTAGAAGCTTGAAATATCTGAAATTTAGCAATTCATTTGTTACTGTTATGTACGTCTAAAAATGTGTTCTCTTCTTTATTGGAAAAAAATGAGTATTTGATATCAAACCATCCTGTAACTTCTGATATCATAATTACTCTGTAAATGTGTTGAAAGTTGACCTGCAAGTTGAAACATTTAAATACTTATGTTGTTGCTTATGTGGGCAGAGGTAGAGCTGCAAAGAATTATATTCAACCATTATTCATGTACAGATGTATGCCCTTTATTTTTGCGTCCAGCACACGAATCATGATGTTAATACCCTTTGACGCAGGGGATGGATTGTTTTAGTTGTAGTGAAGGAGATGCCAGCATGCACAGACGACAGGTCAGGAGTAGGCTTCTTGCTCATGGCAAGTTTCTAGTACGTTTCTGTTGTATTGGTCCATCTGGGAAGAACTTGTTTAAGGGCGACGTGTTTGTTCTTTCTGACTGGGTTTTCATTCATTTGAGCTTTGCCTTGGTAGTCCCAAGGTTTACCTATCTGCAGAACACTTGAGCACTCACTATGTCACTATTAGGTGAAGAAACAGAGTCGTGCCGACTCGCCGTCGTTTGTTCATCGACGGCTCCGTCGGGTGCTCCCAGGCGAGGCATCCGTTGGCGGCAACCGAGCGCACGCTTTTTCCATAAGCTCGGAATAGCTCGTGCCCCCAGATCTCGTCGCAGAGTCTGTGATCTAGGCACCGGTTGAAACGCTGTCGCCGAGCCTCGGTTAGGGATGACAAGGAGTTGAATTCGGATATGATGTTAATTTTAAGTGGGTCAAATCTTATTTCAGATACCCGACGGACACGCACGGGTGCGGAACACCTACACGGGTGCTTTATAATGTGAACAAGGCGAGATTACCGTGCTTTACAAAGCGAAGTAACACACATTTATAAAAACAAAATCAAGAAATAGATAAAACCAAATACATACTTTGCAACATACTCCCTCTGTCCCAATATTTTGACACATAGTTCATTCTTAAATTAAAATGTGACAAACTTTTGAGTATGGAAAGAATACTTTTCATCTAAAAAAGAAGGTAACGTGTGGCAGTACACTAGTCAGCCACTATAGCACTAAACAGATGTAGTTGATACGGGGTCCGTTGCTTTCTTACGGCAATGCACGAATCAGTCCCCCACTATCAACTGCGTTAGAACTTCAGATGCAATATTGTTGGAAAATTTTCAGATCAGAAATAAAGCAATTCCCATGTAGATAAAAGGGGCAAATTACTAAAAGCAGCCTAAAAGTAATATATGTTTGCATTTTGCCACCTTACAAATTTTAATTTTACCCTATGCATTTCCAATGCTTTTAGAAACCACTTGGCAACTCAAGCGAATTGGTTTGAAAATTCGACTTTGACAAGTTACTCCACTCTGACATTTTTGGCCTAGAATCTGCCTGCGTGGCGAGTTGCTCTTACCATGATTGTATCTTGCTCAAATAGACTGCATTGTTGCTGAATGATTCAAATCTTCTGTAGTAATGCACGTGCACTAAGAGACACTGATGTGTGAGCCATACGGGACATTGGGTCCACATGTTAGTGATATGCATGTGCATTATTGTAGGAGATTTGAATCCTATTATTGAACTAGCAAGCGACCTACAGAGTTGAAGGAACAAGGTATGGGTAAACTAGCAATCCACACGGTGACCACTCGTGTCATAAAAGTTAATTCAAGTATGAGGAATCGAAGATACATAAACTCGTCCAGTTGTATCATCTAGGTGCACGAATATTCATTTTGCATTTGTAAGTGCCTGAACTTGTTCATCCATCTCTAATTGAGATAGATGGACAAATCCATAGGTATATAAATGTCAAATAAAAGTTTATAGACCTGGATGACGCAGTTGGATAAGTTCATGTACCTCCGATGCATTTTATTTTAAATATAATCTTGCCTGCTTGGATGTAGTTCAAAACACAATAAAGTTGAAATCAAGGCATGGGCAAACTAGCAATCCACACGCTGACGACCGGTGTCATGGAAGCTAATTCAAATATTATGTATTAGAGGTACATCAACTTGCCAGTTGTATCATCTAGGTGCACGAACATTTATTTTGCATTTCTAGCTTCGTGAACTCGTTCATTCATGTCCAATTGATACAGATAGATAAATTCATATGCCTATAAATGTCAAATATAGATGACACATTGTTGGACAAGTTCATATACCTCCGATTAATTTTATTCTAAATACAATCCCGCCTGCTTGGGTCTAGGTCAAAATGCAATAATTGACGACAAAACATGGGTAAACTAGCAATCTACACGGCAATGACTCATGTCATGGAAGGGAATTCAAATGTGATGTATTAGAGGTAAATGAACTTGTTAGTTGTATCATCTAGGTGTACGAACATTTATTTTGTATTTCTAGGTTCATGAACTCGTTCATTCATGTGCATTTGATACAGATGGATAAATTTGTATATCTATAAATGCTAAATAAAAGTTTGTGAACCTGGACTACACAATTGGACAAAATTCATATACCTTCGATGTATTTTATTATAAATATATTCATGCCCGCTTGGGTCATGTTCAAAACACAATAAAGTTGAAGACAATGCATGGTTAAACTAGCAATCCCATGTCGATGACCCATTGTCATGGAAGCTAATTCAAATATGATGTACTAGAGGTACATAAATTTGTTCAGTTGTATCATCTAGGTGCACGAACATTTATTTTATATTTCTAGGTTCACGAACTTGTTCATTCATTTCTAATTGATACAGATAGATAAATTCATATATCTATAAATGCAAAATAAAAGTTTGTGGATCTAGATGATACAGTTGCACAAGTTCATATACTTCTAATGCATTTTATTCTAAATATAATCCTGCATACTTGGATCAAGTTCAAAACACAATAAAGTAGGTCTATTTTGAGCAATATGATCACAGACCAATTGATTTTGATCACATGAAGGTACCAAATTAACAATATGTAATTCGAACTAGGGTAACCATATAATACTAAAACAAAAAAGTATAAGTCATATGGACCATTTTACCTAGAAGATACAATAATATTGTTGAAGTGTGCGAACAACACTTCTCTAGGACCTGCCTTGAGAGCAGCCAGCAGAGGTTCTTTTTTAGGCAGGGGTTTATGGCCTGTTTGGTTTATGTACTAAGGTTGCCACAATTTGCCACAAACTTTTGCCTAACATGACTAAGGTTAGGTGCTCAAATTTTCAGCCACAACTTGGCAAGCCTAAGGGAATCTTGCCACACTTTTTTGAGTCTTTGACATGTGGGACCCAGTTAGATGGCAAGGAATCTTGCCACAATTGTGGCTATGAACCAAACAATGACTAAGTTGGTCAAACTTGACTAAACTTAGGCGTGGCAAAATGTGGCAAGTTTTGGCTTCAAACCAAACAGACCCTTAGTCTCCGATGATGTCGCGTGTACGAGGTATGATGAGACGGTGGTTCAACGTGGTTCGGACTGCCGGAGCGTAACACCCTACGTCCACGGTGTGAGTTGTATTGCTTGTCTGAATGGCGTGTGCCTGAGTGAATGTCCCTTGTAACACCGGCGGTCTGATCTTTTTATAGTCAAGGCCGGACGCTATACAAGTGGGGTGCGGGGCCTGACAGGTGGCTTCGGAGCGATCTTATACTAAACAAGATCTAAGTCTCCTCTCCTACGCTGCCTCTGACTGCTGAAAGTCGCCTAGAGGGGGTGAATAGACAATAAGACATGAAATGACTTAATCAAACGAGATTAAACTCCTGGGGCCGGACTTGTCTGGACAAGGTCGGACTAGTCCGCTTAGCACAGGGTAAAAACCTAAAAACTTGGTTTCTACAAGTTATTTGTGGAATTTAAGTTCACCCAAGTTGTAAGCAATGTGTGGTAACTTAGTACAACTGATATTGAGAAGTTAGAGCACTTAGATTGCAGGATTTCAACAAAGATCAAAGTGAAGAGCAATATGAGCAATAAGAACCCTAACAGCAATGCTAGTGATTACGAAATGTAAAATGACAAGTGAGACAAGATTTATCCCGTGATTCAACTCCACGAAGAAGCCTACATCCACGTTGAGAAGTCCACACAAGGATCGGGTCTCACTTGACCCTTCTCTTACCAAGCCACCACAATGGCCGGCTTGGATTCCACTATATCAATGGGTAATCACGAGGTTTGATTGGGGCTGCTCACAAGTTGAGGCTCCCACAAATCAATACAATGAGGAGCACACGAAGCTCAACTCACACAAACCACAAAACACAACACAATGTGCAAAGAGATCAAACCGAGAGCCAAAGCGCGATGATCTTCCTTCACTTTCCTCCCCAAACCCTAATATCCTCAAGATTTGGTCTTAGAGGGCTAGTAGGACAAGTGGAAGGCTTTGGAAGGCTCTAGGTTACTTGTGGTGGCGCTAGGGTTCTAGAGATATCAAATGGGGGTCGGGGGTCCCCCTTTTATAGGGGTCCCGACAACTAACCGTTGCCACCAGGACCAACCCGGACTAGTCCGACCCTGTGCCACAGACTAGTCCGGCCTTCCGGGACCACCGACAATTTTGCGTCATCGATCGACAAAACTGATGACGTGCGCGCCAACATTAGAATTTCAAACGGCCACTGACAACACGAACTAGTCTGGTTCACCACGGACTAGTCCGAAGTAGGACAGAGAGCTTTGGTCCGTCCCAAAACGGACGCAACTGGGTAGGCCCGGACTAGTCCGACCACAGGGGGCAGACTAGTCCGGCCCTCTAGGGTTTTCTCTTGGTTTATCTCACTAAGTCTCAAATAGACTAGTCCGTACCATCACGGACAAGTCCGAACTTCTCCAAAGAGCTTTGGTCCATTCCAAAACGAACAAATCCAATCTTCGGGGACTTAGATCAAACTCCACTACGAGATGAACGGGCTAGTCTGTACCCATACGGACAAGTCCAATCTACTCCAGAAATGTTTAGTCCGACTCAAAATGGACTACTCTGCCAGGTCGGACTAGTCCGTCCTCCTAGGGTTTTTTCTCATTTTGGCTTATCACTTAGGTTTTTCTCTCAACACCACTTTAAGCCCTCTAGAATGATCTCAATGTACATGATACATCTACCCTCTCACATGACACGACTCACATAAGATCAACACCATAGAAACCCTAATTTCTACGCTTGAGCCTTTGACGCCCGTTTTATCCTTTCCCTTTTTGAGGGATTTCATCTCATTTCATCCATCACACATGTTCTTAAGATCAACTCAGCTCATTAGTCTCTTTATTATCGTCATCAATCATCCAAAACCCACGGGGATGCCTAGATGCACTTTCAATCTCCCCTTTTTTGGTGATTGATGACAACACATTAAGACTTCAACAAAAAGATAATAATTTGTTTTCATAACTTGTATTTGTATGAGTGACTCTCTCTTAATGTATGCATCATGAGTAAGAGAGATTGAGAGAGTTCTCATACATATACATATTATGGTGGGGTGCCTAAGTGATGTGCTTCATAAATTGTGATGAGACAACAAATATGCAAGATGAAACATGTAACTCAAGCATAACATCACAATTTAGACATGAATTAAGTCTTACAACAATTGAAATGAGAGTTTTAAAACATAAGTCCATATTGGATCAATCTCTCCCCCGTACAACTATTGTCTAAGTACCCCTCTCAAAGTACCCCCATCCATCTCTCCTCCTTTGGCATCAAGACACCAAAAAGGAAAAGAAGGAAGAGTCCTTAGGTCTACTCTTCATCGTCGTCGTCGTCGTCGTCTCCGCCTTGGTGCCCGCTATCGCTCTCCGTGGCCTCCGGATCAATATGAGCATCATCTTCGGACGGGGCCGCTATAGAAGTACCGTCTTCACCAAATTGAGCTAGCTCCTCGGCAGTGAACTCTGGGAATGGAGTGATCTCCCCATCACTCTCCTCGGCGAGAGACATGGGGATGTCCAGCTTATCGTGCATCGCCTTGAGATACTTCTCATGGCGACGCTCCATGTGACGTTGCCAAATTTCCGTCTTCTGACAAGAGGAGAAAAGGGCTTTGGAACACTTGAAGAATTCACTCCCGCATTGTGATGAAGGCGGAGGTGGAGGAGGTGATGGCACAAAGCGAGAAGAAGAAGCGGGAGGATCTGCATTCTTCCTCCTCGGGGCAGCAGGCTCTGGAGGAGGGAGTTGAGGTCGAAGCCTCCGGTGAGTGATTTCCTTCTTGAAGGTGAGTCCAGACACTTTCTCGATCATGTGCATGGTGTAGGGAGCATACCCACATGATCGGTTTGGAGTATGCGAGACATTGAAGATGTCGTCGAAGATGTAGTCAACCACATTGAAGCGAACATCTCCATCAATTAGCACCATTAAGTGCCTCAAATTTCCTTGAATAATCCCCACATCTCCATCCTTGGGGGCAATGGTCTTCCGGAGCACCCGGTTGAGTACACTGTAGAAGGGCTTGATGTTCTTGATGTGCCCGACCTTAAAAGGTACATGACTGGGATACATGTACTCCAAAGTGTCCCGATCAACTGGCCTTAAATTGAAAATGATGATCTCATTCTCCAGTTGATCCTCCAAGTCAAGGAACTGAGCAGACTCCCACTAAGTGGTGGAGTATTGCTCTCCATGGGTCATCCAGGTGATCCTCCTGTCCCTATCGGTGTGGAAATAGATAATGGAGTAGAATTGAGCAATCACCTCCACATTCCAGTCATACTGAAAAGCCATGAATTTCTTCAGACCATGGCGCTCTATGGCCTCAATCACAGCATTGAAGGTCACGTGATCCTTCTGGGCCATGTAGTCCCAATCGATCCACTGAGCGTCTGTGACTGGAGTCTGCTTGGACATATAGACAGTCCTGTAGTAGTCACAATGGAAGTCACACCAAAAGCGGGGATCCACTGTGCTCCTCTCCCTCTGATAGACATTGATTTTCCGGAGCTTTCTTGTCTTCTTAGCCCCTTTGCCCTTGAAGATGTTGGCATCGAAGGCCGATGCACGGTTTGGGTTCCTTGCAGGAGACGACATCCTCAAGGGGCCAATGGGTTGAGAGGCACCCTTCTTGGCCTTGCTTGCTGCCTTTTTTGCCACTATAACCCTCTTCTTGGGTGCAACATCCGTTGGGGCCTTTCCTTTGTCCTTGGAGGTCCTCGCCTCCTGAATTCTAGCTTGCTCCCCCACAGTCACAAGCCTCTTCTTCTTTGGGGCTGCCTCGGCTGCAACAGAGTTGTGAGCTTCTCGTTGTGTCTTCTTTGCTCTTCTAGCTTCTGCCTGAGAGTCGAGATACGCCATGACAAGCTGGTCCTCCTCGTGCTTTCGGCGATAACAAGCTTGCCTTCCTGCTTCAGCCTCGAAGTCGGAAAGGGGAACATACTCGAAATCTGACATGGTTGCTGATAAGAGATTCAAAGGAATGAGTATGAGTCCAAGGAAGTAGAGATATATTGGTAGAATTCACAAAATTGACTTAGGTTAGGGTTTTCACTGTGTATCCAGGACTTGTCCGCCCAAGGGTCGGACTTGTCCGCCCTATGGCCGGACTAGTCCGGTTCACACAGCAAGAACCCTAATCTAGAGAAATTTTCAAAAACTACGGATCCTACCACAAAAATGGAGGTACGTGATCACAATGATGTGGACAACAACATTTGTGAAGAAGTTCCTATCAATAGACCTAAAAGAATTGATTTTTGGAGATTTTGGGTTAGGTCAAGAATACCTCTTCAAATCTTCGATTTGTCAAAATGTGGGTGAGGAATCAGCCTCCGATGCTTGGGGAAGAGTTCCCACGCACCTTAGGGCTTCAATCCACCAATTGGAATCAAGATTTTGTGGTTGGAATCGAAAATCGCCGATTTGGGGGCGGTTTTCGTGCGTTTTTGGAGAGAGGGAGAGAGGGTTTGAGTGAAGTGGAGAGGTCGAGGGCGTCCAGGGGAGGTTAAGTATCCCAGGGCCGGACTAGTCCGGTCGGGGACCCGGACTTGTTCGGCCAGCGGACTGGGTCTGGACTATTCTGAACCACCGGACTAGTCCGGTCTGTGGGCGGACTAGTCCGGTCCTAAGACTGAAACCTCCTATATATTGAGTTTTCGGTGGAGATCTAATCCTTTTGGACTATATTTTCAATAAAAAACTTTGCAGTCATAGTCATTAAGCAATCAACAATCAAACTATGACCATTATTCACACGGATTCAATTATTTTCAAAATAATTTATAGAAAATTGAGGAGGATGAGTTTTTCGCAAGCATGTGTCAGTTTTGAATATAACAATCAGATGTGCAAGACTCAAGCCACATTTCGAGAATCTAAGACATTGAGCTCACTCCTAAGTGCACAAAATCTTTTCTCATCTAAGGGTTTGGTAAAAATATCGGCCAATTGTTTTCCGGTTCTCACATGGGAAATTGCAATGTCTCTTTTGATGGAGTGATCTCTCAAGAAGTGGTGCTGAATATCGATGTATTTGGTCCTTGAGTGTTCAACTAGATTGTGAGCTATTTTGATGGCACTCTCATTGTCATAAAGGAGGGGAATATGACGCAAGTTTATGCCATAGTCCCTAAGAGTTTGTCGCATCCAAAGAAGTGGTGCACAACAACTTCCAGCGGCGACATACTCTGCTTTAGCTGTGGAAAGAGCAATAAAGTTTTGTTTCTTTGAGGATCAAGACACTAGAGATCTACCAAGGAATTGGCAAGTTCCGGACGTACTCTTCCTATCAACTTTGCACCCTGCATAGTCCACATCGGAATATCCAATGAGGTTAAACTTAGAACCTTTGGGGTACCAAAGTCCTAGGCTTGGTGTGTGAACCAAATATCTAAGAATTCTATTAACGGCGGTCAAATGACACACCTTTGAAGCAGCTTGAAACCTAGCACACATACACACACTAAGCATGATATCGGGCCTAGATGCACATAAGTAAAGCAATGAACCTATCATGGAGCTATATACCTTTTGGTCCACACTTGGACCATCTTCATTGAGATCAAGATGCCCACTGGTTGCCATAGGAGTCTTGATGGGTTTGGCCTTGTCCTTGTCAAACTTCTTGAGTATGTCTTATGTGTACTTAGTTTGACTAATGAATGTGCCTTCCTTGAATTGCTTTACTTGAAAACCTAGGAATAACTTCAACTCCCCCATCATAGACATCTCAAATCTTTCGGTCATTATATTGGAAAACTCATCACAAAAAGCTTTGTTAGTAGAGCAAAATATAATGTCATCGACATATATTTGGCAAACAAACAAATCATCATTAAAGTGTTTAGTGAATAAAGTGTAACCTATCTTCCCAATTTTGAAATCATTTTGAGTTAGAAAATCTCTAAGGCACTCATACCAAGCTCTAGGTGCTTGTTTGAGTCCATAGAGAGCCTTACACAATTTGTATACATGGTTTGGGAATTCTCCATCTTCAAACCCGGGGGGTTGCTCCACATACACCTCTTCCTTGATTTGACCATTGAGGAATGCGCTCTTGACGTCCATTTGATATAGCTCAAAATCATGGTGAGTAGCAAATGCAAGTAATATATGAATTGATTCAAGCCTAGCTACGGGAGCAAAGGTTTCTTCGAAATCCAAACCTTCGACTTTTGAATACCCTTTGGCCACAAGTCGTGTCTTGTTCCTTGTAACCACCCCGTGCTCATCTTGTTTGTTGCGGAACAACCACTTAGTGCCTACAACATTCGCATCAGGCCTCTTCACGAGCTCCCATACTTGATTTCTTTCAAAATTGTTGAGCTCTTCTTGCATGGCAATCACCCAATCCGGATATTGTAGTGCTTCTTCAACCTTGTGAGGCTCCAAAGAAGAAACAAAAGAGTAATGTTCACAAAAGTTTACAACACAAGATCGAGTAGTTACCACCTTGGAGATGTCTCCAAGTATATTGTCAATGGGGTGGTCCTGTTGGACGCTTTGGTGCACTCTTGGGTGGGGTCCTTGAGGTCTTGAATCTTCATCTTGGTCTTCCTCATCTTCATTGTCTCCTCCTTGATTGATGCCTTTATTTTCATCTTCTTGGAGCGCATCTTGGGAAACTTGATCTTGATCATTTGAGGAAGAGCTTGCTTGACGTGTGAGATGGTTACTTGTATCTTGAGGTTGTTCTTGTGGTCGTATATCTCCAAGTGTCATCCTTCCTATAATCACTTGTGGAGCTTCTTCTTGATCTAGCACATGACGATCAACTTGCTCCACTTGGAAGCCATTAGTCTCATCAAACACTACATCACGTGCTACTTCAACAATTTCAGAGGATTTGTTAAAGACATGATAGGCGTAAGTGTTTGAATCATAACCAAGTAAGAAACTTTCATCGGACTTAGAAGTCTTAGGCTTCTTGTTAAGAATGTAACATTTGCTCCCAAAAACACGAAAGTAAGAAATGTTGGGTTTGTTACCGGTTAGGAGCTCATAAGACGTCTTCTTAAGTATGCAGTGAAGATACAACCGGTTTATAGCATGGCAAGCGGTGCTGACCGCTTCTGCCCAAAACCGGTCCGACGTCTTGTACTCATCAAGCATGGTTCTTGACATCTCAATTAGAGTTCAATTCTTCCTCTCGGTCACCCCATTTTGTTGATGGGAGTAGGGGGCCGAGAACTCATGCTTGATACCTTCTTCATCCAAAAATTCTTCAACTTAAGTATTCTTGAATTCTATGTCGTTGTCACTCCTTATTGCCTTGATACTTAAGGAGGACTCATTTTGAGTTCTCTTCAAGTATTTATTGAGGACACCTTGAGTCTCACTCTTATCATGCAAAAAGAATACTCAAGTGAAACATGAAAAATCATCAACAATAACAAGACCGTATTTGTTACCGCCAATACTTATGTAGGCGATTGGACCGAAGAGATCCATGTGTAGAAGCTCCAATGGTCTTGTTGTTGTCATAATGTTCTTGGATGGATGTGGTGCTCCAACTTACTTTCTGGCTTGGCATGCGCTACATGGCCTATCTGTCGGTACCCTGGGAACCATACACCCCTTGAGATTACAAAGATCTCAAGGGAAAGTCATCTATTTGATTTGAAGACCTTCGAAGGCCCACATGTCAGACATAACCGGACCCGCTTCTCCAACATGGTTAATCCGCCACGTGTACTATCAAACCGGAGCTACCGCCCAAAAGGGGGAAGCTCCGGGCTATGTACCGAAATGGCACCCCCGGACCTAACCCCAGACCGAGGGAAGCTCCGGATCTGACACGTGTTAGGTAGCTCCGGAGCTACCTGTTTCCCACAGCATGCTTTGGAACTGCCACGTGTCCAACCATCGGATCTTCAACCTTTAACCTCCAAAAGACTCCACAATGGCTCCGGATCTTCAAAGGGGAATCAAGGGCTTCAAGACCCGATTAAGTGTCATTAATACTATATTAATTACACACGATCGGACGACCTTAATTACTAGTAATGGTGCTGTCAAAGCCCGTTACCTGGTCATTAAGGGCAATTAAACGTGTTGAATGAGTATCAATATTAGTAACCGCCGAGGCCACATGTCGGGCCAGGCTAACTTTTAACGGCCTGCCCTTGTACTATAAAAGGACAGGCCGACGACACGTTCAGAGAGGTTCCCTACACATTCGATAGACGCTCGACACAAGCTCATACAGCTAATACAACACCAACACACCCGTGGAGTAGGGTATTACGCTCAGGCGGCCCGAACCACGTAAATCTCTATGTCTCCTGTGCTATTTACAATTCACCTTCTTGAATCTCCGCGCGCTCACACCGAACATCAAACTCCTCTAACACTTTAGTAGTGTCGGGAGATCTGCCGGATCCAAACCACCGACAGTTGGCGCGCCAGGAAGGGGCGCCTGAGATTTTGAGAATGGTGAACTCAGCTGTTGGATCATCCAACGGTCATCCTGCTGTTCAAGCTATTGGGGGCAATCCCTCCAATATGCAGCCACCAGCAGGGGCCTCAGCGCCAGCAGGAGTCACACTACCACCACCGCCGCCTCCACCAGCAAATCAAGCTGGACAACGCGATGGTGCACCGGCATCAATCACTGCGTCAGCAAATCATGACAACCCGGAACATGCGCTCCATGCAGCACGTGCTCTTCTCCAACGCCCACCACCTCCGGATGCATCCCGGGATGCACTGGAGCAGTGGAGGGCTGATGTGGAACATTTGGTTGCAGCAGCAGCCGACCGCATCAGCAACCAGGGTCCTCCTCCTTCAGGATGGGCCCCGTCGCAGCGACGGACCTTGTCCGGCAGACTTGGTCCGCACGTTTCCAACAACAGGAGACGTTCTGCATCACAGCAGGTGACGTCGTTGCCCTCCGGGGCATGATGCACCCACACGGTATCAAGACTTTCAACTCATGACCTCCGGGCGGAGCTTGATCGCCGATACCGCCAACAGGACGGCTGAGTCCATATTGAGCGTGCTCGTGAAAGACGAGAAGCTCAAGACGTTCCCGCTCCTGAAGGAGTGGGAGGAGGTTGTTCAGCCCTGGCCATGCATCTGCGTATGGTCAGGTGGCCACAGAAGTTCCGGCCTCACCTGCCGGAGAAGTTCGACGGGACCATCAATCCTGTTGAATTTCTTCAGATTTACTCCACTGCTATCTTGGCAGCGAGAGGAAATGAGGCCGTAATGGCCAATTATTTCCCAGTGGCTTTAACTGGGACCGCCAAGTCCTGGTTTATGAGCCTTCCACCCAACTCCATCAACAGTTGGGAGGAGTTGTGCCGGCAGTTCACCGCCAACTTCGGGAGTTCATACACCCGACCAGGCACTGAACTAGGCCTTTTTGCAGTCGTGCAAAAAGGGGGAGAATCCCTGCGATCATTTATCCAGAGGTTCTCTCAGGTACGAAACACTATCCCTTCTATCTCTAGTGCCTCTGTCATTGTGGCATTCAGACAGGGTGTACGGGACAAGAAGATGCTGGAGAAACTGGCGATCAAGGAGATCACCAGTGTCACGGAACTCTTCAGTTTGGCCGACAAATGTGCCAGAGCTGCGGAGGGCCGTGAGATGCACTCCAAACCAACTCCGGAGGATCACAAGAAATCCTCCAAAGGAGAAGCCACTACCTCCGGGAGTGGCAAAAAGTAGAAGAAGACCAACGGCAAGAAGAAGCCGTCGGCCGGTACATCCAATGTTGCAGCTGCTGCAGCTCCGGGTGGCCGGGGGCCACGCCCCGAGAAGCGACCTCGACCGTCTTCTGAAGACGGTGGCAAACCCAAGGTGTGGTGTCCAATTCACAAAAATGGGCAGCCACAGTTTGGAAAACTGCCGGGAGGTCCAAAACCTTGCAGAGCGCTACAACAAGCGCCCGGAAGAAACTCCTTTCCGACAATGGGAAGGAAAACAAAAAGTCGACGAAGCTTCGGTTGAAGAGGAGTTAAGTTTTCAGGATCCCAAAAAGGTCCTGAATGCCGTCTACACCTCCGTCGACGACGATTCCGACGTCTCCGACAACGAGCGTCGGAAGACCATGAACACCATTTTTGGTGGATCATGGGACATCACCTCCCGCCGCGTCATCAAGACTATGCGTCGGGACATGGCTGCTGTAACTCCTACAGCCAGACCGGAGCCTCATCGGAAGTGGATGGACACAGCCATCACTTTTGATGCTTCGGACTGCCCTTGAAGCATGGTTGGAGCAGGTCAGCTACCTTTGATGGTATCTCCTACCATCAATAACATCCAGCTCCACCATGTCATGGTAGACGGAGGTTCGGGGCTTAACCTCATAAGCTTCGAAGCTTTCACCAAGCTTCAGCTCCGACCTTCGGATCTCCACCCCTCCCGACCTTTCTCCAGAGTAGGTCCGGGGGCCATTACCCCACTCGAAGCTATTACTCTCCCCGTTACCTTCGGGACACGGGAGAAGTATCGCACTGAGAAGTTGGTCTTTGACGTTGCTCAGATCAACTTACCCTTCAATGCCATCTTGGGTAGGCCTGCCTTGTACAAATTCATGGCAGCTGCTCATTATGGCTACTTGGTGTTAAAGATGTCAACACCAGTAGGCGTTCTCCGGATCCGCGAAGATCGTACTGTCGGAGTAACTGCTCTGGAAGAACTCCATGCACTTACCACGGCGCAAGAGGAGGACTCCAGGCAGGAGCAATCTCCAAAACCCCCGAGCATTCGTCAACAAGGCTCGACATCTGCACCTCGTGTGCAGCCAAGCGACGACGCCGACATCCCCGTCAAAGTCGTCCAAATCGGTTCTGATGCCGCACAGACCACCCGTATATCCGGAGGATTGAACGACAAATAGGAACTCGCGCTCATCACTTTCCTCCGGGCTAATGTCGACGTGTTTGCCTAGCAACCGTCACAAATGCATGGGATCCCCAGGGAAGTGATTGAGCACAATCTGAAGATCTACCCTGACGCCCGGCTTGTGCACCAGAAGCCTTGGAAGCAGTCTGTAGAGCGACAGAACTTCATTCGACAAGAAGTGAAGAAGTTGCTCGAAGCTGGATTCATCCAAGAAGTCTTCCATCCAAAATGGCTGGCAAACCCAGTCGTTGTGCCCAAGGCCGGCGGGAAGCTTCGGATGTGTATCGACTACACAACACTAAATAAGGCATGTCCAAAAGATCCATTCCCACTACCTAGAATAGATCAGATAGTGGATTCCACCTCCGGGTGTGAATTACTGTGTTTCCTAGATGCATATTCTGGGTATCATCAAATCAGAATGTCTAGGGAAGATGAAGAGCATACCTCTTTCATCACAGTAGATGGATTGTACTGTTATACAGCCATGCCGTTTGGTATCAAGAATGCTGCTTCAACCTTTGTACGAGCTATGCACAAAACCTTTGAAGACCTCATTAGAGACATAGTGGAAGTGTATGTTGATGACATCGTGCTCAAGGTCGAGAACAAGGAGTCACTTCTTGACACCTTGCAGGCTGTCTTCGATATGCTGCGGGTCACCCGCACAAAGCTAAACCCAGACAAGTGTGTCTTCGTGGTTAGCTCCGGAAAACTTGGTTTCTTGGTAAGTCACCGGGGCATAGAAGCTAATCCGGCGAAGATCAAGGCCATTGAAGACATGCGGCCACCAGCCCGCATCAAAGACGTCCAAAAGCTAACTGGATGTCTAGCAGCCCTCAGCCGGTTCATTTCAAGATTGGCGGAATGGGCACTCCCCTTCTTCAAGTTATTGAGGAAGTCCGGACCATTCCAATGGTCTGAGGAAGCAGAAAAGGCGTTACAGGAGCTAAAATAGTTCCTCACCACTCTACCAACTCTGGTAGCTCCGAACCCTGGTGAGCCTTTGTTGATTTACATTTCAGCCACTGACGAAGTCGTCAGTATGGTCCTGGTCGCGGAAAGACCAGAACTACCCCATACTCAGGAATCCAGACCCCTTCGGGAGGGTCCGGAAGTCCCTGAAAGCGAGTCTGGGTCCCAGCTCCCAGACTCGAATCCACAAGAAGTTGCTTCAGAAGACCCAGACCCCTCCGGGAGGGTCCAGGTCACTTCTGAAGAAGCTCCGGGTTCTTCCAGCCAGAACCCGGAGGTCCCCGAAGAAAATCCGGATCCCTTCGAGAGGATACGGGTCAGTGAATAGGAAGCTTCGGGCCCCTCCAGGAGGGTCCAGACCATTCAGCGCCCGGTGTACTTCATCAGTGAAGTACTACATGATGCCAAGACTCGATACCTAGAGGTGCATAAGCTGCTCTATGCAGTTCTTATTGCCTCCAGGAAGCTTCGCCATTATTTCCAAGCTCACAAAATCTCAGTGGTGACCTCTTACCCACTTCGAGCAATCTTGCATAATCCCAACTCAACTGGGAATATTGCAAAGTGGGCAGCGGAATTGGCTGAATTCGATCTCGAATTCATTTCAAGGCAAGCAGTCAAGAGTCAAGCATTGGCAGACTTCATGGTGGAATGGACTCCCTCTCCATCAAACCCTGGGGGCCCCAGTGAGCAGAAGCCGGAACACGAAGCTCTGGCCTTCATCAAGCCTCATTGGACCCTCTACTTTGATGGCTCCATGCAAAAGCAGGGGGCCGAAGCTGGAATCCTTCTCCTTGCACCAACCGGGGAGAAGGTAAAATACATGGTACACCTTGACTTCAAGGCGACCAACAACATGGCGGAGTACGAAGCTCTCATCTACGGACTAAAGGTGGCACAGTCATACGGTGTCAAGCAATTGCTGGTCAAGGGAGATTCACAGCTCACCATTAAGCAAGTGAAGGGTCAATGCTCCTGCAACAATCTCCAGCTAGTTGCTTACCTCCTTGAAGTCCAGAGGCTTCAGAAGGACTTCGAAGTCCTAGATCTCCACCATGTACAGCGTCCCCACAACGCTGAAGCCGACGAACTCTCAACGAAAGAATCAACTGGAGCTCCGACTCCTGACGGAACTTTTGTCCGGAGGTTGTAAAAACCCACAGCTTAGCCCGCCGAACTGAGCGAAGGGGGCGAGATCAGCATCCTGAAGCTGACGGTCCCGATGGCCCTGTTACCATGGCAGCCATCAAGGGTCGTAGGTGCTGCCGGAAGCTCCGAGCAACCCAGCACGCAAGACTCAAATGCTCAAGTTAGTTCCGATGCATGGATCTCGGAGATCCGGAACTACTTGAAAGACAACATCCTTCCTGACGATGATGTATCCGCTGACCGAGTAGTCAGATTGGCTAAAAGATACACGTTGGTAGAAGGGGATCTCTACCGGCGCGGTGCCAACGACATCCTAATGCGGTGCATCACAAGGAAAGAAGGATGCGAGCTCCTCGCAGAAATCCATGGAGTCGAGTGTGCGAACCACGCGTCTTCCCGCACGCTGGTTGGTAAAGCCTTTCGGCATGGCTTCTACTGGCCTACAGCACTCGAGGATGCAACTGAGCTGGTGAGGAAATGCGAAGCATGTCAATTTCATGCAAAGCAAATTCACACACCGGCTCAGGCCCTACAAATGATACCTCCTACATGGCCTTTTGCTGTGTGGGGGATGGACATCTTGAGACCTTTCCCAAGAGCCGTCGGAGGTTACAAGTTCCTGTACGTTGCCATTGACAAGTTCACCAAGTGGCAGGAAGCAACTTCAGTTGTGACAATCAACAAGCAATCTGCTATCAACTTTTTACAGTCCATTGTATGCAGATTTGGAGTCCCAAACAAAATCATCACTGATAATGGGACTCAATTCACAAGCTCTGCTTTTCAAGGATATTGCGAAGACCTCGACATTCAAGTTCGCTACACCTCCGTAGCTCACCCAGCAAGCAATGGCCAAGCCGAGAGAGCAAATGCTGAAATCCTTAAAGGACTCAAAACGCGCACCTATGAGCGCTTGAAAAAACATGGAGCCAACTGGATTGAAGAGCTTCTGCCTACTTTATGGGCCAACAGTACATCTCCAAGCCGGTCAACTGGAGAGACACCCTTCTTCCTGGTGTATGGAGCTGAAGCAATCCTTCCTCCAGAAATCACCTTGGGGTCACTCCGGGTCTGGACCTTCGACGAAGCCACGCAGGACCAGCTCCGGCGTGAAGACCTAGACCTCCTTGAGGAGGGAAGGTGCCAAGCAGCTGTTCGGAATGCCCGATACCGCCAAGCCCTTCGGCGCTATCATCAGCGGCATGTACACAACCGACAGCTCGAGGAAGGCGACCTGGTGCTACGGAGAATACAATCCAGAGAAGGGTTAAACAAACTCTCCCCCAGTTGGGAGGGACCTTTCCGAGTGATTAAAGTATCCCGTCCCGGGAGCGTTTGCGTGGCTACCGAGGATGGGACACCTCTCCCAAATCCTTGGAACATTGAGCACCTCCGTAAGTTCTACACTTAATATCACGGAGGTGAGTCTGTAGTAACTTGGGGTGTATGTTATAGAGTCATTGTACAGAGTCGGGTAGCTCCTCCGGGAGAATAGCCGGACCTTTCCCGGAAGGTCCGCAAAGTTCATGCAACACTTGTCACAGTCTCAGGACAAAAAGTGTGGCTAGCTACCCTGGGTCAAACGAGAAATGAAACACGCTTAGCCTGGTTCCGTACCCTAAGAGTGTACTTGTTCCCCTGTACCCCGGACCTATAATTAAAGACATCTTCATGTGAAACAGACTCCACGTGCATTTATTTTGTACAGGCTCAACATTTTTTATTTTTCTCTTTCTTGTCTATAACAAAGACGTGCAATTCTTAAGAAATTTTAGTTCGACCGGTTCATATACGATTCGATTTGTATTGTCGATTCTTTTGGATTCAAATATTGTTCATGGCCCACTCGCCTGAATGCAGCCAAGCCAATCTATGGTCGGAGTGTGATATCGACTTAGCCTGGTCAAGCACCCTAAGTACGCCACTCTACCTACACCCCGGCAGGCCGAAGTAAGGCGGGTCCAAGTACAATTGGATCTGGAAGAAAAGACAACGCACTCGGTTGTATTTAGAATCGCGTTTGACCTAAAATTTTCTTAAGAATCGTAAGACGCGACGAAGTTATAGGCAAGAAACGAATTTTACTATTTTTCTTGGCTTCAGTGTGCAGGAAAAATAAAAAATCTACGTTGATGGAGAAAAACCGGAGCTAACAAAGCTCCGACTCCCCTAGGTGGCTTGTAAACGAGCATCACTGGAGCAATCAAGCTCCGGTGAAGCTAGGGGGGACAACTGTCGACGCTAAATAAAAGATGGTGAGAAGACCCCGCAAACGGAGTCTGCTGCCAACAAACTAAGTGTTGGCAAAGGTCACTGCCAGAGCTACTAAGCTCTGACACCCCATAGGACTAACTATCGATGCTCTACGCGTTGATAGAGACTATTGACGGAGCTACTAAGCTCCGACGATAGACAATGTCGGAGCTTCTAAGCTCCGACAACCTCAGAGGGCCTTCACTATCGAAGACTTCGGACCTAAACTCTACAAGTTTGGAGCAAATGAGTCTTTAACAAAACGCAATATCCTCTTGGTACATGTTCATAATCAAATTGTGTACATCTACCAGGGGGCCAAGTGAAGACAAAAGTGTTGAAGACAAAAAGTGAAATTCACAAAAAATTGGGGATTTTATTCATCTGGAGACAAGGGATTACATCTGGAGACAAGGGATTACAAAATTGAGGAAGAAGAAGAAAAAATACAAGTGAGAACTACAAAGATGGTCCTAGACCCTATGGAAGAATTGGGCGACCTTCTGGGCAACCTCCGACACGTTGGCTCTCGCAGCTTCGCCTTCTCCTTCAACGGGACCTTCAAGCACCGGGTCCAGGGGAAATTGGGAGTTCCGGCTGGTGTAGCACGTCAGCACATATTCTACGACGTTCTTCGCCAGGGATTTCCCCTCAACCTCCAATTGGTCCGCGATGACATCGCCCACCTTGGAGAGTTTGCTGCCTGCCGAGCTCAACGCCTGCAACGCCAGGTCTGGCTCCGGCTCTGGATCATCTGGGCGCACGAGGTTGAAGCCCATCGGTGTCAGCGCATAGTTGGCCTTGCCCAGGAACTCCCAAATCTGTAGGGAGTCCGCAGTCCTTAAGCCCTTCAAGTCCTCCAGGGATCTTCTGGCCGCCACCAGTTCAGAATTCTCGCGAGCGAGGCGCTTAACTTCTTTGGCGTTCTGCTGAATCTTTTCAGCAACCCGCTTTTCGAGTTTTCTGAGCTCCTCCTCCCGGAGGTGGATCTTGTTCCGGCGGTCGACCAAGTCCTTCTCCCTGCCCCTCACTTTCTTCTCCCTGGCAGCAGGGGCACACTCTTGTTCGTAGAGCTCCTGCCCTCGCACCCAGGCCTTCTCCTCCTCCTCAGTGCAACGCTCTTCCAATTTTTTCGCGCGCTCCTCAAGGCCCTTGTCAGCCAGAGCCACCTTTTCGGTGAGCTCCTCCTCCCTCCTCAGGACGTCATCCCGCAGCTCTAGGAGTTTCTGCGCTTCATCTTCAAGCCGTTTCTCCCTCTCTTCAAGTGCCTCCCGGCGCTTGATGAGTGTAGTGTTAATGGCCTCAAGCCTTTCTTGGCGTTCATCGGCCGCACTATGAGTTGCTTCGGTCTACTCATAAATCTCCCGGGATTGAGCGTTAAGGGCACGAGTCATACTCTCCCTGTCATCCAGTAATTTACCCCAGTATTCCAGGCGGACCTTCTCCCGCTTGATCCACTCTTTGTCATCTGCTAGCCTCGACTGCGCCAGCTTGGTCTCAAAGTAGAGCCGGTTACGCCACCGCCTAAGGGTTTGGCGCTCCTCTTCAAGAGCCTTGCTGTCGTGGAAGAAGGCCAGTTGAACTTGACGCAGACTGGAACATGCGCTGTCAATAGACAGTGACAACGGGATAGGTTCCCGACCTGCTGGGGGCTCCTCCGCTGGTTCCAGCGGATTTTCAGATACAAAAATTGGGTCCCACTCCACAAGAGTGGTCCACTGAGTCTCCATGGCACTAGGGCCGTCCTCCGGGATGGCCTCAGTCGCCATCGAGGAAGGTCCCGCCGCCAGGTCTTCATTCACCCCCTCAGGCAGGGGGCCAACGACTTCGCCAGGGCACTCCGGCTCAGCCGCGGGTACCTCCGACGTCGTCACTTCCGGAGCAGGGGCCGCTGCTGGCTCCGGTCTGGGCACCTCCTCCGATGGGGGCTCGGGCTCTGACGCCTCTTCAACAACCGGCTCGGGAGCCGGAAGATCTTCAACATCGACCGGCCCTGTGGCCGGAGCTCCAACAATGACCAGCTCAGCGGTCGGTGCTTCAGAGGTAGCTGACCAACCTGACGAAACTTCCTCAGCTTCTGGCGCGCATGCTGTGATGCCCGGTTCCGAAAATGAACCAAGCTAACGCATATGTGTGCCCAGGATGTTCATCACACATACACGAGTGCAATCACAAAAGAGTATACAGAAAATTACCACAAGACAAGATTAATTAACCAAATTTTATTACACAAACCATATTATCCTCGAATACAAGCTCTAATGAATATTAATGACAAGTTTAACTAATGCAGCGGAAATAAACTAATTAAGCAAACTAAGCAACTATGCAGCATAAGCGACAGGGTATGTATGCGCAGCTCCAATCAACACCACAGGCAAAGCTGACGGTAGACACGGCCTAGAACTCCGCATTATCACCATTAAATTCCCAATCCTGACCTGCAACTGTTGGGGGGATTGCAAGAGTGAGTACATGTCGTACTCAGCAAGTGTGGAAAGTATGACATGTGGTTGATTCAAATGACGACAATAATAATGGCAAAGTGCTGAAAAGTACATTAAAACATTTGAAAAGCAATATATTACATGTATGTGAAATAAACCCATCATAATCATAAATAATACCATAATACCAAACTGAATTCATTACCATCATCAATAATTCCAGATTTCACCATCGTCAATAACCATATTTAATACCAGAAATTTATCCATAACCATTACCAAACCATAACCATCCCAAATTCCAATTTCCTCTAATCATGTAGGTCATCCAGGCGCTCATAACCGGGAGCACGGCTATCATGATAGTTTATTTAGACTCTGCAGAGTTTGTACCTCTTTACCCACGCGTTTGTGATTTCATCACCCGTCGGCGACTAAAGAACCTCCCTTATGCCAATTACAGTTCCTTTGGTGTATAGCCAAGAGATCACAAAATAGCCTTTACAAAGGGATTACTAGCCTATTTAGACCCCACTGAGGTTTCACCGGTGGCGATGTCTCCCGCAGAGCACATCTTCAACCAAGGGCCCCCTCTTGAGCCATTCGGATCCCAGGGTAGTCCCACCAATCATCAACAAACCCAATCCGACTACCCCTTCCCCGAGCATCCACAATGGTCCAAACAGCACTAGCAAAGCCCTAATTAATCAGCTACGCTGCACCCATACTTGGCCTCGTGGTGGCACTGTAGTCCTGGCTTATTCTCGCATGAACCGGTCCTTAGATCTAAAGCAAGCAAACCACCATAACGTCCAACCCATCCACATACCAGGCTCTTAGATCACCCATTACCATATCATATTTAACCAGTTCACATTAACCAAAATATCATTAATGCATAATTAAATGTGTAGTGTTGTTTTTTCATCCCAATTAATTAAGCGAAGCAAAAAGGTAAAAACCCTTCCCGACTCTCTACCATAAATTCCAGGTGACAAGGTTGGTTTAACAAATCTAGTAAACTTCCTACCATAGGATTCCCATCAATTTGACACAAGCATGCAGTTTGCAAACAAAACATTTATTTTAAAAACAGGATCAATATGCTTCAAGGACACTTGCCTTGCTCTTGCTGTTGATTAGGGTCAAAGCCTTCAAACTCCTGGTGCTGTAGATCCTCCGCGGCACTTTCTAGCGCAAATCCATCTAATCTACACAATAAATATACAAGACAAGAAACACAATCAAAGAGTGCACAAATATTACTCAATATGTCATGACATGCATGATTAATGCAAATGCAAGGTAAAACTTGTTACTAGATTGCTTTTAAAGATCACTAACTAGTTCTAATAGCTTTTAACAAGTTTATACAGGTTTGGAGTTGATTAGATCAAATTTTATAGTCAATATAACACAATTTAACCAAAAAGATCGGACTAGTCCGCTAGGGACCGGACAAGTCCGCACTCTGCGAGATCAGCGGATTAGGGTTTTCTAGATCGACGTAAATTCGGAGATTAGGGGTTGAATTCACGTAAGGAAAAGAGAATAGAAGGTATACCAGGTGTTTAGAACTCCAATGAACCAAGAAACTTGGAGGTAACACTTGGATCTTGATGATCTAGGGTTGGTGATGAACTTGGGGATGAATTGGTGGTGAAGGACGAAACTTGGTGGAGATCTTGATCCTCCTTCGTTTCTTCCTCTTCTTCCTCTTGCTTGGGATCTTCTCCTCCCTCCTTGATGGTGGCTCCCCACGAACTAGGGTTTGGGTGGGTGGAAAAGTGGCAAATAGATGTCAAACCAAGGGGATGGGCTGTTTATATAGAGGTGGAGGCTAGGGTTAGATGGATTTCGAGTTTTGGGATGAGTAGAGGCCGGTTTAGAGTCCCACATGGGCTCTAAAAGAGTTAGGCACAACGTCCCTAGGCCCACTTAATGTGAAACCCAAGAAACAAGTCATAAAACAAAAGGTCAATCTCGGAGTCACGAAATATCGGACAAGTCCGGACAGGACCGGACTAGTCCGAAGTCGTCCAGAGAGAAAATCGGACAAGTCTGGCCAAAAATCGGACAAGTCCGATCTTAGTCAGAAAGGAAAACGGACAAGTCCGCTGGAACACTGGACTAGTCCGGAAAAGTCCAGGGACTTAACAAATATTCAAGGATTCAAGGAATACCGGACTAGTCCGCACAAAATCGGACAAGTCCGAAGTTGTCCATAGGCAAATATCGGACTAATCCGCAGCAAAAACGGACAAGTCCGTTTTTAGTCAGAGAAATCGGACTAGTCCTTAGCAAAACCGGACTAGTCCGCACTTTCCTACATTTTTAAGTGCAGTTTTGTTCCAAATCAATTTTAAACTTGTTCCTCTTGTTATGGGTTAATGTTAAACATGTATATGAATGTATGCAAGGCATGATGCATGAAAATGAGGGTGTTACAAACCTACCCCCCTTAAAATGAATCTCGCCCTTGAGATTCGACGCGGAAGAGAAGAGATAGGGAAAGTCCTTCTTGAGATCATCCTCCAATTCCCACGTTGCTTCTTTTTCTGTGTGGTGCTTCCATTGAACTTTACACCATCTAATGACCTTATTCCTTGTGACCCTCTCCTTAGTTTCCAAGATTTTGACCGGTTGCTCGGCATACGTCAAATCTTCCTCTAGCTTCAATTCTTCCATTGGCACCTGTTCTTCCGGTACTCTCAAACACTTCTTGAGCTGGGAAACATGAAACACATCATGTACGTCTGAAAGATGAGCTGGCATCCCCAACTTATACGCTACTTCTCCCCTTTTGTCCAAAATCTTGAATGGTCCAATATAGCGAGGTGCGAGCTTACCCCTTATGTTAAACCTCTTATGACCTCTTATTGGTGACACTTTGAGGTAAACAAAATCTCCTATTTCAAAGGCTAATTTTCTTCTCCTATTGTCCGCATAGCCTTTTTGTCTTGATTGGGCAGCCCTCAAGTTTTCACGAATCATTTGGACTTGAATTTCGGCTTCTTGCAACACATCCGGACCAAATACTTGAGTTTCCCCTGCTTCATTCCAGAATAAAGGTGTCCTACACTTCCTCCCATAAAGCGCTTCGTATGGTGACATTTTCAAGCTTGCTTGGTAACTATTGTTGTATGAAAATTCCGCGTATGGCAAGCTTTTGTCCCAACTTTTCCCATGCTTTAAAGCACAAGCTCTTAACATGTCCTCTAAAATCTGATTGGTCCTCTCGGTTTGCCCATCCGTTTGAGGATAATATGCTGAACTAAAATTCAACCTCGTTCCCAAAGCTTCATGCAACTTTTGCCAAAACCTGGAAGTAAATTGAGAACCTCTATCCGAGACTATCTTCTTCGGTACTCCATGTCGGCACACAATATGCTCCATATACAATTCTGCTAGCTTCGCGGTGGTATATGTGGTCTTGACAGGAATGAAGTGAGCTGATTTTGTCAACCGATCTACAATGAACCATATTGAATCATAGCCATACTGGGTTCGCGGTAATCCAACTATAAATTCCATACCAATCTCTTCCCACTTCCACTCTGGAATCTTTAATGGCTGCAATAACCCTGCTGGCCTTTGATGTTCCGCCTTGACTCGTTGGCACACGTCACACAATGCAACATATTCGGCTATGTCCTTCTTCATGCTGTCCCACCAATAGCAAGTCTTCAAGTCTTTGTACATCTTCGTACAACCTGGGTGAATCGAGTAAGGCGAGTCATGTGCCTCCTTTAATATTGTCTCCCGAATATGCTTCACATTAGGCACAACGATCCTCTTTCCAAGCCATAAGGTACCATGTTCGTCTTTATCAAATCTGAATTCTCTCCCTTCTTCGGTTCTTTCCTTGATTTCCTTGATCTCCTCATCTGTGGTTTGTGCCTCTTGAATTTCTTGCTCCAAGGTTGGGTTTAAATCCATCATCTCCATCTCATTTACAAACCCGAGGTTCAACCGTTCAAACTCCTTGCATAGCTCGGGTGGTATCTCTCGAACTGTGAGTTGGTGACTTACTCCCTTTCTACTCAAAGCATCGGCCACTACATTGGCCTTCCCCGGATGATAGTTGATCCCCAAATCATAATCTTTGATGAGCTCTAACCATCTTCGTTGCCTTAAGTTCAGATCCGTTTGTGTGAAAATATACTTCAAACTCTTATGATCCGTATAAATTTCACACCTATGTCCAAGAATATAGTGTCTCCAAATCTTCAATGCATGTACCACGGCTGCAAGCTCTAAATCATGTGTTGGGTAATTCTGCTCATGTTTCTTCAATTGTCTTGACGCATAGGCGACCACTTGACCTTCTTGCATAAGCACGCATCTGAGTCCTTGTCTTGATGCATCGTACAAATCCAAATTTCTTGCTCACGTCTAGTAATACCAGCATCGGTGCAGTTATAAATCTCTTCTTCACCTCCTCAATGTCGTCCTAGCAAGATAGAGTCCATTTGAGAAGCTTTCCCCTTGTTAGCAACTCAGTCATGCGCTTCACTACGTTGGAGTAGTCTTTGATGATTGGTTAGCTTTGACATTTATTGTGGTGCATCAACTCCAATTGCTTCGGTGCGGTTTGAGATGCTTCAAATTCTACGGTGATCCCTTCTTTGTTGGTCAACTTCACCGTCTTTGTGGCACACTCGATAATTCCATTGTGCTTCCTCAACCAGTCCATACCAAGTATAATGTCCAATCCTTGAGAATCCAAAACAATGAGGTTGGCGGAGAAGTCTACCCCCCTTATTCTAAGGCTTACTTTTGGACATACTATATTTGTCCTCATCTCTCCTCCAGGAGACTTAACCAATAGAGTAAACTTCATATGAGAGATAGGCAAACTATACTTGGCAACATACTTCGATGCAATGAATGAATGCGATGCTCCAGAATCAAATAACATAGTCGCGGGGTTGGAGTTGGCGAGAAACATACCAATGACCACGTCATCCGCTTGTTGCGCATCCTCTGTAGAGACATGGTTCACGTTGCCACGAGCAAAATTCTGCTGTCCACGGCTTCCTTGTGGTTGTCCTCCATTGGGTCTTGGGTTTTGCCTCGGTGCATTGCTTTCTTGACCAAGGCCTGAGTTAGGACATTGATGCGCAAAGTGTCGAGCTTCTCCACAAGTATAACACTTCTTAACCCCACCAGAATTGTTGGGACGAGCTTGGTTTTGAGCATTTGCAGCAGGAAAATTAGCACGAGGCTCATAAGGCATTGGAGGCCTAGGTGCTTGCATGACAGGGTGCTGCTGCACAAACTGAGTTGGGCGTGGTGCATAACCAGGGCACTGAGCAGGAATGGAGGAGCTGTAATGAGGCGCATTGGGCGGCGCAAAGCGAGGGCGCACATTACTTCCTTGTTGCTGTCCTTGATATGGCGCCTTCCTCTTGCTTTCTTGCTCCATCTCACGGATCTTGCTCTCAACCACAATTGCTTTGTCCACAAGTTTATGAAAATTGGCATAATCGCAGTTGAGTAGTTGCACTTGGATCGTATTGTTCAATCCCCTCATGAACAAGTATTGATTCCGGCTGTCCCGGCTAACATCCTCAGGCGCATATCTTGAGAGTTGAGTGAACTTATTGAGATATTCACTCACGCTTGATTTTCCTTGTCTCAAGTTCTCACATTCTTGCCTCTTCAAGATCATAACACCTTCCGGCACATAATGAGAACAAAAATTTTCCTTGAATTCGGCCCAAGTGATTCTTTCTTGGTTCTCATGAGCATTGCAATAAGCATCTCACCAATCTGCAGCTGCTCCAACGAGTTGATGAGAAGCGAACAGGACCTTCTCCCGGTCACTACATTGGACAATAGCTAGCTTCTTCTCCACGGACTTGAGCCAATCATCCACATCCATAGGGTTAGCAGCTTAAGCAAAGGTCGGCGGCCTAGCCCTCATAAACTCTCCCAACCGGTTATGAGGAGGCGGGGGTGGCGGCGGAGGCATGTGGGGCTGATTGTTGATGTTGCCAGCCTGCAGCTGTCCCATTGTGTGTATCATGGTCTGCATGAGCTGGTTTTGCATGGCCAATAGCTGCTCAATGTTGATAGCTCCCTGAGTAGATCCTTGTCCATTGTTGTTCTGAGGCACTCCATTGTTCTCCTCTTCATCATTGCCATCCCTCTGGTTGCGAGTCCTCACCATCTGACGAAAAGCAATAGGTAAGAATTAGAAAACGTCCCCAACTATATGCATCAAGGGATATGAAACTAAACAACTAGCTATACTAGCCTAGGTGGACATGGCAATGCTAAAGCATCCCAAAATCCTCTATTAAGCACACAAGCAAACAATATATATATAGCAAACAGCAAGCCAACAAAATTAATTCGATTTCTGAGTGCTCCTATGTGCTCTAAAGTGTCCATTCTATCTAGGCTGCGTCCTACGGTCAACCTATGGCTCTGATACCAATCTGTGACGCCCGGTTCCGAAAATGAACCAAGCTAACGCATATGTGTGCCCAGGATGTTCATCACACATACACGAGTGCAATCACAAAAGAGTATACAGAAAATTACCACAAGACAAGATTAATTAACCAAATTTTATTACACAAACCATATTATCCTCGAATACAAGCTCTAATGAATATTAATGACGAGTTTAACTAATGCAGCGGAAATAAACTAATTAAGCAAACTAAGCAACTATGCAGCATAAGCGACAGGGTATGTATGCGCAGCTCCAATCAACACCACAGGCAAAGCTGACGGTAGACACGGCCTAGAACTCCGCATTATCACCATTAAATTCCCAATCCTGACCTGCAACTGTTGGGGGGATTGCAACAGTGAGTACATGTCGTACTCAGCAAGTGTGGAAAGTATGACATGTGGCTAATTCAAATGACGACAATAATAATGGCAAAGTGCTAAAAAGTACATTAAAACATTTGAAAAGCAATATATTACATGTATGTGAAATAAACCCATCATAATCATAAATAATACCATAATACCAAATTGAATTCATTACCATCATCAATAATTCCAGATTTCACCATCGTCAATAACCATATTCAATACCAGAAATTTATCCATAACCATCCATAACCATTACCAAACCATAACCATCCCAAATTCCAATTTCCTCTAATCATGTAGGTCATCCAGGCGCTCATAACCGGGAGCACGGCTATCATGATAGTTTATTTAGACTCTGCAGAGTTTGTACCTCTTTACCCACACGTTTGTGATTTCATCACCCGTCGGCGACTAAAGAACCTCCCTTATGCCAATTACACTTCCTTTGGTGTATGGCCAAGAGATCACAAAATAGCCTTTACAAAGGGATTACTAGCCTATTTAGACCCCACTGAGGTTTCACCGGTGGCGATGTCTCCCGCAGAGCACATCTTCAACCAAGGGCCCCCTCTTGAGCCATTCGGATCCCAGGGTAGTCCCACCAATCATCAACAAACCCAATCCGACTACCCCTTACCCGAGCATCCACAATGGTCCAAACAGCACTAGCAAAGCCCTAATTAATCAGCTACGCCGCACCCATACTTGGCCTCGTGGTGGCACTGTAGTCCTGGCTTATTCTCGCATGAACCGGTCCTTAGATCTAAAGCAAGCAAACCACCATAACGTCCAACCCATCCACATACCAGGCTTGCTTAGATCACCCATTACCATATCATATTTAACCAGTTCACATTAACCAAAATATCATTAATGCATAATTAAATGTGTAGTGTTGTTTTTTCATCCCAATTAATTAAGCGAAGCAAAAAGGTAAAAACCCTTCCCGACTCTCTACCATAAATTCCAGGTGACAAGGTTGGTTTAACAAATCTAGTAAACTTCCTACCATAGGATTCCCATCAATTTGACACAAGCATGCAGTTTGCAAACAAAACATTTATTTTAAAAATAGGATCAATATGCTTCAAGGACATTTGCCTTGCTCTTGCTGTTGATTAGGGTCAAAGCCTTCAAACTCCTGGTGCTGTAGATCCTCCGCGGCACTTTCTAGCGCAAATCCGTCTAATCCACACAATAAACATACAAGACAAGAAACACAATCAAAGAGTGCACAAATATTACTCAATATGTCATGACATGCATGATTAATGCAAATGCAAGGTAAAACTTGTTACTAGATTGCTTTTAAAGATCACTAACTAGTTCTAATAGCTTTTAACAAGTTTATACAGGTTTGGAGTTAATTAGATCAAATTTTAGAGTCAATATAACACAATTTAACCAGAAAGATCGGACTAGTCCGCTAGGGACCGGACAAGTCCGCACTCTGCGAGATCAGCGGATTAGTGTTTTCTAGATCGACGTAAATTCGGAGATTAGGGGTTGAATTCACGTAAGGAAAAGAGAATAGAAGGTATACCAGGTGTTTAGAACTCCAATGAACCAAGAAACTTGGAGGTAACACTTGGATCTTGATGATCTAGGGTTGGTGATGAACTTAGGGATGAATTGGTGGTGAAGGACGAAACTTGGTGGAGATCTTGATCCTCCTTCGTTTCTTCCTCTTCTTCCTCTTGCTTGGGATCTTCTCCTCCCTCCTTGATGGTGGCTCCCCACGAACTAGGGTTTGGGTGGGTGGAAAAGTGACAAATAGATGTCAAACCAAGGGGCTGGGCTGTTTATATAGAGGTGGAGGCTAGGGTTAGATGGATTTCGAGTTTTGGGATGAGTAGAGGCCGGTTTAGAGTCCCACATGGGCTCTAAAAGAGTTAGGCACGACGTCCCTAGGCCCACTTAACGTGAAACTCAAGAAACAAGTCGTAAAACAAAAGGTCAATCTCGGAGTCACGAAATATCGGACAAGTCCGGACAGGACCGGACTAGTCCGAAGTCGTCCAGAGAGAAAATCGGACAAGTCTGGCCAAAAATTGGACAAGTCCGATCTTAGTCAGAAAGGAAAACGGACAAGTCCGCTGGAGCACCGGACTAGTCCGGAAAAGTCCAGGGACTTAACAAATTTTCAAGGATTTAAGGAATATTGGACTAGTCCGCACAAAATCGGACAAGTCCGAAGTTGTCCAGAGGCAAATATCGGACTAATCCGCAGCAAAAACGGACAAGTCCGTTTTTAGTCAGAGAGAAATCGGACTAGTCCTCAGCAAAACCGGACTAGTCCGCACTTTCCTACATTTTTAAGTGCAGTTTTGTTCCAAATCAATTTTAAACTTGTTCTTCTTGTTACGGGTTAATGTTAAACATGTATATGAATGTATGCAAGGCACGATTCATGAAAATGAGGGGGTTACACATGCCGGGACTTCAATCACCTCCGGCTCAACCGCCGGGGCTTCGACAATTTCCGACTCTGAGGCCGGAATTACTGCTTCCTCTGGCTCAACAGCCGGAGCTTCCATCATCTCAGCACCAGGACCCGGAGCTTCAACCTCCGGGACAAGTGCCGCTGGCGCATCTTCTCTCCCACGGTCCGGCGCTACCATGGGAGTCTCTGGAGATGAGTCGAGGTCCATGACCACGGCAGCTGGCGCCGGAGCTGTCGCAGCTTCAGCCACCACTTGGGGCGGCATTGGGACAGGAGCAGAAGCTTCCGCCCTCACAGCTTCAGTTGTTGTGGTTGAGGGTGGAGCCTCACTCCTCTTCTTGGGAACGCTGCAGATGATGGATGAAGAAACTTTAAAAAAACAGTTACTACAACAAAACAACTGTCCAAGGTAAAGATTAAAAATTACCTTGGGAGGCTTCCGCACCAGCTTGCGCGGAACCTCTTTCCCGGGCGTTCTGGGCTGGTCATAGCCGGCGTGGAAGCTCCGGAAGGCCCCCCCGGAACTCGTCGCAGCCACGGGCGTTTCCCTAGTCGAGGCCCCCCTCGATCGGGAAGAACCTCCGGACCTAGAGGCCTCAACCGGCCCTGGTGCTGGAGTCGCATGCCCGGAGCTAGCACCCCGGGAGGAGCCCACTGCGGGTACAGTCGCCGCGGTTGCAGAAGACCTCCCCCTCCGGGGAGAAGGAGCCGATGCGGAGGTGGCAGGCCTGACGGACCTTCCGTCGGCGTGCTGCAACTTCCTCTTTCGGCTCAAGGGTTCGTCCGCCGGCTCCTTGCCCTTGCCGACGACCTCAACCCTTGGCTTCGGGGCAGGGTCGGAGCCACCTTCGGACACTCCAGGGATCGCCACCCTGGTGGTTGACCTTCTCTCGACGACACCAAGGTCGTCAAGCACGGGCATCTTCTGCCAGAGCTCCCTACTGAACTCTACTTCCACGTTCAGAGGAAGAAAAGTTGATGGCGGAGTCAAGTCGTCACCCTCGACGTCGATGCCGTGCTGAAACTTCTTGAGGTGGAACTCCAAGGTTGTCCCCACCATGTCGGACTTCAGCCCGGTCTCGACCCGGTCGTCGTCCATCACGCTGTTGAGGGCCCAAGCGAGTTTCTCTCTCTTCTTCAACGGTGCCCACCTGTTGACCAGGAAGTTACAAAACACCGCTTGAGGGGTTAATCCCCCCTCCACGCACTGGTGGATCCTGGTCAGAACAGGGTTGAAGGCATCCGCCAGCACCGGAGCTTCACTCCAGATCGTCGTGTCAATGTTGGGGAGGCCTTCGGGCAGCTCCAGCCTCTCGTGCTCCTCCACCCGGATGACTATCCAGTCCTTCTTCCAGTCATCCCACTTCCCAGAGGGAAACGACCGGAGGTACTTGAATGGGCACTTTTTGCGCTTCACGAAGTAGTAGAAGCCAAGGTACTCATTGCTCCTACCGGTGGTATGGACGGTGAAGAAGGTCCGGAAGAGTTCAATGCAGGGGGATGCCCACCCACATCTCACAGAAGTGGACGAAGATAGACAGAAGGAGAATTGAGTGAGGGCCAAGGTGGTATAGCTGCACACCATAAAAGTCTAGCAGCATCAAGAAAAAGGAGGAAAAAGGTGGGATCAACCCCACCATGGCGTACGAGGAGAAGTACACCATTTCGCCGGCGTGCTCCTTCTCAAACGGGAGCTCTCCCCCGGCGTGGACCAAGCGGTTGAAGAAGTCCAAGGACCATCCCATGAGGGTCCGGACCTTCTTCAGGTCGCCGTCGGTCTTCAAACGGCTCTCGCGGAGACCCAACTCCATCGCAGCACAGCAAGGCAAGAGAGGAAAAGCGAAGCACAAGTTGGGAGTTTGAGCGCAAGATCGGATGAGAGGCGTAAAGAACTCCAGACGGTGCACACTTTCCTTCTTAAGTAAGCCCTCGCAAAGCTTGGATGGAAACTGCAAGGAAGTCGAAGATACCGCTCAAAAATTCCACCCAGCCGATGACGAGGGGGCCCGGGACTACCCCGACGATCAAGTCGAGGTTCTTACCCAGGCGAACGGTTGTCATCATGAGGTGGGAAGCCCAAAGGCGACGGCCTGACAAGGCACACGGAACCGATACGGTTTTCGTATCGGGAACTGGCGACCTTAAATTGCGTGAGATCCGCACGCCAAAGATCTCATCTGCCGCACGCGGGATACACCGCACGGCGAGGATTTAACTCCAAACCCTCGCCAACGGCACTTCCGAAGACCTTTGAAGACTCAGTTCAAAAGTCACGAGGATGGACCCACCTCCGGCGGAATGACTTCACCCAAGGGGTCTTCCCCAGAGGTGGGCCCAGGGGGCCACTGTCGGTACCCTGGGAACCATACACCCCTTGAGATTACAAATATCTCAAGGGAAAGTCATCTATTTGATTTGAAGACCTTCGGAGGCCCACATGTCACACATAACTGGACCCGCTTCTCCAACATGGTTAATCCCAGGGCCGCCACGTGTACTATCAAACCGGAGCTACCGCCCACAGGGGGGAAGCTCCGGGCTATGTACCTAAATGGCACCCCCAGACCTAACCTCAGACCGAGGGAAGCTCCGGATCTGACATGTGTCAGGTAGCTCCGGAGCTACCTGTTTCCCACAACATGCTCGAGAACTGCCACGTGTCCAACCATCGGATCTTCAGCCTTTAACCTCCGAAAGACTCCACAACGACTCCGGATCTTCAAAGGGGAATCAAGGGCTTCAAGACCTGATTAAGTGTCATTAATACTATATTAATGACACACGATCGGACGACCTTAATTACCAGTAATGGTGCTGTCAAAGCCTGTTACATGGTCATTAAGGGCAATTAAACGTGTTGAATGAGTATCAATATTAGTAACCGTCGGGGCCACATGTCGGGCCAGGCTAACTTGTAACGGCCTGCCCTTGTACTATAAAAGGACAGGCCGACGACACGTTCAGAGAGGTTCCCTACACATTCGATAGACGCTCGACACAAGCTCATACAGCTAATACAACACCAACACACCCGTGGAGTAGGGTATTACGCTCAGGCGGCCCGAACCACGTAAATCTCTATGTCTCCTGTGCTATTTACAATTCACCTTCTTGAATCTCTGCGCGCCCACACCGAACATCAAACTCCTCTAACACTTTAGTAGTGTCGGGAGATTTGCCGGATCCAAACCACCGACAGCCTATCCTTTTCAAACACAACATTCTTTAAACCACGGATGTGCTCGCCCTTAAGGATTTTTTGCAAATTCCTCATCCCAACATGGGCTAACCTTCTATGCCAAAGCCATCCCATGTTAGTTTTTGCAATTAAGCATGTATCAAGTTGAGCTTTGTCCGTGGAGAAATCCACAAGATAGAGCTTTCCCTTGAGTACACCCTTAAAGGCAATTGAGTCATTGCTTCTCCTTATGACGGTCACACCCTCATTAGTGAATAAACAATTATAACCTTTGTCACATAGTTGTAATATGGACAAGAGGTTATAATCAAGTGAATCAACATGTAAAACATTTGAAATAGTGTGATTAGGGGATATAGCAATTTACCGGTGTCAAGGATTGTTCTTTGGCTATTGTCACCAAAATATATTCCTTCACTTGGATCTTTATTTGGCTCATACTCAACAAACATCTTCCTCTCTCCGGTCATATGATTAGTGCACCCGCTATCAAGAACTCATTTGGTTCCACCGGAGGAGTATGCCTACAAGAAAGATTTAAACCTTGGCTTTAGGTACCCAAGCGGTGTTGGGTCCTTTGATGTTAGTCAAGAGGCACTTGGGCACCCACACATAAGGTTTAGGACTCTTACGGTGTGGCCCAACATACCTAGTATAGGCTTTTCCAAACTTGTTCCTTAATAAAACATATGATGCATCAAAATCACGGAACATGGGATCAGGTTCTTTCTTAGGCATTTCAGGAGATGTAGCAATGTTCTTTCCTTTATTGTTGTATGAGCCTCTCTTGACAAACACAATCAAGTCTTTGCCATTCTTGCAAGTTTTGGCATTTTGCCTCTTCTCCCTAGAATAACCAAGACCATCCTTGACAAGGGGATGTCTTGTGTTGGTATATGCACTACGTGCATATGTCATCTTCTTCTTGTCAAAAACGCCACCCTTTGGTGCTTGATTGGTTTGTGCCAACTTAAGCTCATCTTGAAGCTTTATGATCAAGTTTGATCATTTACATGGTTGAGATGCTTCGAATTTGACATTTGTGGAAGGTGAGCTTGTAGAGGAAGAAGGTGCATTGACTTTGAGAGACTTCACTTGTGTTTCAAGGATCTTGTTAGCTTGTGTCAAACTAACAAGTTCATCCTTGAGCACAATTGTAGTATTCTCAAGGTTTGAGCAAGTTTCCTTGCTCAAAGCGAGTTCACGCTCAAGTGCCTTGCTTCTTTCTCTTTAAGCTCCAAGAGCTCCTCAACCTCTTGACATCTCTCCTTTTGTTGGATGAGCATGTCCTCTTGACGGTTGATGAGCTCTTCCTTCTCAAATATTTCCTCTTTCAACAATATTAATCTTTTCAAAGTACTTTTGCTCATATCCTTAAGCATATGTTCATTTTTACTACTACTATCACAATCATCATGAGAAGAAATTGAAGAAGAGGATTTAGATTTAACCTTCTTTCTTCCCTCCTTGGCCATGAGACACGTTGACCTTGAAGTCTCCAAGTTGGGGAAGAGCTTGTTCTCCGTAGTTGTCTTCTTCATAGCAATGGTTGATATCTTCTCTTCTTCATCGGAGGAGGATTCCTCGTTTGAATCCCACTCCTTTCCAAGGTGGGCGTGTCTATATTGCTTCTTCTTCTTGAAGTATTTCTTCTCCTAGGACTTGCCCTCCTTCCTCTTCTTGTTTTCTTCATGTGGGCAATCCACAATGAAGTGGTCATACTCCCCACAATTGTAGCAAGCCCTCTTTGATCTTGTCTTAGGTTTGTCTTTGCTCTTCCTTTAATTTTGGGAGCTCCCCCTCCTTCTAAACATCCTCTTGAAGTTGTTGATGAAGAGTGTCTCTTCTTCATCGGTGTCGGGGCTCTCTTCATCACTCTCCTCCTTTTCTTGTGATCTTGAGGATGTTGCCTTGAATGCAACATCCTTTTTCTTGGAGGAGGAAAGCTTTTGTAGATCATTGTAGAACATAGCTTCTTGTTCCATCATCTCATGGTTGATGATTTTCCCTAGCACTTCTTCGAGAGTCATCTTGTGAAAGCCCGGACTCTCGCGAATTAGTAAGCAAAGAGTGACGTTTTGAGGCATGAATGCTTGAATCATCCTCTTTACCACCTCGTGGTCGGTCCACCGGGTGCTTCCATATGATCGACTCTTGTTGATGAGAGTCTTGAGGCGGTCGTACATGTCTTGGGGAGAATCACCATCCATGATGGTAAACCTCCCAAGCTCTCCTTCGATCATCTTGATCTTCGCCTCCCTAATGACACGGTTGCCCTCATGTGCCGTCTTGAGGGTATCTCATATTCTCTTGGCGACCTCCAACCCTTCTATGCGGTTGAACTCCTCTCGAGTCAAGGAAGAGATAATCACTCCAACGGCTTGAGCATTGCGATGGAGAAGAACGACTTGCTCCCGAGTGATGTCTTCCTCATTCTTTGGAAGATATACACCTGTCATAACAATTTGTCACAAACTAGGGTTTAAGGAAATGAGGTGCATCTTCATATGATTCCACATAGAGTAATCATTTCCATCAAACTGAGAAGGTTTGCCAATGGGAATAGACAAATAATGATTGCTCGCGGTAAGTTTATCATAATTGTAAGGATACCGGGAGTAGTCTTGTGAACTACTCCCATTGTCGACGTTGATCGGAGCAATTGGCTTGATCTCGTTCTTGGGCACATTGAGCTTCTCACGAAGCCGTGTCTTGAGCATCCGAACTTCTTCATTGTCATTTGTATCATCTTGAAGAACATCGACGTTCTTCATCTTGGTGTCATCAACAATCACCAGAATCTCGTTGTCACCCCTTCCAATCATTTCTTCTTCGAGTTGTTAGACACTTGATGGAGAAGCATGCTCCGTTACCAATTGAAAGTCACCTAGAGGGGGGTGAATAGGCAATAAGACATGAAATGACTTAATCAAACGAGATTAAACTCCTGAGGTCGAACTTGTCTGGACACGGCCGGACTAGTCCGCTCAGCACAGGGTGAAAACCTAAAAACTTGGTTTCTACAAGTTATTTGCGGAGTTTAAGTTCACCCAAGTTGTAAGCAATATGTGGTAACTTAGTACAACTGATATTGAGAAGTTAGAGCACTTAGATTGCAGGATTTCAACAAAGATCAAAGTGAAGAGCAATATGAGCAATAAGAACCCTAACAGCAATGCTAGTGATTACGAAATGTAAAATGACAAGTGAGACAAGATTTATCCCGTGGTTCAGCTCCACGAAGAAGCCTACATCCACGTTGAGAAGTCCACACAAGGATCGGATCTCACTTGACCCTTCTCTCACCAAGCCACCACAATGGCCGACTTGGATTCCACTATATCAATGGGTAATCACCAAGTTTGATTGGGGCTGCTCACAAGTTGAGGCTCCCACAAATCAATACAATGAGGAGCACATGAAGCTCAACTCACACAAGCCACAAAACACAACACAATGTGCAAAGAGATCAAACCGAGAGCCAAAGCGCGATGATCTTCCTTCACTTTTCACCCCAAACCCTAATATCCTCAAGATTTGGTCTTAGAGGGCTAGTAGGACAAGTGGAAGGCTTTGGAAGGCTCTAGGTTACTTGTGGCGGCGCTAGGGTTCTAGAGATATCAAATGGGGGTCGGGGGTCCCCCTTTTATAGGGGTCCCAACAACTAACCGTTGCCACTAGGAACAACCCGGACTAGTCCGGCCCTATGTCACGGACTAGTCGTGCCTTCCGGGACCACCGACAATTTTGCGTCATCGATCGACAAAACTGATGACGTGTGCGCCAACGTTTGAATTTCAAACGGTCACGGACAACACGAACTAGTCCGGTTCACCACGGACTAGTCCGAAGTAGGACAAAGAGCTTTGGTCCATCCCAAAACGGACACAACTGGGTAGGCCCGGACTAATCCAGCCAAAGGGGGTGGACTAGTCTGGCCCTCTAGGGTTTTCTCTCAGTTTATCTCACTAAGTCTCAAACGGACTAGTCTGTACCACCACGGACAAGTCTGAACTTCTCTAGAGAGCTTTGGTCCGTTCCAAAACGGACAAGTCCGATATTCGGAGACTTAGCTCAAACTCCACTAACGGATGAACGGACTAGTCCGTACTTGTACGGACAAGTGTGATCTACTCCAGAAACGTTTAGTCCGACTCAAAACGGACTACTCTGCCAAGCCGGACTAGTGTGGCCCTGAGGCCCGGACTAGTCCGGCCTCCTAGGATTTTTCCTCATTTTGGCTTCTCATTTAGGTTTTTCTCTCAACCACCACTTTGAGCCCTCTAGAATGATCTTGATGCACATGATACATCTACCCTCTCACATGACACGACTCACATAAGCTCAACACCATAGAAAGCCTAATTTCTACATTTGAACCTTTGACACCCGTTTTATCCTTTTCCTTTTTGAGAGATTTCATCTCATTTCATCCATCACACATGTGCTTAAGATCAACTCAACTCATTAGTCTCTTAATTATCATCATCAATTATCCAAAACCCACGGGGATGCCTAGATGCACTTTCAACTGCGGCTTGAAGACTCGTCGTCTTGCTGTCTCGGGTGTCAGTGACCCATGCGTAGTCGTTGATGATGACAAAAAATGTTCCGTCCATTCGTCTTGTTGTCGTAAGCTACCCACTTGGTAGAGTGGGCTAGGCATGCGTCGTGTTCACTGTGATGTGATTGGACGTAGCGGTATCTGACAGGAGGCGTGCACTGCATCGTGCGTCTGGGAAAGGCGCATGCCTTCAAGGCCCGACTTGGACAAGACGCACTTCCCGTTTACTCCCGCAATCTACCGGTCATGACAAGTTGTAGAACGTGTGGCAGCACCAAAGTTCGCCTCCACGGGAGAGGCTGAGCCCTGCGCTGCAGGCCACGTGGCAGTCTCGGAGCCTAACTGTAAAGGGAGTCGAGGGTCCGGGACTACTGAACACGTGCGGGTTCTGGAGCCCGCCTCTGCTGGGGAGGCCAGTTCGAAGCTTCAGACCACGTGGCGGCACTGGAGCCCACTCCTATTTAGGAGCAAGGTCCCGTCCCGCTGGACACATGGCAGTTTGGAAGTTCGTCTCTTCGGGGGAGCCGGGTCACGTGTTGAGGTCCACGTGGCAGTACCACAACTCGCTTGAGGAGGGGAGGGATCCGGACTTGCTGGGCACGTAGCGCCACCGGACCCTGCCTCAACGAGAAGGCAGAGCACTTAGACATTTATATCTTGTTTGCGGGACATCCACTATGGCGGATACCGACAAATATTTTACCAAAATTACAAATCAATTCTTCAATGAAAAACACAAAAAAAAACTGCACGAAGATCATTTGGACAACGCAGAGAAAGAACACAAATCTCAGATGAGAGGGTTAGACACAGATATATGATCAGAAGAAAGATAAAGACCATTATTTTAACATTTATATTAGAAACTCCCATGTAAATCTAGAGCTTCTTAAATAAAAAACTACTAAAATTAAGAGATTCATAATTTAGAAATCCTAAACAAAATCTCCACCAAACTGATTCGATTCCGTCCAAATTCGAAAGCCAACAAGGGACCTAAAAAAAACCTAAAAACCTCCTTCCGGGCCCACATCGCAGCCTACAAGAGGGAGGCACCCCCTTCGTACCCGGACCCTTGTGTGAGCCGTGAGCGCACCACTTCCCCCTCGCGTGCTCCTATGGAGGCCACCCCGATCTCCGTGAAGCTGCCGTCGCCGGAGCCGGTAGATGTCCCGCCAGCTACCGTGGAGCCCCAGTCCTCGCCGCAGCTCGCCGCCGGAGCTACGGAGGCGGAGCTGGGCGGCATGAACCAGCTCGTGCTCGCTCCGATCAAGCGGTGAGGGTTCGGCCCCCGACCTGGGGGACCTTTGGTTTGTTGATTCGGGTGTGTTATGTGGGTTTTCGGTCGTCTGATTTGCGGTGTTTCGTGTCTGAGCAGGCAGAAGGTGGAGGAGGCTGCGGATGGGAACGGGTGTAAGCATTGCGCCTGTAAGAAGTCCAAATGCTTGAAGCTGTAAGGAACCTACTGTCTCTTCGGTTTTGTTTCGATTTTGTTGGCCGGAATCACTGTCGAGTCGGTTTTTCCTCTATGCGGATTGGAATGCTTAGGCATGTGATCAGGGAAGAGTAGAGAAGGAAATGCTGAGTGATGTGCGATCCATTTTGACAGTAGAGAAAGGGGATTATTGTGTGACGATGTCGGTTTGTCCCCTTTTAATCAGAAATCTTATTCAGGAGTTTTTTTTTCATTTATCTCTGGTGCAGTTCTTTCATCAGGCTGCAGCTTGTTTGTCTTGGTAAGGAATGTTTACTTCGGATATATATGCAAAATTCTTGTGTTAGGAGTGTTGCCGTTAGAATCAAATCCAAAATCTCATGTTGGAAAACATTCTACTTACTTTAGCATCTGTTTGTATTGTTTTTCAGTATTTGATCATTTCAGTGGAGTAAATTGCACTGAAAGATTGCACATCTTTTACCTATGTGATCAACTTACATGGACTACTGTGGAAGTCATTCATATTTCATATTGTTTCACTCTTGAGATGGAATTAATACCTTCTTATTCTAATGCTAAACTGCAATAAATTATATAGATTAAAAGCTGTTAGGATAGATGATGTCAAATCTACTTGTTTGGAGTTTATGCACTGGTCTGAGTCATTGGTGAAATTGTTAACTTTATGGAACTCACAATTATCACTATCTTACTTGGTATCTGCACATTCAGTCCATCTTAGCGCTCCATGCCAAGGTGGCTGACTGTTGGATAGGTGTCCAGATCATCTTAGCTTTCCTGGCCTAAGTGACTGACTGGTGGGACTGGATGCCGCTTGAGTGGGATTGGGGACTAGACTAACAGGTTGATCTGGCAGCCGCCATTTTGATTGAGTGGGGCGAGCTATGAGCCCTAAATTTCACCTTGCCGCCACTTGGAGCTGACTCTTCTTGACCTTTTACAGCTTCTCACCCTATTTCTCAGTCTTTCCACCCCATTTGTTCTTGTGCTGCTAAGGGGAGGGCTGGGAGAGGGAAGCAAGGGAAGACTGAGGAAGGGGGTGGTAATAGAAGAGTTGATGCCACCTATTTTACAGTGAGGCAGATGAAGACTTGGTAGGATTTGTCTTCTACGGGGCCAGGTTCGGTTATTTGCCCAGCCATGAGGAGTGCATCAGATTTGGAGGGGAAACCTAGCTGTTTTATAGGGATATGGTAGATTGGTAATAATAGTTGTTACCTTTAGAACTTGGTGTTACTCTCCAGTTCCATTCTGCAGCTAGGTTTTCTGATTGTTGCCATGTGAGGTTCCATTCTGCTAAAGCATCTTTTACTTCCATACATTTTGATTGGATTTCATATCTAGCCTACCCCAACGTGCTTGGGACAAAAGCTTTGTTGTTGTTGTATCATGTTCTATTTTCTCGCTGTTATCTTCAGGGACTCTGGCGCCTTGGGTCCACCACAACTATATAAGATTGCTTTACTGATCTAACGACTTGTATTGTTGTTATTGCATTTGCAGCTATTGCCCATGTTTTTCGGGTGGTGGTTATTGCTCTGATAAGTGTGGATGCCAACCGTGCTTCAACAAAGATGCTTTTGCAGAAACAGTTCAGAATACTCGCAAGGTGTTACTGTCACGTCAGAAGCGCATGTCAATGAAAATTAATAGGAGATCTGATGTTAATGCTGAAGCTATGGTTTGTTATCCTAATTCAGATGATGTCATATTGTTCGAACTTCTGTTTGGTTTTATTATAATTTCAGTACACTGTCACTTAATAGGAAGATGCTCACCATTCTTCATCATCAACTCCACCAAGACGTGGTTGCAACTGCAAGAAATCAAGCTGCCTAAAGAAATACTGTGATTGCTACCAGGTTTTATCTTGGTTCAAGCATGTTCTTAAAACTTTTTGTTATAGTATTACTTTTATTTACTTTATTTTATGAACAGGAAGGAACTGGGTGCTCTTTATTTTGCCGATGTGAAGATTGCCAGAATCCTTTTGGGAAAAATGGTATATTACATTCACAATCACAACTATTCTAGTCGTTGAAATACATTTTCTCATTATTTGTCCATATATTGATGTTTCATAGGCAGCTCTCATATACTAAACAATGATTGTTTCTTACTGCAGAGGGTATAATGGCTGAAGATAGCAAGCGCTATCTTTTCACAGGTGCAGATTTGGATCATAGCGAGGGTGAACACGAGTTTGTGGTGGAGCGTTCACCTCGACTACAATCGCCTATCTCAAAGGAGTCTTCTTTCCAAACCCCACCTCATCTCAAGGCCTCGAGTAGAGACACACATCTATTTCCACAGGCACTGTCGCAGTGGCAGGCAGCGCCGCGCTCATGGCACTGTTCCAAGAGGAGCAGCAACGATCGGGTGATGGAAGATTCTGGGAACTACAAGAATTCAAGCCATGACTGGGTGCTATCGAAGCACGAAGACAGTTATAGCATATCAAAATGCATCCAGATCCTGAACGGCATGCCTGAGCTGTCGCAGGTGGAAAAATCGGTCGCCCCTGATGTCTTACTACTGCAGGGCAACCGGGAGATATTCATCTCGCTCGGAGGTGATGTGCGGGCCCTGTGGCTGAAGCGCAAGATCCAGCACCTGACTTAGGGCTGGCGTGTTTTACGGTGCTATTTTTAATCAGAGACTAGAGGAAACTTTAAATTATGCTTTAGATTATGGCTGTCCTGCTGGTCTTTTGGCACATGCAGGGTCGTAGGCGTTTTACCTGTATACTGAGGTGTATTTTCGGATTTCCATTATGTAGTCTTGTGTAGAGCTAGCAGCTGCTCACCATCATAATAAAATGAGATGAACCTAAATCTAGAGGCTACAGCTATCTTGATATGTTTACTGTCGTTTTAGCGATCCTAGCTTGCGTCCCGTCCTTTTAGTGGTCTACAGCGTTCGAGTTGAGACACGTGTAGAAAAACCTCGTGGGGTTAGGGACAGTCCAAATGAAGGATCGCCAAGTCTACGCCAGATGCAGGTAACTTTTTTTTAGGTGAAACCATCCATCTCATAATACTCCAAATGAAGCTCCCATTTGTGACCCGGTAAGAATTTAATGTTTGCTACGAATTTAAAGAACTTTATGTAATTTTATCATGTAAAACAAATCATGAGCAATCCCTGCTGCCAACAGACCTTACATGAGTATCAGAAGTAGCATGGCATGTTCTTATGGATGGCTGCTCGAGAGGAACCAAGTTTCCAGGTGTCTATCCAATTCATGTTCGCGTTCCGTAGAGCACACCTGAGCTTTGACCAAGCAAGACCATTACCAAAATCTACCGCAGGATAGAAATATCTATATTCTGCAAGCTGATTCCATTATTGAAAAATAAATTTCTCCATAACTGTCCAGACACAGCCAGACCGAGTGAATGTGAGATGAGTAGATTACACCAAACGGAAAGCATGTCATCTGGTTTGCAGATTACCACTCCAAGTGCAGAGAGACTACAGCCCTCCATGTCTTTACGACTTCAAACTGCTGGAAAAAAAGGTGAATCAGGAATTAGAAGCATGACCGTTGTCATGTACTTACTCCCTCCGGTTTCATATTAGTTGTCGTTTCCGACAACCAAAACAATTAAAAAAGTACTAGCCGGAGCTGTCTCAATGACAATTAATTCGATACCGGAAGGAGTACTATGTAATAAGAACTATACATAAACCACTGTGTTGCTTACAGGCTCTCACAAGGTCACCACTTCAAAGATGAGATCCTTGATTAGATTAATGATTGATGTCGGCAACAAAATTTAGCAGTCCAGTGTTTTATGATATGCAACCTGAACTCAGTCAAGAAAGGATTACAAACAGAATTACGAAGAACATTTTTTACGCAACCATAAACCACATAAATATCACAATCAGAAAAGTTAGAAACATACTGAGGTTGAAGTCTTCAGCAGCTCCCTAATGACCATTGTAGCATACGATGATGCTGGCAAAGTAAAGGCTAATTTTATAGACAATTTGCTTGGTATTTTATCTGGGTTGCTAATAGGATTATATTCTATGAAGCTATTTCCATTTATTGGCACAGAGTTGACTGGAAGCTTTTCCAACTTATCCACTGACTGGGGGCCACAAACTTCACTAGAAACAGGCTCATTTGCTTCTGTAGGCTTCGTTCTGGACAGAATATCCAGATCAGTTTCTGCTAAAGATGCACTGTCATCTGTGTAATTCAAGAGTTCCCTGCAGTCATATTAAAGCATTTTAGCAGAAAGTCCAGGCAAAGTTCCTTGTTCAAGATGATAGTGACCAAGCAAACTCGGGAACCAAGAGCTAAAAATGTTTTGATTGTTGAGCATGGTAAAAGAGATTATGGATTTACACATACCACTCAAAATCAATAGGCCGCTGGAACACCAGACGGTAACCTCCTTTCATGTTTGTAATTGAGAACTCCCTGGCAAATGGTGATCACATTAAAGACAAGGCATAGAACTTAAGATATGAATTTGTGGGTCAAAACAAGAACATCAAGATACATAAAGGAACTCACTTGACACCATGAGCGTTCTCCTTCAAGCTAATGCCATCCTGAGACAAGGAAGTCAAACTTAAATGATTTCCGTTTGTTCTGTAATAATTTTGACTTAAAATGTGATGCTGAATCTTACTTGCCAAGTAAAGAACTCATAAAAGTAAGGGTTTTTAAGTTAACAACGGCTTCAGCATGTTATAAATACAAACAAATCTCTAATGGTACCACATGTTAAAGAAATTTGTGATGGATAGTAAAATGAACAAAATAATAATGTTTCGGTATTGATGGCCACTGTATTAAAATAGTAAAGAATTTATACACGACTAAAGAGGGGAAACACCGAAACAGAAAATATGAATTCCACAAATAACCTAGTCCAACTGTTGGTTTGGTCATTGCATATGTAATAGACCACGTCTATTGTTGAAAATCCGGAAGAAAAATTGTAATACTAAAACTGGTTAATCTGAGCGGGGGGCACACGGCTGTATATAAAGGCCCCTTACAGATAAAAAACACTCCTAAAATTGTTTAAAACTCACCCTAAAATACTTTGACTCTATCTCTAATAACTAATTGTGTCCTACCTGGACACCCCCTAATTTCTAGCTTATTCTAGAAAACAAGATTATTTCAACACACCCCCTAATCTTGTTTTCTAAGACACACTTAGGACAGAGACACACCTATCCATCCTACACACTTTTTCGGGTGGACACAACTAAACCCTTAGGATGGACACAACTACATCCCAACACACCTAATTTTAGAGTGGACACAACTACACTCCCGATGGACACAACTACATCTCAAACACATCTAATTTGGAGTGGACACAAATACACCCCTAGGATGTCACATCTTCACCCTGCACAATTTTGGGATGGACACATCTTCATCCCCGGGACGAGCTCATCTTCACCCCGCACACAAATTCAGGTTCGACGCATCTTCAACCTCAGGATGGACTCATCTTCATCCTGCACACGACCTCAGGGTGGGCACATCTACACCCCGAGCACCTTTGGTTTGGGGAATCTTCAACCCGCACTCTACCTCTGAATGGGTGCATCTTCATTCCGATCACACACTCGAGATGGTCACATCTTCATCTCGAGCACACCTCTTCACAGCCACCTATCATGAACCGCATCTGCCACGTCCTTGGTCACACCTTTCTTGCACATGACTAACGCCAACATCAGTCCAGGCCCACTAGCTCAATCATGATCTTCTTCATTCGATCTGATCAGGCGAACCCAGCCCGGATCTTAGCCCGTACTTGATCTCCCTTAACTCAACCTGACCCAGTGGCTTCCTCTGTTCTTCCTTCACCGTGAACCAGACCCTTCTGTTTTGCTTCTCTGCAGCCACTACAGGCCCACCAGGCCACTGTCCATGTGACTACGTGAGCCTCCTCTCTTTTGTTCAGCTGACCAGAGCCACATCCAGCAGCCAAACAGACCCACCTACACCTCATGAACAGCCGAACAGTCAGCCTCCTCTCTTTTCTGAAGATGCTAATGTGTCAGCCCACTGCACCGACGCCTCCTCACAGGCCCAGCCCACAGCCGAAAAGAGCATTGCTTGCCCTAGCAAGCATCGTCGGCCATTGGATCAGGAACTGGCACCGCCGAACCGTGGTCTCCCGCTCGCCGCCGCCCAGAGCGTGCTCGCGCTCAGCAGCCATGTTTGTTCTAAGGCTGCCGAGATCATCGAGCGTCGCCGTAACTCGCGCAGCCCATCCCCAGACCCCGCCGCCGCCTGTGATTTCCGTTGATCTCCGCTCGACCAGCAAGCTACCGGCCGCCGCGCGCCTGGTCCGCCTAGATCTGTCGACGACCCTGTCCTCGACATCCGCGCGGCCACGCCGCACTGCCGCGAGCACCTCCAATCTCAGCTCTGATCCGTTTTCCTTCTCCGCCGAATCCGCACAGATCTAGTTCGATCCACGCGCCTCCTCTACTTCTGTTTCCACGCGCCGCTCGTCACGAGCCACCACCCGTCAGCCCTCCCCGGGAGCACGTACACCCGGGGAAGAGATTAGATCTCAAAACTCAGCTTTGATGCCAATTGTTGGAAATCCGGAAGAAAAATTGTAATACTAAAACTGGTTAATTTGGCCAGGGGGCACACAGCTGTATATAAAGGTCCCTTACAGATAAAAACACCCCTAAAATTGTTTAAGACTCTCCCTAAAATACTTGGACTCTATCTCTAATAACTAATCGTGTCCTACCTGGACCCCCCCCCCCCAAATTTCTAGCTTATTCTAGAAAACAAGATTATTTCAACATCTATGTAGAGCATGAAACATTGGTAAAAAAACACTGCATAAATTTCTTTTATAAAAGATAAGAAATCTAAACAAGCTACTGAAACTACTGCATATGTGATATCATGTTTACCTTTCTAGCCAAGTCATGATAAATCTCAGCAACTTCATTCCCGGGAAACAATGCTTGTGAACTGCATGCTAATATAAATAAGCATAAATTAAAATTGAGAGCACGAGTACAAGGGAATTGGAAATTACCCAGGCAGAGGAAGGACAACATTGTCAAATGTGTATGTCCCCTTTAATAAGTCTTCGGAACTAACTTTCTAAGAATAAAGAAAAGGTAGATGATTAGAGGATGTTAAGAAACGATATTTTTGTGTATGAACATGCCATATATCTGTAGCGAACCTTCACTGATTGGATAGTTTCTTCTGGTTGTGTTTCAGAACATAGATCAATCTCAGATGAATTTGTGTGGCCATCATCAGCTTCTGCAATGTCTACTGAAGTTGCTTCTCCAGGTGGGCATTCTTTGTCATAAACTAAATCACCTTGTACAACCTTTGAAATGCCTTTAAAATTAACAGTTAGCATATGGAGAAGGATGGACTTTGTTTGCAAAAAAATATTAAATGATTGCAAAGTTTGCCATAAAAGACCACAAGATAGTCACCATAACCATAAGAAACTTTTGCATTAGTTCAGGGATGTCAAATTAGATAATGATTCTATTAGAACTTTTAGTAGAAGAAAGGTGAAGGTACACTAACCATACTTTTCCACTCTCATACTGGCAGCATGGTTCCACAGGTAACTTTGGTAGCTATGTACGTACCTACATTTAAAAACAGGAAATCGAGAATAACATCTACCATATTCTTAAGAAAAAACACCACATTACAACAAAAACAAAGCCATTTTGTCCCATTGAACTTGTGGCAGGCGCAGAGGTAAAGCTGTTGCTTTGTGACCATGAGGTCACGGGTTCCAGTTCTGGAAATAGTTTCTTGTAAAAATAAAAATGCAAGGAACGGCTGCTAAAAAAGACCCAAAGCAGGTTGGACCCTTCCCCGGACCCTGCACAAGCAGGAGCTAAGTGCACCAGGCTGTCCATCAACTTGTGGCAGGCAATATGATTCTTGTTCAAAAAAGATATATAATTTGCATTTATTGATAACCTTTCAGAAACATGGAATAAAAACCCGACTAAAAGGATGTAACATACATCAATCTTAGTGTTCTTGGTATACCCTTTAGTGCCTGTAGATAGTTACCAGGGCATTTCTTCAAACATTGAAGCTGGAAATGGAAACAGTGGAAAATAGTATAAATGCAAAAAAAAGTGATATTGAAACAAGGTAGAGAATTAAAAAGGTCACAATTGTTCAGTAATATAATAAATTAATAACATGCCAAAAAAAGAAAATACACTTACAATAGCCCTCTCAGCTACAAGATATCGAGGAAAGTTCCTTAGTGCCTTATCAATGTCACCATGTTCCATGTAATGCTTGCGTACCTCATTTATATCATCACGCTGTTCGAAGTACTAAGTTATGTTTAACAAATGTTGGCAGAAATTAACAAGCTATTCCTACTTGGATGCAAATGAAATGTTGGTAGGATATCTCCTTCTCTTGGATCAAGAATCAAGCTTACAGCACTCTTCCACTCTCCTCTAAGCAGAGCAGCTCCAACAAGATGTGTTGGTACTGAACCACTTCCAAAACGCTAAGCACATGAAATTGATAAAACAGTAAGTTCAGAAATAATAAGGAAATAGGTTTTCAAGCATGGAAACACTGCTGAAATTCTACCTGCAAGCCATAATAGTTGATAAATCCATTTGTTCCCAAACCAATAAGAGCAGTTTTTATTATGTTTTCAGATTCTGCAACGACACCCCTGAAAAAATGCAGGAAAGCATAAGTTCTCCATTTTGATCTGTTTTCCTAAAGAGAAAAGACACAAGGCCTGGAGCATATATGACTGAAGCACCACGCATGCAGAAAAGGCCACAAGTGCGTACAAACCTTATGCAGTAATATGCTAAAAATAGAATCTTATAAACACGAACCAATGCTTATGGCATGGATAATGGGTATACACTTCTGAGAATGTGCAAGCATTTCATGTCGAGTGATGAGCAATTTAGTACCAGCAAAATATCATAGACCAATACCAAAAAAAAGAGTAAATTTTAGGAAAACAGAAGACACAATACCTCAGGATAATTGTAAATCGATTTCCCATGAGCTGACCAAGAACAAGTCCCTCCTTCACATAGCTAGAAAGGATTAGTTAGTTGTGAAAGTATCGACATTGCAGGAAAACTATGTCATGGTTATAAACACAAGAGGATTCTTCTTTTGATCATGTACCAGAAATTCCCAACTTTAATGCCAAATAGCCGATTATTAAGTGCAGCTAATTTATTGGCTTGCACCTTGAAAACTGTAACCTAAATGAAAAAAAAGAATCTGTTGAAAATAATATGACTACACCATAATTATACAGCATAAAAAATACTAGCCAATGAAACATTTAAGCGAAGTATGAAAACTGAAAAGGCATAACCAAATATCTTAGATCGCAAGAAAACTAATGAGATCATTTAGAAAACAAGTAAATTAAAATTTTAACATACGGTTCTGGACCAGCAAAGTTCCTTTAGCTATCTGGCAGCAGGTTACAGTTTGTAACACCACAATCAATGACATGTTTCATTCCCTATTTCTGTGTCATATCTTAGCCAATATGGAACTCCACGGTTTATGAAAAGAAAGCTCCATGATTGAATCAAGAAAGTACAGTCTGTGTTATCATAAACCTGTGAAATGCATACCTGCTGCGTAGTAACAGCACGTTTATCCTTTGTCCCTGCAAACCCAAACGAGCGTGACTGCAAAGGTATGGAAAGTAAATAAATACTCAATAACAAAGAAAGTAATGCACATCTAGCTACCGAAGGCATAAATGTAAAAATAATGCTAAGTAAGAGAAACCCAAAATATACCTGAAGTCCTAACATTTTTCCTATCACACCTAATGCTTCTTGTGTGTCCTTGTTCTCCTTGTAAAGGTGAAACCTGATCAGCAACCCATAACGGTAACTCCAGTTACAACACTAGTTAGCAGCACAAGCAGACAAAATACTTTGTCATGAAATTATAGAAGAGCACTTGTCGAGATACTCGTGTTCCTAAGTATGTACAGATAGAGCATATCCAATGTGTTATACATGAGCAAGAATCCCTCCAACAGAAGTAACAGTTAAATTCACAGAATAAAGTGATCAAACAAAACAGGTCGCTAACCTCAGGAACTTCCCGACATGATCGGACCAATTGCTTGAACCTCTGCTATCAAAGGGGCTGTCATCTCTCCATCCTGAACCACCCGTGTTTTTCCTCTTCCGTCCTCTCCCGCCACGGCCCCTCCCACCACCTGCTCCTGACCCCAACCGCACCCTAATGCACTTCTGAACCCCATCGCTATGCTCCACCGTGTCCGTGACCAGGAACTTGAAATTCTTCTTTAAAAAGTTATGCACCTCCTACGACAATATATACACCCATGTTACACCGTCCACACCCCACATATTGGTGCAGTCGCGCAGACAATAAGTAACCCGAACTAAACTTACCGATCGATGAGCCTTATCTGCATCAGGCGAGAGAATAACTGGCGAGACATCACTGTCGCCGCCAGCCGACATCCTCTCCAGGAGCCCCCTTAATGCATCGCCGTCAGAGTCGCCGCAGAGCACACGGAACGAAACTAGGGCCTGCGAGTGGTCCGCGTCCGCAGATGGCGCCGCCTTCTCTGCCTCTGTCACATCCACGCACTGCAATTCCACGAGGGATAGCGAGATTGGAGTTAGAGTCGAACAACTGCGACACTAAGTTGCGGGCAAGGGTTCCCTACCTCGGTGGGGAGATCGAAGGAGGAGAGGCGGACGAGGGTGCCATCGCGGGCGACCTCATTGACGATGAAGTCGGAGTAGCGGTGCTTGAGGACGCCGCGGAAGCCCGGGAGAGAGGAGGCGAAACAGGAGATGCCCGCCTCCGCCTCGGTGAGTGAGCTCGAGCGCGCCATGGGAGCTGGTGATGGAGGGGGGCTAGCCGGCTAGGGTTTTGAAAGGCAAGCGACTGAGGAAGACGAGGGTTTGGAGAAGGGGGAAATGGTGAGACGGTCTCTCAATTCCCCCGCGACCTGCGATTTACGTTTGGCATTCCTATTTGTCATTTAGAAATTTATTTTAGAGTAAAATATGTCAGAGGTACATAAACTTGTGAGGGTGTGTCAGTTAAGTTTATATACTTTAAAGTACATTTACAGGTCCCTAATCTAATTATATGTGCATTACAGGTCCAAAACTAATCTAACTTGCCAACGTGGACGACACGTCATCAAAACCTACACGCTGGACTGTAACACCCAAATTTTCGAAAATTTAAAAACAAAAGAAATATACGAGGGATGCATCATGTATGTTTGCACTTGAGTGAAAATTCTATTTCAAAATGCGCTAGAATTCGTTTGAAATTGAAAAACAATTCAAATTTGGCAAAAGAATGAAAAAGGAAAAAGAAAAAGAAAAGAAAAAAACCCACCCTGGGCCTTAATCCCGCCCCAGCCCACTTTCCCCCCTCCCCTTCCCTTTTCTCCCCGCCGGCCCAAGGCCCAGCCGCGCCACCCTCTCTCTTTCCCCTCTCTCTGCGCGTTGGGGCCCGCCGGTCAGCGCCCCCTCTCCCCTTTCCTTCTTCCTCCCTGCGCCCGCGGCAGACACCGCCGCGATTCCCGCCCCGGTTCAAAATCCCGGCAAGAAATCCCCGCCCATCAATGCCCCTGTCGCCTTCCATCGCCGGGGATCCCTTTCCCCTCTTCACCGCCCCCGATTCCCCTATAAAAACCCGGCCGGCGCCCCCATTTCCCTTTCCCCCGAAGCTCCGAACCCTAGCCGTCGCGCCAAGGTTTGTCGCCGCCGTTCCCGACGCTCCGGCCGATTTCCTCCCTCGATCTCTTGCTCATCGTGTTCTCCGTGACGCTAGGAACCCGCCGGACATCGTCGCTCGGGGAATTGGCCGTCGCTTCGCCGGATTCACCAAAGACCGACGACCTCCGCCGACGTTCCTCCGCCGATTTCAAGGCCCGAAACCCCCCTAGGTGAGTGCGCCATGCCCCCCTCTCCCGTTTGATGTGTAGAGCACCCAAAATGGCGCCGAATTTGGCCGTTCCGGCCAATCTCCGGCGACCCCGCCGCCGGGCGCCGCCGGCTTGGCGCGCGCGCCGCCGCGCCCTGTGCGCGCGCCGCCCTTGGGGCGACGTGGCCCAATCTCGGCCGCCCATCTAGGGCCGACGGCCGAGATTAGAAGGGCGTACCCCTTCGCGCATTTTAAATCTGGGCCGCACGCGGTTGATCCAACGGCCCAGATTCAAACATGTGTAACCGTTGGCCGATTTGCGCGTAGCCCCCTGCGCCAATTTAAAATAATTACAGATAGGTCCGGGAATTTATGAGCTAGCCCCTGGACTTTAATTAAATTATGTCAGCACTGTTAAATTGATTAAATATATCATTTTAGCCCCTGTTTTCACCATAAAATATATTTTTAGCCCCTGTAAATTATGATTAAACCCCTGGTGACGTTATAAAATATTTTCAAGCCTCTGATCATGTCTGTTTTGCACAAAAACACCTGCATCCATGTTTATTTGCATAAAATCATAGAATTTACACTCTCTTTTGCATAAATTAATTAGGGAAATTACTTGGCCTTTATTTATTAAATTGTTTACATTAAAGTAATTTATTTAATACTGTTGTGGACCACTTCATTACTTTATTATTCAAATTTAGCTAAGGAAAATTGTAGCAAACCCATGCAATGCTCTAAAATAAAGATAAAAACCATAAATTGTCAATCAACCCCACCTCAACCCTAAAAACCAAATTTCCACCCACACCTCTGATTAAAACTTCAACTAAGGACATTGTGTTAGCAACGGAATTGCGTAGGTTTTCTTTTGAGTTTACTTGTTTGTGGTGTGCCCTACTTTCTGTCTCTTATTGTGTGTTACTACTTTCCGTTCCGCATGCGATGGCGTATTTAGAGTCGGTTCCCGAGCCGACCTACAACCTTCAAGACTACCACTTCACCGACCCACCCTCCGAAGAAGGCAAGTTCCTTGATCATTTTGCACCTGTTTTATTAAGTTTTAGTTAGCTGCATGTTTAATAAATTGAATCCTATTTACTGTACCCTTCCATATAATTCCTTGTCCCCGGGTTGGCTTGGGTAGATGTTATTATTTCTTTACGTTTAGCCATGCTTAGTCTTTGGGAGGGAATTATCTCTACATTACATGTTCTATCATTAATTATTGTGATTTATTTGTTGAGATATGATGAATTGAGTTGTAGTGGATAGGAATCTGGCGGGTTGGTTTTGCTTGGTATGGTGCAGTACGCACGAGACCCGGGTTTTGGGGTATGAACCTTGCCGGATTCTAAGGACCGGTTTATGGAGAAAGCCACTAAGCCTTATAGTATCGCCACAAGACTGAGTATGGGGCAGCTTGGTCAATTAATTAGGCCTCTCCCGGCGTAGTATTAGTGGTTGGATAGTGCGGGGAATTGGTTCAGGGTGTACTGCCTTGGGATCCGCATGGCTCAAGAGAGGGCAACTGGGGTGTTGAGTCGTGGTGTAACGGCTCGCACTTTTGTACAGGGGTGAAACCTCAGAGGGCTAGTATGCGTCGGGAGAATCCTTTATAAAGACCTCGTAGTGATCTCCTGGCCACACACCGAAGGAAGTGTGCAATGTGGTTCGCGACCACGAGCATCAGGGAGGTTTCCTTAGTCCACCTGGCAACAGGGGATGAAATCACGGCTTGTGGGTAAAGGGTACATTCTCTGCAGAGATTTAGAAACTGTCATGACAGCCGTGCTTACGGACAAGAGCGGTTTGGTGTCCAATTCATAATTAGCCAATGTCTGGGAATGGTGGCTTGGTTTGGATTGGTTGGTTGGGACTTGGATTACAAATGGGACTATGGGACTATGGTTGGTTTCCTACACTTAGAAGTAGGTGCTAATGAAAGCTAAGGATAGGATGTAATGCTATAATGCTTAATCCAAATTTGGCCTTCCTTTCTAAATACCCTCATGTCATCTCTTTCCCACTTGCTGAGTACCGTTGGTACTCAAACTTGCTTGTTGCTCATCTTTCCTCAGTCTACAATGGAGAAGAGGTGGAGAATGAAGACTTCTTCGCTGATCCGGAGGAGACGTTCTAGGCTGGCGCAACCCTCGGGCAACGCCTGTGCATGGAGTCACACTAGTTTACTTTTACCGCTGTTTTGATCTGTAAGCTTATTTTAGACCTACGGGTCATTATTGTAAGACATTTATGTACTCGAACATGGCTTGTAATAAATGATATTACACTTTCGTCTACACATATATGATGAGAATCGATCCTGACATACATGTGGAAGTCATCCGGTTGTCTTGTTGGGACCGGGTGTGACATGGACCGTGCACATCTTTCAAAAAGTCCCCCACGATTTCTTAAAGTCGGTTTGTTTTCACACATGCAGCCGGGTTCCGTTCACTGTGTCTGCACCATCATCTCCATCTATTTGTGTCCTTCCATCGGCACGTGCACACGAACACATTAGCAGTAGTAGCAGCTCTACATCTGCAACTCTGCATCCCTATCCCTTTTTACTTTGCGGTAACCCCAAATATTCCTGCAAAAATTAATCCCACCTCGCCGTCCGTTCCTTTACCTCACAGACTAGCAGTAGCTGGGGACGAGTGGAGGCGCGAGTGGCCGCGCCGCACCACCACCAGAAGTCGGCATCCAACCGGGCGTGCTCCTTCGCCAAGCTGCTGCGCTCGGAGGAGCCGCTGCCGTCCGTGCCCGGAGGAGATGGCTACGAGAAGCGCAAAGAGTCGCCCGCCATGCCGTCGTTGAGCAAGCTCAAGCTGTCGGGGAATCTCACAGCTGTGTACTCCCTCGACGCCTTCTTTTGCATCGCCGCCGAGAAGAAGGCGGGGCCGGGGGGAGGAGGAGAGCGGCCGCCGACAGAGGGGGTGGCGGCGTCAGAAGCCGTCGCGGACGCCCTCCTCGCCAACCACTTCGCGGGTTGTCGGCGGTAAAGGCGGCGTACGCGCAGCTGCAGCTCGTGCAGTGCCCCTACGGCCGCGGAGGCGATCCAAGCGGCCAACGCCACTTTCGTCACTGACCTTACCAGGTTGTCCGACGCCAAGAGGAGGTATCGCCATGGTGGCCTCTGAATTGAAGAAATCGTGGGGGGCTTTTGAAACATGGGTGTGGTCCAGCGTGTCCTTTTTGTATGACGTGTCGTCGATGTTGAAAAGTTAGATTAGTTTTGGACATGTAATGCACCACATAATTAGATTAGAGGCCTATAAATACATTTAAAAGTACATGGATTTAAGTGACACACCCTCACAAGATTATGTACCTTCAGTGCATTTTTTTCTTTATTTTACTTTTCAAAAGTAGAATCCCCATGCCTTTTTTTAACAAAAATGTCGTCCACGTTTCAATAAAATAAATTGTCGCCTCACAATAAACAGTTAAAAATATTCAGCATCACCCAATTTGGTCCCTTTGGTTTAGCAGTACCATAGAGATTTTCTACCAAAAATCAGATTCACAAAAAATTGTTGATTTCCATCGTGCAAATAGAAATTTGCTATGACCCCTGATTTCCCATATTCTACTTCTTACTTTTTCCAAAAAATTATCCACCAACGTCACTGGTTACACAAAGAAGTGTTATTTTTCTAATTTTCTCAAGCGACGCCCGGCACCTCTTTCCCCCTCTTTCGCCAGATCGGTGATGCCTCCACCGCTGGAGCCTTCCACCGCCGGCGCCTCCACCGCTGGCCCATCAAATCAGTGAGGCCCTCTTTTCTCCGTCGTTGATTCCATCTATTGCTCACCGCAACACCGCGTATCGAGAGCCCGTCGTGTCGCTCGGGAGCCTGTCGTGTCGGGATTCCATCTATTGCGATGTGTCGCCCGTCACTCAGGAGCCCGCCGTTTTGGGATTCAATCTGTTGCTTGGGAGCCCGCCGTGTTGCCCGTCGGCCGGAATGCGGCCCCACCAGGGCGGCGTGGTGCTGTCGCCGTCACGCAGGAGGCTGGTGTTCCCGTCGCTACGGCCCCGCCCGGGTGGCGTGGTGGACTACGGCGTCGGACCCAACAACATGCGGCGATCTGTGGCTGGTTGTACTACACGCCTTCTAGTGTTTATCCGCTTGATTGTTCGTTTGAGAGAGTCCATCAGAGCCACCACCACTTCTCTTTGCTGCTTTGTCTTACGGTGATCTGGTTAGGAGGGTGCTAAAATGCTTTGGCCCATCTGAATTATCTGTTGCTGTGACCATTTGTGGTGAGCGGGAGAATGCAAAAACTCGGGGGAAGAAGCTCGATGTTGAGAGCTATGCTTGAAGCAGCTTGGTTGAACAGGAACTGCCTTGTGGTGGCTTGCTTATTTATCAGAGCTTCACTGCTATTGACGAAGTCGTGCTTGGTTCGCCAAGATTTGTCGTTCATGGCTTTTCTCATCCATCTGAATTCTCTGTTGTTGTGACCATCTGTGGTGAGCGGGAGAATGTAAAAACTTGGGAGAAGAAGCTCGATGTTGAGAGCTATGCTTGCAGCAGCATGGTTGAACAGGAATTGCCTTGTGGTGGCTTGCTTATTTATCAGAGCTTCACTGCTACTAACGAAGTCGTGCTTGGTTCGCCAAGATCTGTCGTTCATGGCTTTTCTGATGAGGACGTGGAGAATGGGTCCAGAAATTGCTGTTCTGATGCACTTCTCTGCTCTGAGACAGATGTTGTGGAGAGAGGGGAGGAAAGTGAAGAAAATGAAACGTGGATGCGGATGGTGATATGCTGAAGATTGAAGAGAATCTATTTGCACTTATGTACTCTAAATCATACTTTATACACTATTATATTTCTACTTTTCCAGTATCTTACTTTAAATTCTGTAAATTTACACTATCCAATATGCTTTCCAATATTCCCTCTGTGGACATTCTTATGCTTTTATTTTAGCTACTCTGGTTCTCTTGTAAAGCAGCCTGCCAGATTTCTCAAATGCCTATATGCTGGCTTGTTCTCCTGGTTCTCTTTATATTGCTGTGGCTTGTTTCTGAATAAAGTGCTTCTGGTGGTCAGCTTTGTCTGCCACAATGAGCCGATGTACCAATAGTTTGCTGTAATACTAATACCATATGGATCTAAATAAAGTTCTTCTTTAAGGATTATAAACAAGGTATGTAATACATTGGTTTGCATTCCACTGTTCGCGTTTGTCAGGGTGTGATTTACTAATTATGTGATAATTTGTGAAAAACTTTATACATGTGATTCACTAGTTATGTGATAATTTGTGACTTTGTATTTCCATATTACACCCGTTTTACGTTTATATGATTTATATACACAAAATTACGAAGCCATATTGGTATAACACATATTTTTTATAGAATTCACAGTTGACAGTTGTTTACAACCAAACAGATTTCAGCTTCTCCACAACTGACAGCTCACAACAGGTTTTCCACAGCTCACAGCTAGAATCAGATTTTCAGGAATCTGCAGCTAAACCAAATACACTCTAAGTTTGTTCATATTTGTGAACAGAACATGGGCCAAGGTTTATGTCCTTGGACTTTTTTGAGCAATTTAAAAACTGAAAAAATAAGTGCAAGAACTCACTCCCTCTGTTTAGTCGTCAATTTTTTTTTAAAAAAAACCCATTGAATATAGTATATAAAATAAATAAACCTTACCGTCGTACCCATCACCATCGTTTTGAGATCCTTAAAAGGCATTACATAACACTATCCTTGAAGAAAATCTAATCTTGGTTCCAAAAATTCAAAAATGCAACAAGGGTCAGGGTACAGATATCGTCTTTTTTCTTCAATGGATCGTTGCTCCAATGAGGCATCGCAAAAGTTGGGAAAGCTTTGATTAATATAACGAAAGAAAGCTTCAGAATACGATGAACGTACAAAGAAACATCCTTCCACTGGTGCACGCCTACACTGCGAGCCAAGTTATTAGTGTGCCCGTGATCCTTTGAAGCAAACCTAGCAGGCGTCTAGATCTCTGCACGGAGGAGGCTTCGGCTCACCATGCAAGGTTGTATTCCCTGCAGCAGGGCCGCAATTTTTCCGCTCCGGGTTCTGTGTCCCTCGCTAAAAAAAAGGAAAAACATCAAATAGACATTAAACAAGGCGGGAGATGATGAGTTTTCACAAAAAAAACCCAACTAAAAGCCACCAGGAGAAGTATCCAATCAAGTTAGCTAATACATACAGGGGGAGCTTCTCCTCTTCTTAGCATCTCAACAATCTCTACAACTCGTTTTGGCGTTACATCCTCCTGAAAAAGTAAAGGATGTAAAAAGAAGCATGCATCGAGTAATAGTGCAGACATTTCTTTGTCTCGCTTTCACAAAATGGTTAAATTTCTTAAAATCATCTATTGTTAGTGTTTCATGTTGTGACTCTTGAGTACTACTGTTGCAGAAAAATAGAGTTAAGAAAATAGCATAATGATATGAAAGGTATGATAGCAGAATAGTACGAATACATGCAAATAAACTTACATAATAATTGTACGAGTAACCCTCTGAACCTTTTGAGTAATCAGCTACAGTAATCATGGGAGCATTCACACAGCAACCCTGCACATGCGGGCCAGAAATATAAATGAGTTGGTCTTTACGTCAGAACTAACAACACAACCAGATCAATTTTAAATATTAAAACCCAAATAAAATCATTATTGCAGGAATCTGAATAACATTTCATAAACTTGTAAAATAGTGAATAGTGTTACCATGCACTCCATTTCTCCAACAGAAAACAAACCATCACTAGTCACCTCTGCAAATGAAATAAAAATGGTTAATAATATCACAGAGGAAGCAATAGAGGCCCAGGTTTTTAGTGACATAGCAGAAATTGGCAATTGGCATGCTTTGCTAAGTTTAACAGGATAATACAAACCATTCCGCTTAACTCCAAGGTGCTCTAACAGAGTTTCTTCGATTTCACGTGATCCACGAATCATACAAGGTGTAGTTCCACACACCAAAAGGTGGTATTTTCCCACCTACAAGGATCGGGAAAAAAAGGCTTTGTAATCAGCTGGGGAAGAAAATAATGACACGAAGTAGGCTGTAATCCATCAGGATACCTTAGTCCGATTAAACATCGTGTAAAACGTAGCAACTTCATAGACCCTGATTGGTGCAACGTCGACAATTTTAGCAATCTGAAAAAAAAACAGAGGTGAAAAAAAGCTAAACTTTCAAAAATAGTAGAAAGGTAAGCGAAAAAGCAAACCAGTAATAACATACATGAGACCTGTGTGTAACACTAACACAGTCATAGAATACGGTACTTGCAAGCTGTGCCAGCTATGCCAATCTAAAAATTCACTGTGAGAACAGAAAAAAAGAAGTCTAACTTCAATAATTCATCTAACAATATACTCTTATCATAAAGTCACCACGTGAAGGTTTTTGAACTGCTATAGCATCAACAGCAGAACCACACAATTTGAATTATGGAAGAGAATTATACTGACATTTTGACAAATATACATGACTTTTATTGCTTTTCAACCTCCATTTCTGAAACTGTAAATAAGACTTCTCTTATCGATGCCATTTCTCAAGATTATCAGTACCATTGTTATTATAAAATAGTGGCTTGTTACTGCTCTGCTTCCAATCTGATTCAACCTAATTTCTTCTCCCCTTGCTAGAGCTCAAATTCAATGCTAAATGAAGTTCAGCTGACTTTGTAAGAACAAACAGTGATCACTATAAAATTGCATGTGGGATGTAAATGCTGCACTGCTACAGTGAAAGAAGGAAAAGCAACTATATGTAATAGTTGAACTTACAGCATCCATTGCCGCAACTGGAACCCATCCACCATGCTGTTGCTGTGCGAGATCAAGCAGGGGAATAATACCAGATTGTTTGTAGTTGCTTGGATAGTGAGACAGTATTTCTTTGACCTGAATCCACATCGAAACATACGCTTTAAATTGGATTGCTAAAAGGGCCTATTGCAATCAGTTATAGACTACATTCAATACTCTAGGATCTCATGTCAATGAGATAGAACATTACTTCTCATTGCTAAGTTGTCACACTACGGAAAATTTCCTAACATCCCAATGACCAACAAGCATCCCTAACCTAAAAGACATTGTCACGCAAGAGTGTCAGACATTTCAATAACACCACAATACCGCTGGAAATACGTATTGAACAGCACCAGCCATTTCAAGTTCTCAACGACGTCAATGTGCCACTGGAAATACTATCCAAAAAACCATATACAGGCATCCACGCACTAAAGAAAACAAAGTCTACCACAAGTAATCTAACTCTAGAAAACTGATCGTAGGGTGTAGAAATAGACTTGAATCACAGAAAATAACCAGGGGAATCTGTGGGTACCTTCTTCATGTTCGCCTCCGTGAACTCCCACTTCATGTCCGGTTTGTTCTCCGGGGAATCGATGTGCTGCAGCACAACAACGAGGTATACAAAACCCAACTCAATCCTCAGCAAACAAAACGGATCGGGGGAAACGCGGGCGCGGGTCCGAGAGAGAACTCACGTAGTTGAGCGCCGTGGAGAAGGGCCTGGACACAGGGCCCCTAGAGGCGGCGATCTGGGAGGAGATTTTGCAGCGGAAGAAATCAGACGATTAGTTTACGGGAAACGGTGCGAGCCTGTGACAGAGAGGTTCCGGCGAGGGGGGGGGGGGGGGGGGGGGGGGCGCACCGGAGTAGGAATCATGCGGCGGGCGGCGACTTTCGACGCGGAGGCGGAGGCTGCGGTGAGGCCCAGGAGGCGGCGGGCCGCGAGGCGAGCGGCCATGGTGGTGTGGCCGGGCGGGGAGCGGGTGGTGGTGGGTATCGGCGTGTGGCCGCCTTGCGAGCAGAGGTTCCGCCTTGTAGCTTGCGAGATCGGAGCAGGGGAGCAGAGCAGGGCTGTCAACGTCTCCAAAGAACTTGCTTCTTAAGATCGAGTTTTATGAAAAGTCGAGACCAATTTGGAGTCCAACATGCAGTTTAGAATTCGAGTCCAGCTCCAATCAAATTTATAATAAGTCACGAGCCAGTTACAATCTTCAAAAATTGTTAATAATCTAGTAGATTCAGGTTCATGGTGAATGAAGAAAGATGTGGATATTGTGTGCACGTTTCCTCATTTCCTAAAGTTTATTTGCAACGTAGTACAAAACCATATAATAATTTTTATATTGACTGAACACTTTGCATATATTAGATTAATTTTTATAAACAAAAATACCACGTCTGAAAATTATTATGAGGTTTTACAAAGGAATCCTTAAATTCATGCGCAAGGAGCGAGCTTGGGCAGAGCCAAATCAACTCTTGGGAGTCGTCCCAGCAGTTCAGGAGAGTCTCCTTATGAAATTTGTGATTTAGTGTTAATTGGTCTTGGAAACTGTGGTTTCATGCAAAAATGTATAGAAACTATGGTTCTATGTTACAATGGTACTGAAAACTAGGGTTCCATGAAATTTGCTCTCATATTTATCAGATTTTTTGTTTATCCCAGTTTTCTTCTGAGCTAATGTATGTTTAAGGTGTAAAAAACAAAATCAGTTACTGCAAAGGTTGTCCCCCAAACTCATAGATTCGGGTGTTCTTTGTTTATCTTTTACCATCAACATACAATAGGAGACTTACTTTGTGATAACACCATTTCATGCACCACTCATAGCCTGTCGTCCAGAGTTCACGATTCGAATAAAAGGCCGTACAAAGTATCGAAGGCTCCTGCACATTGCGAGATTTACGGAAAATCTATTTCTGAACAATCTTACCCTTAATTTTGCAGAGTCTGGTTTGACCCCCTGCCTATATTTCAAATGAAGCCGAAAATTGGAGTAAATAGCTCTAAATCAAGTATCTTCTTTCTTTGTTTTGACGGTGCGCCAGTAAGCGATCAGCCATGTCACGGACCGCAGCGTGAAGCACAATAAGTACACAGCTAAGCCTGTCTGAAGCGCGCCTCGTTGTTCTGTATGGCGGCCTTGAGCTCCCGCTGGACGGACGCCCTGGACGGTGACATGACCAGGTCCTGCCACACCGACGACGACCCGCCGGCCGGTTGTCCGTCCGCATAAAGCTCGTGTACGCAGTTGGCCTCCTCATTCAAGCTCCTCACTCTCTCCAAGCAGCCGATCTCTTCAGGATCCACAAGTAGGTTGCTCTCGCCATCCTTCCATCCTATCAACTGCGGTATGGAGTAGGATCTTCAGCAACTTTAATACCAATGTAAGCTATTTGAAAACAAGCGATTTTTCACAGTTTCATGCAGGAATTTAACAACTCTTTTATGAAATTCATGCATTCCACTTAGTGACGGAATGGACACGTTTTGCCATCTGAAACTGGGGTTTTGTCCTTGACAGGTCAGTTTGCTTACCTTAGCAGCACCCATGGTGTTTGTGCTGTAGAGCCTTGCGTTGTCGACAAGGCTGCAGTAGCTGTTGAAAGCGGTAGCAAATCGCTTGTGGGACTGCAATTGTGACTTCACTCTTACTGCTCTCCCGGTGATTACAGCTCTCCTGCAAATTGTGAATTTTTAGTTGTGCACCGTGTCAAAAATAGAAGTACCAGGCAACATTCTCTTGGAATTTTTAAGATCATTGCAAGGTGAGATATTCAGAGTTTAGTGCATGACAATTCTAACAGCATGGAAGTATGACTGTAATGAGCACAAATAGGCACGAATGGAAAGAATGTTAGTGATATAGTGGCAAATTTTGGCATGGATCAATCTGTGAATTGTACCTGATTCCCCTGACAACTGCTAAATATGCATCACAAACCACACCGACGAGCTCAATCCGATATGGCTTCCTCACTTTCGCCTCATCCTCGTTTTCGATGTTAGCACCTTCAACCGGCTCCCAATACTCTTCAGTGATTGTCCCGTCGTCGGTGACCTTGTAGCCACGTCCCATGCGGTACCGCTGCCGGTGCACGGCCCTGGCCATGTCTATCGTCTGCTGCACGAATGGTTCCCATGACAGCGTGCCATCCATGATAACATCCCTACCTTCATTGAGGGCGGTCACGAGCAGTGAAGAGGCTGCATCCATTGATGACTGGTGCACCTGCATCATGATTGTGGATCATCGAGACCTGATTTCGAGGAACTTAGACATCTATACTATGTGTAAAGCGTTATATAATGGTGCATCGATCTGGAAAGTATTTGCAGTTTGAACTGGAGTATGTTTGCATTTTCGTTGAATGCTCAAAATAATACAATCTTTGAATGTTAACATTATGCATTTTAAGTCAAAACTTCATTACTCGCTACATCTATATTGTTTTTAATAGCAAAGATAGAAAGGTTACCAGCTCTGCAGTACGTAGCATGTCGTTGTGATGGCCTCTCGAGCTAATTGCTCGGTAGATAACATCTGTTTCCTTGAATGCATCTGCCTCCACCACCACTGCATTCGCTGCTGCTCCAGACCAAAATGCTCTGCGAATCATTAAATTGATAGCAGGGTGATCAACTTATGCCTACAGTCTGATAGTTCCGTACCAAAAGGATGAAATACGCAAGCAATGTTTTCCCCTCTTGGTTATCTCAAGAAACTCAAATTTTGCATTGATCCATTTCACACTTTGATGTGAAAAAACCAGTGTGCAGATTCAGAGCCGAAATAAACATATTTTCATTTTGCCACGAAGCTGGAAATATATGATGAGCAACACAGTTTCAAGGGAAACTCAACACAGCCATATATAGTAGAAATAAACCAAATGATCAACTTACTCTTTGAGTATATCTTTAAGTACGGTGCTCTTGCCAGCTCCCATACCACCACCCATCAGGAGTAACACAGGGCTGCGATTGCAATGTGCAACCGGGACCATCACATCATTCCGTGCTGTCTCATCACGGCAAGATGGTCCTATGGCCTTCAGCTCCTCCACCAGTGTGGAGAAAAGCCTAGTCACCTTCAGGTTTCTTGTCACCCTCTCTAATCTCTGTTCCCTATGATAAGTGGGGAATCAGATACATCATTTAGCATAAGAGGATCATGAGCCAATTTGCTTCTACAGTTTAAAGAACTGGATCAGATTGTTATGCGTGACTTTTGAAATCGAAGAACCATATCTCATTTAAAGTCTAATCATAGCTTCAATTTTGATTCCTCAACCTAGGAAATTCACTTTATCATGATTTAGATGGTGCACCATAGCAAACATTTCTTGTAGTCTTGTTGAGGTTTACTAGATTTATACATTCTCTTATGGACGATTCATTGGATAAATTTTGTCACAGTTATATATCCAGTTGAACATTCATATTCAGGATTCAGTCATCACTTGGACTATCAATAAATAGGTTTTATGATTAACAACATGAATCAAATCGTTAACTATAAATGCTTCCAGCCATGGACAAATATTCTGGAAAGTCACTAGTCAGAACTTAAAACTGTTCATTGATCATGAAAGATCAAACACACGGCTTTATAAGCATTTAAAGTGATCTCAATTTAGCCATAGCAAGTGCTTATCATCTACTGTTTACTTTTTTTGAGAAAGCTCCCATTCTGTAATCTGAAAATGATCTAGCATCACATTAGCATATTTTACTATTTAGTCAGATGGGAGAATAAATATACAAGTCAATTGACTTAATAATTAAGATTCAAGCAACTGGTACATAAAAAAATGAGATCTAACACTAACCATATATGCAAGATACTTAAAGTATTATATAATAGTGAATATACTTTAATAAAAATGGCACACCAGCCAAGAGATCACATGGCATAAGGCTGAAGTACAAAGCACTTATACTCAAAGTAATCAAGGAGATTCGGACGCTAAAACGACTTTGAGTGAACAAACCAGAACAAATTATTAGCCACTTAGCAACCAGGTTTTTTAGCATAATTGTGGGCAATCACCTGGTTGCCTCTAACACCATGTTCCTGAGCTTCCTTTTAGGCGCGCCTTCTACAGTGAGAACCTGTCGAGATCACCACTATATCAATATACAAATCATTAGCGCAAGAAGAGTTGGAGGAGATGCGGGTAGAACATAAACGCGGAAAGTCATTGTTCTGCTTTTACCTGGGTTATTATGTAAGTTCCATATTTCCAATGGAAGGAGAAGTAGCCAAGTATACATTTGTCAAGCTCCTCGATGAACCTCACAGTCAGGGATTCAGGGTCCGCGCTAGTTTGAAAGAATGCAAATATGTTTTCCTCATAACCCTTGTTCTTCCTTAGATAATCATAAGACAGTGTGCAAAGGTGGGGGCATTCCTTCACATCGTTAAAACCGATTTGCCTAGCTGCAAAAAGGGTCCCCCATTCTTTAATTATCAACACAATCATGGTAAGAAGGTGGGAAGATAGTGCAGGTCCCAACTCCCAAGACCATAAAATCGTCATACCATAAGATGCATGACCTGTAAACCATAACCACACAGAATATGCAGCATTGGCATGCATGTGGAACTATGACCTTGATTGAGACGTGTATGGTGTATCCGCTATAACCGTAATATAGTAAGCAGCCTCCCCCTCCTCGAGGTTTCTGTGTAAACAAGTTGGGTCTGCTCAAATCTCTCCACGGCACCTCCAATAGTTTACGCTAATCGAGATGCTTCAGCACTGGTATTCCGAGCTGTAATGTACTGTACCCTCATATCTTGGGTTGGCCAAGTAAACAAACCAAACTGAAATGCGAACACCGAAGAGTTACCAGTTACCAGGATGAGTATTTCGTACTTCCTCTCCAGGAAAAGAGATTTACAAGATCATTTTAGTAATCGCTTTTCATTGCAATGAATGGGTAAGAGTAAATCGCACATGCGAATAATGCTTAGAAGCGAAAATCGGAACCCAAATTTAACTTACTTCCACAGCGCGACCAGCTAGCAGCAGCAAACAGAAAACGAAGCACAGAGGGGAGGACGGAGGATCGGGGCGGGGGCCGTACCGACGTAATGCGAGAACCTCTCGAGCTCCTGGACGCGGCTGGCCTCGGACTCCACCAGCCGCGGCGCCACCAGCTCCGCCGCCGCAGCGCCCGCACCGGCACCGCCGCCGTCCCTCATGCTGCCGGCCGGTCCGCCCTTGCTCCCAGTCAGCAGGCAGCAGCAGGGGCCGGAGCAGCGTCTAAAGAGGAAGGAAGGTCGCGGAGGTCGATCGGTGAACGCGCACGCGCATGAGCCGGTCGGCCAGTCGAGGAGCAGGACACGGCGCAGCGCACGGCGGCCAAGTCAGGGAAGTGGGAAGGGACGGGAGGCGATCGAGCGCCGGCGGGCGGGCGGGGCGTGACGCGGATTCGTCCACCCCGCACGGAACCACAGCGCGCGGCCTGCGGCGGAGAAGCAGGCGGCGAGGGCACGCACGACGCGGAGGAGACCAGCAGGAAGGTTCGCTCCTGCTCCGCGCACGCGCGGGCGCTCTTGGGGTGGGTGGCGCTGCTGCCTACTGATGACGATACCAAAAGAGAAGAGAGTAGGGAGCCAGCCAACGGTCAACGGGCCTCGCCGCCTCCTTGAATGGCTCTATCGGGGTATCAAATTCATATCATATCAGCTCGACGATTTCAAGGGATGGAATGATGGAGGGATGACGACGACGGGCGATGGCCCCGCCATAACTATGCATCCATACACGCTTTGGTTTGGAGCTGACCGCGATCGGGATGGCCGTACCATCATATCCACTGCTGTTCACTGATCGCTTCACCACCATACCGGGATGTCAAGCCCATCGTGCTCATATCATCAGGGGCATCTTATTATTTTTATCTGAGCCAACAGGACGATTGATGACATCATTTCAAATGGAATTAGACGCTACACTACGCGGCCTTTTTCCCTTATTATAAATGTTAATGGAACGGGTGATCAATACATTTATTTTATCATTTCTTTATGCAGCACCACTGCCTAAATTATACTACCGGAGGAATCATTGCTTAGCATACCTAGTTCCTGAAAAGAACCGCAAGACCGAGAAGCGAGAAGAAGAGAAGCAACAGCTGCAGGCGAGCAGCACCTGGCAGCGGCGAAAAAAACTCGGACGCCGACCACTTCGAACATTTCGATAGGCGGTACTCCCACTGTACTTAAAAAATTTGTTGTTTTCTAATTCAAAAATGAATTAAAAAACGATGAACTTTTTAAGCACGGAAGGAGTACTCGTCATTTCGGTAAACCTCCGTACGGTCCTATTACGAATCTGAACGACAGAAACAAAGTGACCACGGAGCTAGATCTCAAAACCACTCCAATTAGCCTAATCAAGGCACGACTTTACATGATGTACCTCTCCTCTTAAGTCTTACCCATTTAACCAACCTTCAAGTTACACGCCATGACAGAAGCCCAAACCCGGTATCAACATCTGTTACAACAAGCATTATTTCGGTCGGCTGAGATTGTAAACATCACCAGTGCCCATTGGCGTGGCGGCGCCACACCGAGACGTCGTTCAACACACTCCCCAAATTGGAGGGGTCCCCCACCTGCTGGTGGAATCCATTTGTGTCAACTCCACTACTCAATGGTGGGTTAGGAGAGCCGTTCAGCCAGGGCTTCGAAGCACTCATTTCAGATACTCCGTAAGTACCCATGGAGGGAAATTGTCCTCCTTCCCTCAACCCATGGAAAGGGCCCATGTCATAGGCCCTTGAGAATCCATCGCCGTAGTGGAGCTCAGTTGAATTAAACCGGCGTGGACTACTAACAGAAGCCACTCCCGAATCTGCCAAATTGCCTCTTGGCAAAAAAGGCAGGCCAAAAGCATTATAATCATGATAAAGTGACCCTGGCATATTGCCATTGGTGTAGTCCTCTTCAAGCAAATCATTTATGATGTCGAGATGTGGAAACTCTTCTGCTGTTGGCCCCTGGGGTAGGGGCCAGGTACCGCTAGCAGTTGTCTCAGGTTGGAACTGACTAGATTGCAGGTCATACCTGCTGAGTTTTTCTGTTCCTCTGCTGCTTGCTTGCTGATAAATATCATCCCTCCGATGTTGCTGCCCATACGCTAAGCTGTTACTCATTTGTTGGCAAGGAACACGATAACTAAAGAGTTGCTTATCAACATTACTATCGCTTTTCCAGAGCTGATAGGTGTCATGCGCTTCTGACATACCCAGACCAGACTTGAATCCATGCCTAGTTAATAACTGATCAGATCTTCCAGCAGGAGACATCATGGCTGATGTACTTGATGCATATGCTGACAAAGACTGTGAAGGGGTGGTGTCTTGGCCAAAAGAAGCTGACTGATATACAACGCTTGCAGAGGTACTACTCGGACCTGGCTTACCAACAATAGCATTACGGTAGGACTGTGGAACATAAGGTGGTGCAGAAGGGGAGGGCCCATTTATTGATCTTCCAGCTACTTGACTCACTGAGCGAGGCAGCAATGTTGATTTTTGAACATGTGAAGTAGATGGTGCACTGGTTCTTGTTGTGGGGAATGCAGGTGCACTTGAAGGCCTTAATGCTGTAAGAGCAACCTCAGAAAGGGTGGTTGTGACCCTCATGGAAGTAGCCTCCTTTTGAACTTCAGAGTTAGTGGCTGGAGATGTTTGTGGCAATTCTGAGGAAGACAGGGCACTTATATCAACTTGTAGTAATTTTGGAGAAGCTGGAATAGATTTGTCAATTTGCAGTGATCTTGAAGGTATAGAGACATCATTAGAAGATGCTGATGATTTCAGCACGGCTGGAGAAGCTTTGTGAACTGCTGGAGAGTTGGGGCGAACTGGAGCTCCTTTGTCAATTAGCGGTGATTTCAGACGAACTGGAGCAGCTTTCTCAACTGCTAGTGTATTGGGACAAACTGAAACAGCTTTCTCAACTGTTGAAGATTTGGGATTAACTGGAGCAACTTTCTCGACTGCCAGAGATTTGGGATGAACTGCAGTTGCTTTGTCAACTGCTAGAGATTTGGGATGAACCGGAGTTGCTTTGTCAACTGCTGAAGATTTGGGACGAACTGGAGTTGCTCTGTCAACTGCTGAAGATTTGGGACGAACTGGAGTTGCTCTGTCAACTGGTGGAGATTTGGGAGGAACCAAATTTGTTTTATCTGAAGCCAATTTTGGGGGAGCTTTATTAACTCGGCGTGACTTAATAGAAAGAGGGGTACCTTTATCCATATCAACTGCAAGTAGTTTGGAGCAACAGGGAGATGCCATATTGGCTTTCGTTTTTGATCTTGAAGCATAATCTTTGTCTGAAACTGGGTCGACATTTGTCGTGGCAGGAAAAGGGACAAATTCACTATTTGTAGCTGGCATTCCTGAAACAGCTTCCTTCCGCACATAGTTGACCTCAGGGACATCCTTATTTGATGTTCCATCAACTTTTAGATCAACTGGAACTTCTGAGGAATGCTTTGGGGTCTCCAGAACATCAGGTGGTTTTCCCGAAGAACAGGATGAGTTGGAAGACTCTTCTGGCTTTGCCTTTACATCCCTAGCTTTAAAATGAGCTTTGAGAAGCTTTTGGCCCTCGATGTTCTTCTGAAAGAAAAAATATACAAAACAAAGGTTACATAAAATGAGTTGACTTAAGTTGCTGTGAACAATGAGCATTCCAAATGTTTGCAATTTTATTTCAAAACTGACAGCGCGACCTGTCAGCACACCATTACAATTGACAGGTACTTGTGTCTGAGACAGGAAAAAGAAGGCCGAGGGAAGTCACATAAATTTTCATGGACATCATTAATCACCACCAACATGGAACTGAATCTTACTACAAGAAAAGTGACATTATGATTTAGCTTTGAGATATGGCTATACGAGTTTATCCAGACTAAGAATTTGACAATTTGTAGCTATAATGACATATGCACCACATATATATGGTAACCATTCTGCATTTAAGTTTGATCCATCAACTTCAACATAACTCATGAGGGTATGGAATTTTGTACCATTAGTAAGGAGGAATGAGGACTTATTATGATAGTGTTAAACCAATGGCATCTAACTCAGAAGCCATGTCATCTACCACTAGGTTACATGGGTATCCAAGAACAACGTTCCAGATAATTAGCATTCATGATGTGCAACACATAAAAAACCAATGCTAAGAAAGATCACAGGCCATGTGTACGCAAAAATATAATCGCCAGACTATAGAAAAAATTCAAACAAATCAAAGAATAATTCATTTTGAAATAGCAATTCACCTCGTGAAGTTGCTGCCCCAGCTTACGAAGTTCATCTCTCAAGGTCATTGTAACAGGGTCTTGGTCTAATTTCGGAGCTATGCAGCAGCCAGAAACACTGCGGCTCGAACCACCAGCAACACTAGAGGTGCAAGGAAGAACATCACCTTCTTCAGCAAAGCTGGTAATGCTTAAGTCCTTCTGCTGCTGATTCTTCCCCCTGCAAATAAGTCCAGTTAGCCCAAACAACATTCTTACAATAAAACTGTGTGCAGCTTGTTTCAAGTGTTCACTAACTTAGTTGACATTTCTGATCCATCTGAAGCACAGTCTTCCAATGCATCAACTTTTTCTGTCATTTCAACTTCCTCAGCTCGTAACTGATCAATATCATCAATTGCAGTCTCATCATGCAGTCTTTCCAGATTTTTCATTTCACGTTTCTCATCTCTTTCCTTGTCTTTAACCTTACGATTGTTCTTCTTTTGTTTAGTCTGAAAAAAAAAAAGTCAAGCACATCATAAACAAGATAACACAAAAGCAATAAAGGCATCAAGCATAACAGCTAGAAGTAGAACCGAGTGCAAAGAACTAAAGCGCATTTTTATATAAAATCTTGAGAAGCATTCAAAAACTGTGAAACTACAGAGCATTTATAATTGGCATTAGAATATTCCTCATGAAATAACACACCTGTTGGACTGTATATTTGTGTGTGTTGGGCTAGGCCCATGTACCAGCCCTGCTATGGGGCTATATATGTGTACTCTATCCCTAGGAGTTAATTAATCCACTGTTTATTCTCTAATATGGTATCAGCTAGGTTAACCTAACCCAAATCCATCCCAGCTGCCACCCCCATAAACCAGCCATCGCCGCCGGTGCGCCGATGTATGCGCGTCCCCTAGCCCTGGCGGCGCCGGTCCCTTATCCCCCTGGCGCGCCTCTTCCTCTCCATCAGACTGGCGCCCGGCCGCCGCTGCTCCATTACCGGCCGCACCCGCCGGTGCGGCTCCTGCACTAGGTGGCCTGGCCGCCGCCGCTCCCATCACATGGCCAGCAGCCACAACCACCGCCGCCGACACGTCGGGGACGACAAGATCTGGGCCGCGCGCTACTGTCGCCGCCTCTGGTGGGCCTGCAGCCGACGGGATCTGGCGCCCAGCAGCCGGACTCGCCCCGTTGATGGCCGCCGCAGCACCAACGCCGACCGCAACTGCTCTGCACGGCTCTGGTCCCACATATACGTCTGCTGGTGCCTCCTGGACGAGCGCATAAGCTGCTGCTTCATGGCCGGCGGCCGGCGGTCAGCACTATTAATGGGTTGACCGGCGTTGCTAGATCTCTCTCTCCCGCGACTGGTCCGACCGCCGACAGACCCCTTGCCGTGGCCGCCGGCTCTGGTGTCGCGACCAAGCTTTCTAGTCCGGTCGATGTTGCCCTCATGACTGTCTCTGGGCTAGACGGTCCTGCAGTCACTACCGTGGGGCTCATGCAGTCGTCGTCGCCGTACATCACCGGACTCAAGCACCTGTCGAAAGGGCTCGACGTGGGCACCACTGCCACTGTCTTGCCGCCGCCGGCCGCCGCTGTTGTTGGCACTACCGCTGCTCATAGCGCAACCACTGCCCCTCCTAACGGCGCTGACAACACCACCACAATGGTCGTGGACACCTTCGGTGTCATCGCGGCTCTCGCCGCATCTCACGAGCGCGAGCGGGCACTCACTCTCGCTCTGGAGTAGGAGCGTGCTTCTGTGGCCGCTATGTCTCACCAGCACGAGAGTGCTCATCGATCGTTGAGTGCTACCCACGAGCCTTCTTCGGATGTTGGTGCTCACTCCGAGTACTCGATGTCCCTCCTCGCTGCTCTCGATGCCCAGACTGTCGGGGTTCAGAACATCCGGACACTCCTGTCAGTCGTCCTCAGTTATGATTCCACCACATACGCCCGCTGGCATCACGTGTTTCTCCTCACGTTGAGGTGTTACCGTCTCGACGGCCACGTTCTGTGGAGGGGCTCCTCGTTGGATGACTTTTGGATTAGCATAGACAATCTGGTCCTAGCCTGAATCCTTGGATCCCTCTCCGACGAGCTACACGACATCGTCGGGCAGCGCGGTAGCTGGTCCTCGAGTAGCACTTCTTGGGGAATCATGCGACTCATGCTCTACACATCAATGCGCGGTTCCAGAACACTCGACCACTCCATCTCAGCCTATTGCAGGGAGATGAAGGACAATGGCTGATGACTTGCGCAACCTTATCAAGCCAGTTGCTAATAGCACGCTCGTTCTTCGGGTCCTTCAGGGCCTGAATGAGCGCTACTGTCACCTTCGCTCCTGGCTTCTTCGTGTGGAGCCGCCCTCGACCTTCGAGAAGGTCTGGTCTGACCTTGAGCTCAAGGAGCTCACTTCCGGTGGCTTTGTTGGCTCCGGGCCTGCCACAACTTTCTACAGCTTTGGGCAGTCCCCGCGGCTACTTGCTTCTGGTGGACCACCGTCGCGACCTCCTGCTCCGCCTACCACCCTAGCTGCTCCTGCAGGCTTTGGGGGTGGTAATCGTCGCCGCCTGGTGGTGGTAGTGGTGGTACCAGCCAGGGAGGTGCGCCCTGACCCACACCATACAACCCGTGGACCGGCCATATCTCTATTTGGCATGGGCCGTCTCCGGATCTTCCGCCTCCATGCTCGCCGCGTCCTCAGCTGTCGTACGTCGCTCACCCGGGTTACGGTGGACCAACCTACCTTGCTGGTGGGCCATCGACTCAGGCCTACAGTGGGCCTAGCTACTCTGCTGGTGGGCAGTCGACCTCGACCTACGGGACACTGACTACCCTGCTGGGTACTCGGAGTCGTCGGCGCCATTCCAGGAGCCGTCCCTGGTGTGGGACCGCCAATCACTGGTGTCTTCCTTCAGCACTATGCACCTCACGCCACCTACTGCTGATTGGGTGACTGATTTCGGAGCTTCGTACCATACCACTACTAACGCTGGTATACTTTCTTCTACCCACCCTCCCAACCCTTCTTTTCCTCCATCTATCGTTGTCGGGAGTGGGTATATTCTTCCGATCACCTCAGTAGGTGACTTGGGATCTCCAGGTTCTTTCCAGCTCAACAATATTCTTGTCGCACCGGATATCGTTCATAATTTGCTTTCTATTCGTCGTTTTACCACTGATAATAATGTTTCTGTTAAGTTTGATCCTTTTGGTTTATCTGTGAAGGATCTTTCTACCGGCGTCTTCCTCTTCGATGTGATAGCCCGGGGCTTCGAATTCCTCCTTCCGCCACATCTCCGACCTTTGCTGACTACGACAACTTCGTCCGCCGGCTTGGCCATCCTGTATAGATGCTATGTCCAAACTGTCTAGTAGTTCAATTATCTCGTGTACTAGGGGCACACATGAGTCTTTATGTCATGTTTGTCAGCTTGGCCGCCATGTTCGGCTTCCGCTTCCGACTTATGTGACTCATGTTGAGCACATTTTTTATCTTATTCACTGTGATTTATGGACATCTCCCATTATCAGTGTGTCGGGCTTTAAATATTACTTGATGCTGATTGATAATTTTTCGCATTTTCACGAACTTTTCCCTTGCGTTTGAAGTCTGAGACATACGTCACTCTTCCTCACTTTTTCGTTTGGGTGTCCACCCAGTTTGGACGCACTATCCGAGCTCTTCAATGCGATAACAGACGCGAGTTTGAAAACTAGGCGCTTCGTAGCTTTCTACTCGTCCATGACGTGTAGTTGCACATGTCTTGTCCATACACCTCCCCTCAAAATGGCAAGGCAAAGCACATGATTCGCACCGCCAATGATGTTATGCGCTCCCTGGTGTTTCAGGCCTCTATTCCTGCTCAGTATTGGGTAGAGGCCCTCCACACTATCACTTTTCTCATTAATCGCCTTCCCACCAAGGCGATTCGTGCACCTACCCCTTACTTTGCCTTGTATGGCACCACCCCTCTTTACGATCACCTTCGAGTTTTCGGGTGCGCTTGCTACCCTAACCTTTCTGCTACGACCTCACATAAGCTTGCGCCTCGCTCTACTTGGTGTGTCTTCCTTGAGTATTCTCTCGATCATAAGGGGTATCGGTGTCTAGATCTCACCACTCACCGTATCTTAATCTCTCGACACGTCGTCTTTGACGAGTCCTCTTTTCCTTTCTCCACTTCCACCTCTGTTTCCGCCGCAGAGTTAGACTCCCTATTTTCTACTAACACTGAGGCTGCTCCGCTACAGCTGCCTTGGCCTTTTTCTGCAGGTACAACACCCGCCGCGCCACGTGCGGCCCCGGCGTCACCTGCCCGCGCCACGTGTGGCCCCGACGTCACCTGCGGCGCCACAGGCGGCCCCGGTGTCTCCTACGTCGACTGTTGCGCCCTTCGCTGTACCAGCACCACTGGCTGCACCTCTCGCAGCTCTAGCGTCTCAGTTCACTGACCCCGCTCTCGTCTACCAGCAACGAGCGCGGGTTGGTGCTCAGGCTCCAGCAGCCACGACGTTTTCAACTTCCTCAGTTGTGCCACGCGCGGCCTCAGCGTCTCCGACCTCCACAGTTGCGCCACGCGCGGCCCCGGCGTCTCCGACCTCTACCGACGCGCCACGCGCGACCCCGATGTCCCCAACGCCTCGCTGCGCCACGCGCAGCCACGGTACCGCGGTTTGCTGACCCTGCTCTTGTCTCTAGGCGACGAGAGCGGGTTGGTGATCTGACTCTTACTCGCCACAAGCCCTCGGTGTACCACCTGCCTCTGCTCCACTGGGACCCAGGTCACGTCCAACCGATGGTGACTCGACGTGCAGCTGGGGTACTTCGTCCGGTTGAGTGTTTCTCCGGGGTCGTCCTCTCGTCAACGACACCTCCACCGTCCACCTCCACTTTGGTATCGCCTATACCGTCTTCCGTCCGTAGCGCCCACGCCGACCCCCATTGGCGCCTCGCTATGGAGGAAGAGTATGCGGCCCCGCTTGCCAATCGAATGCCAACCGGATCTAGGACCTGGTGCCCCGTCCCAGTTGTGGCAATGTTGTCACAGGCAAGTGAGTGTTCACGCATAAGAAAAAGGCGGATGGTGCCCTAAAGAGATATAAAGCTCGGTGGATACTTCGGGGCTTTACTCAGCACCCTGGAGTTGACTACGACGAGACCTTCAGTTCGGTGGTGCAGCCGACGACTCTCTTGCGCTCTTGGCCCGTCCACCAGCTGACGTCAAGAACGCCTTCCTCCATGGCACTCTGACGGAGACGTTGTACTGCAGCCAGCCAACAAGGTTCGTTGATTTAGCTCATCCAGACATGGTCTGCAAGCTGAACAAGTCCTTGTATGGTCTGAAGCAGGCACCCCGAGCCTGGTACAGCCGGTTCGCCTCCTTCCTGGTCTCGTTGGGCTTCGTTGAGGCCAAGTTGGACACGTCGTTGTTTGTCTACAATAGGAGGGTGACATTGCTTACCTTCTCCTAGACGCCGATGACATTGTACTGACGACGTCCAGTCTGGGTCTCCTTCAACGCAATATATCCGCCTTACAGCAGGAGTTCGCTATGAAGGACTTGGGCCAACTTCACCACTTTCTGGGTATTGCGGTTGAGGACTGCTCAGGTGGCATGTTTCTTCACCAGCGGCAGTACTGCCTAGATATCCTCGAGCGAGCGGGCATGACTGAGTGTAAGCCATGTTCCATGCAGGTGGATATCTAAGCAAAGGTCTCCTTTGCCAACGGGACACCCGTCAGTGACCCGACTGCCTACAGAAGTCTTGCAAGTGCCCTTCAGTACCTCACCTTCACCAGGTCGGATATCTCCTACGCAGTTCAGCAGGTGTGATTTCACATGCATGACCCGCAAGACCCGCACCTCACCGCTGTGAAGTGGATCATCCGGTACCTGCGCGACACCCTCGACTACGGCCTCCTCCTTTGGCGTACTCGGCTTCCAAGATGGTCGTCTACACCGACGCTGACTAGACAGGCTGCCCAGACACCCGTTAGTCTACCTTTGGCTACACCGTCTTCCTGGGCGGGAACCTCGTCTCCTAGTCCTCGAAGCAACAGTCTGTGGTATCGCGCTCGAGTGCTGAGGCAGAGTACTGCGTCGTGGCTAACGGTGTGGCTATGGCTTCGTGGCTTCAGCAGCTGCTTTAGGAGCTCCACTCTCCCGTCGCCCGGAGCACATTGGTCTACTGCGACAACGTCAGCGCCGTCTACCTCTTCAACAACCCTGTCCAGCATCAACGCACGAAGCATGTGGAGATCAACCTCCATTTTGTTCGTGAGCGGGTTGCACATGGTGAGGTCCGGATTCTCCATATCACGACGACGTCGCAGTTCGCCGACATCTTCACGAAGGGACTCCTGTCGTAGCTGTTCTCAGAGTTTCAGTCCAGTCTCAACATCCGTCGTGGCTAGATGTTAGGACTGCGGGGAGTGTTGGACTGTATACTTGTGTGTGTTGGGCTAGGCCCATGTACCAGCCCTCCTATGGGGCTATATATGTGTACTCTACCCCTAGGGGTTAATTCATCCACTGTTTATTCTCTAATAACACCAATCCAGTGGCGAAGCTACAGCTAGCTGTTGGTGTCAGCTGACACCGATGGACTTTTAAGTGGAAACTACATGTTCAAACACTAATCAGAATGATAATGCAACCATTTGACAGTGATGATGACGCCAGCACTCCACGGGGCTGGCTTCATCCCTGCACCAGTACATGTCCATCCTAACAAGTTATACATCACATGCAAGTTTTGCTACATATAGAATAAGAGTAACAAGCGTTCGGAAGATAATTCAACGTTAACAACTCAGGGTCAGTCCAGTGCTAAATCGGAGGATGCAATGCCAATAAATGTATTTTGAACACCACAAACCACACAACAAGAAAACAGATGTAACGGTAACAAAAGAAGCAAAATCAGCTTTATATTTTATGAATGATAGAGCACCCTTGCAATAGGGAAGAAGGAATAATAGATTAGCGAGCATAGCATTAGACCATATTATCAGAAACCATAAAGAAAAATCACAGTTGAACCGAGGTGGCCTGGTACAGGAAAAAAAAAGTCTTTTGAACTCCGCCAATTGTATGCCAGTTTTAGTTGGGTTTCTGGAACAGCTTGGTAGTTGGTACAACCTAGCATGATATGTCTATTATTTTTTATAAACAACTTAAAAATAGCAACAGGAAATATTTTGAGAGCTAGAAGGATTCAAACTAGTTCCAAGAGAACAGATGTAACTTGTTTGGGACAAAGGCTTGGTTGTTTTTGTTGTATAATCCCAGCGACTCATTCCAAGAAGATCCTACAAGATAATCACCGAGAGCCACTACCAAGCAATGGGATAGATATAGGAAGATCGACCCCAATGCAGAACCTAATGCATAAATTCCGCCCTCACACACACAAATGATATCAAATTGAATAAGAAATACAGAGAAGAATAGGCAATTCCCAATGCTGCTTCCTGTGGTAGCATTGCTAAACAAACAGTGTGGCATTCAACAAAAGCAGGTAAGAAAACTAATGCACTTTTAAAAAATATCACCTGTTTTTTCTTCGCGCGCTTGTCCTTTTCATTCGCACCACCACCACGCTTCCCTTTCATCTGATTTTCAAGCAGCCCTGCTGCCTCCTCTTCACGAATAAGCTCTTCTTGCCTCATCAAAGCAACAGCTTCTTGGTATGCAATTTCAACTCCACTAAAACAAAATGTAAGAAGCAGATATAAGTCAGTTATCACTGATTCTATTAAAAAAAGGTCCATTGACACTATCAAAGAACAGCTGACAAACACTTGAGTATGTTAAATCATCAAAAGTTTCTTCCAAAAGTTCAAACAGAACAATAACAGATGTGTTCCAATGTTTGTGCATATATGACCAGTAAGAAACGCGGACGGGTCTAGCGCAGTGGCAGTCTCTCTCCACTTGCATCCTGGAGGTCCTGGGTTTGAATCAACCACCTTGCAAAATGGGGGGGGGGGGGGGGGGCACCTAGAAATTTGCTTCTCAACAATCAATTTAGTCTCTTTTGAGTTAAATAGCCATGAACAATCATAAAATAAAATGTCCACCATAGTTTTAAGGTGATGAAACATCCAGGTGAAGCCTGTGTATGCCTTGCCGCCTTGGTAACAAGGCATAACTAAGCCCCTGTGGCGACTAAAGAGTGCCTGAACGACTAGGCAGTGCTTTGAAAACATTAAACATCAGCCGACTTATGTCACTCATCGGAAACATATTTTGCTATTGAACATGATAAGCTCAATTGAGAAGGCCTCATATATTATTTTTTGTATCTCATAGGATTGTAAGGGCTAATTAGTTTTATATGAATGTCCATGAAGTTCTAATAGTAAGTATTGACCAATAGAATAGATTACAAATAAGTATTGAGAAGATCAAAATACAAATATCAAGGTTACCTAAATATATGAGATAGCACAAATGCTTCAATGATCTTCTGACCAAGCCCAGTAAGGCGTCTTTCCTCACGCTCCATAGAAAGATTGTAAACCTCACCAGAACTTCCATCCTAGGAAGAAGAGCATACATAAAAATTAATTAGATGCGACAATAATCCACTTCTCAAAGTATAATAACAGGATGGAAGATTTATATAGAAGATTAAAACACGACAATTAGTAAGTAGAATTTGATAAATACAAGCTATCGTAAGCCGTCACACCCAGTCTACTGAAACAGTTCAGACAACAAGCCTCTACAAATGTTGTATGTTAGCTTGAGAACAGAGAACCCTTCTATTAACAAGGGAAAATTGTACTAGTTAGAAAGCTAGGTGTTATGTATATGAGAAAATAGTAATTGTACACTTGTCCACCATAATGTCAGGCAGAAACAGACAATCAGACATTGCAACTCCAATGGATATCTAAGCTGAATAAAATAGATTGCTAAACAAAGTGTATGCAGATATGAGGAACTAGCGACAACATCGTCCTAATAAGGTTGATACATGGCCAAAACAGTATATGCATAATAGACCCCTTGGAATGCAGGAATTTCACATGAGCCAGTTCAATTCCTGCAGGATTCAGTAAAGAAAACTCTCGCATTCCAAAGTAGGTTAAGATGCACAAATGAAAAAAAAAATCCAATTACGATATTCCTACCTTAATGCGGCACTGGGAACTTTTATCATCCTTTGGAGCTAACGTTTGACAAGGTAAGGGTTCTGCGGCTGCTCTCTCAAGCAAGGCTATAAAATCACCAGCCAAAACAAACATATCCAGTTCAACATGGACCATAGGTGCAGGTAGTTCCTCCAAGTCTGCTGATTTTGGTTTCCCTTTTTTTCCCTTCATATGATATTCAAGGGCCTTCATACTTGTATACAAAGAGTCCATCACTAATGTCGAAGTAACCTCTTTCTCTACAAAGAAATGTTTCACCAATACTTTCAAAATAGTGTCAGTCTTTTCCCTGGACATGTGACGCCTGGTGCCTGGGTTAATTGCTGACCAGAAACCACGGAAACTGCAAGACCAAAAAATAGCTCAAAAATTCAACAAGTAGCATTAACAAATTCAGTGATATATTAAACGAAGAAGTCAATTCTAACCTGGTCCATCTCATTTTATCCTCAATGAGCTTGCTAAGTTTACTTCTTCGTTCCAGAACAAAACGTTGGTAGATTTGTTCCACATTTGTCATATAGACGCGGAGCAATTCTCTCCGATAAGGACGATCCAGGCAACGAAAAGGTCTATCTACTTTCTCCCTTAAGGATACAACAGTATGGCATTAGCATGTTACAGTATAATTTGCCAGTTGCAAAAAAAATGGACAAAGTAACTGGAAACTGGAGCGAATGCACCATATGCGCATGCCACAGCCCATGGAAATAGTCAAAGCAGAATTGATAGGCTGAACTTGCAGGAAGATTAGTTGGCAGGCTAGCTACCTGATAACCTGAACTTGAGCTATGATTTCAAGAACATCATCAACAAGAAAACCATCCTGAATCTTGGACAGTTCCATAAATTTTTTCCATCCCCAGTCATGCTCCTTCTTCCAGAACCTATGCAAAGTATCTACAAAAAATACTTAATTAACACCTGATAATGAAGAAAGTTTATTACTGAAGAAGTTCCTGTGAAGAGAACAACACTCACCTGAGTATTTCATCTTTTTGGGATCTATATTGCCTACAGCTATAGTGAATTGTGCAAAATGGCTCCAGCCTGAAATTGAAAGTTTAGGATCATAAAGCTAATCTCAGGACCATACTGGTATAAAAAAGATAACAACATATATAACATCAAACCTGGGAGAAGCTTGTCATGATTGGCAACACAAAGGAACAATGAAAGATGATTTGAGACATCACACCCTTGAGGATATACAAGAATATACCTGTTAGTAATAGTAAAGAAAGAAAAACAAAGTTGAGTCAGCATGTTGGCACATAGAAGATAGAAACCAGAAAATGAAAAGGAAGCTTAAGATTTGTTTTCTAACAACAACAACAACAAAGCCTTTAATCTCAAGCAAGTTGGGGTAGGCTAGAGATGAAACCCACAAGGACCAACGAAAAGAGACAAACGAAAGAAAGTGCATAAAAGGGAGATAAAGGGTGAGAGAGGGTTATGGCAAAAAAGAGGAAGCCGAAAAATTAAGATTCAGGCACGTGATTGGTAGTTTCAACGCTCCCCTATCTATGGCTAGCTCATTAACAATATTCCAGTGCTTCATCTCTCTCTTCACAGACTCCTCTCAAATCAAGTTTGGTCTCCTGACCTCTCTTCAGTCTTCACATTATCATTATCTAGATGTATTATTATCCCGCTACGTATCGGTGCCTCTAGAGGCCTACATTGGACATCTCCAGACCATCTCAAAACATGCTGGACAAGCTTTTCCTTAATGGTGACACCCCACAAATCCATAGCAACATACGCATCTTTGTTAGTTTGTTACACTTAGTTGTGGAAATGGCATCTTTTAGTAGGCCAACATTATGCTCCATATAACATGGCAGGTTGGATCTTTGTCATGTAGAATTCACCTTTTAGCTTTTGTGGCACCCTAGTAGCACAGAGGATAACAGAAGCTTGGCACCACTTCAACCACCCAACTTTAATACTATGACTAACATCTTCATTGATATCTCCATCCTTCTGTTGCATCGATCCCTAATAACAAAGCGTATTTTTAGGGGAACGCCTAACAAATGAGGCTGACATCTACCTTCTCATGCCCTGTAGCACTTGGAATCACACTTCATATACTCTGTATTAGACCTAATAAGCCTAAAACCTTTCCTTTCCAAAGTTTGTCTCTGCAATTCTAACTTCTAACTAACGCATGCCCTGCCTCATCAACTAGCACCATATTGTCCGCAAAGAGCGTACACCAAGGGATATCCCCTTGTATATCCCTTGCGACCTCATCCATCACCAAAGCAAAAAGATAAAGGCTCAAATGCAGTTCCATATTAAGATTTATTTTCTAGGTCCTTGATGAATTTTATAGCTTTTTGATGCAAACAGGATCATTGCTAGAGAGTTCTAGTAAGGAACGGCTCCTGTGCCGGCCCCCTACATAAGTAACCCCATGGTGTACACTACAATCATCTAATGCATATTCTATTATGGTATACACTATACAGAGACATTCTCTCCATTGAGATTCCCACAGACATCCACATGGTTACTAATGAAAATAAACATATAACGTTAAAAAATGGCAATGGCACATAATTAGAACAGTATTGTGTATCATTTTCTAATTCTCAACTTAAGATTAAGAAACAATATTTTTTAACAATATAAAGAACAAAAATAATATTGGCAATCATAAATGTATCAGCGAATATTTACACAATGATAGGCTTTCAGATCATGTGTGCACATGGTGTGTGTACAGAAAGAAATGATAGAGACCAAAATTAGCATAAATAGGATATGCAAAATACCAACATTAGAAGGGAAAAACAAGTTTCGGGAGGAACAGAGGACTAGACAATATCTGCTTGATGAGTGCATACCAAAGTCAAGAACTTGCAAGCAATGTCATCGCACATGGAAAAAGAAAATATACATTGTGAACTGTGAAACATTGGCAACCTTGAATGAAGCCTAATCAAACAAGGTCCGAGTGAAAAAGCAATAAGATTTTCTAACATGTATGAAACATAGGCAGAAAATAAAACCATCAAGACAATGCATTCCTATCAATTGAGACCAAGTGCTTTACCACTTGTAGCCACCAGCTTCAAATGGCTCACTTTTCATTTCTCTCTTCTTCTCCTTTGAGAAGTTTTCAATCCTCCAAGTGTAACGCCCAAATAATTCTGCAGGTCTGGGGCCTGATGGTAATTCAGAGAAATTAGCTATGACAAGTAAAGGTAAAATCAGACTCAACTGAGGGGTAAGTCTTAGATGTATCCTTACATCAATAACAAATATTGAGGCTAAATTATATAATTTTCTTCAAAATTGTTGGGTTTCATTTCTAGCCGACCCCAACTTGTTTGGGACAAAGGCTTGGTGGTTGTTGTTGTTGTAGGCATAATCAGCATGCAAGAAAACCTTATGGAAAACCTAGTCCAGTTTACTACTCTACTAAGAACTGAAACTACATAGATGAGATGAATAATGACAATGTCAAGAGCAAGTAGGAAGGCAACCAACAAGGACATATGAATAATCTCAAAGAAAACTATAAGTTGCATAATATTTTCTTTCTTCACAAAATAACTAATGGTCATCAAATAAATTAACCAATATACATAAAACTCTAGTGTGCCTAAACTATGGGTCCAATCATAAATTTCTAGAATTGTGATGCAATCTGGTTCAATGACTATTCTTTTGTGACAGACATTAATGCCAATTAGATAACACAAAACTACAAATGAGAGCCATTAACAATATAGTCGCATGTTCAGTCCAAGTAGGGCAAGCAATTAGCATTGTTAATCTTTGGTTATGCAAGTCATTGTGCCAGCATGAGGTCACACTGGATGCTAGGTGTGGCATAATGGACCAATTAATATATAGTTTATTCTTAATAACCACCTGTCTTTCTGGTTTCTGCTGATGCCAAATGTAGATTTCTTAACCTTTCCTTAATAATATTTTTCCAATTTTGAAAAAAAAAGTACTATGCAAAAATAACATCTATATTTGATCAAATTCTCAATCAAAAACAATTCTTGTTTCACTATATAAGTTCATTTTCTTGGATTTAATCACTTCTTAACAAATATATACATAATAAATGCATTGTTTGCAGTCTTTCCAGTTTCCACCTTTCTACTCTACTATGCAAAAATAACATCTATATTTGATCAAACTCTCAATCAAAAACAATTCTTGTTTCACTATAAGTTCATTTTCTTGGATTTAATCACTTCTTAACAAATATATACAGAATAAATGCATTGTTTGCAGTCTTTCCAGTTTCCACCTTTCTACCCTACTTCTGGAACCAGAGATGTAAAAGGTGTTAAGTGGGCACAAAGGTGTTGTTTAATACTCTGGTGGAAAGAGGCGCCAGCCGCCAGGGGTGAAGTGGAGGGGCCTAAGAGTCCCTCTTCCATCCTCCAGTCTGTAGCAGCAATTGCCACTAAGACTACACCAATATCCTTTTTTCCTCATCCTCCCACCTACTTCACAATTAGCAAAGAACGGCATGGTGGAGACTTTATAACCAGCAGCAAATTCGCCACTTCTGATAGAATGCCGCCATCGCCACTGTCACATCATCACCACCATATTCATCTCCTCGAACTGCAAATTCCCTCGTCCTTCCTCCTCCCTTCCAGTTGGCACATGCCCGCTCTGCCTTGGACCACCTAGGCGATCTGGCTGCCCAAACTGCATGGCAGCAGGGCGAAACCTACCATCTAGGCGTCTGCCACAACTTAGAACAGGTTGGACAGTAGTAGAAGTCCATTTGATCGGTTACATCCAATTCTCATTAGCCATTTCTAATTTATCTACCAACTTGTGTGTGAGCAAAGCATAGTTGGGCTATTTTATGCAGTAGGTGGCCTAGTCCAGCCAGCCAACAGCGCCTTCGGCTAAAATTCACTGCAACTGCATGCTCAGTAATGAAGACTACAAACTTATATCTCTTGTAACAATGGACTACCGTGCATACTTACATCAGAAGCTATCTTCGCACTTAAAAAGCCAGATGTCGAGGCTTTGGGAACAGTGACATGGTCCTGGGTCACAGTTCCAACTCTAGAACTGAAGAAGATATGTTCTCCATTGCATGCTCAGCAAGCATATAAACTGACTTACTCGTGATTACTTGAAACGGCATGCAGACCAGATCATTTACGCTCAGTGTCCCACAGCAGTAACAGGTAACAAAATCAAGCGAGTGCACTCACTAACCAGGATCATCATCGTCACCGTCGGTGTCCCAGAAGGGTGGCGATGTTGAAGGGCTGTCACTGTCTGCCCGTTCGCAGGACCTCCACTCGGACAAGGAGTCACCGGACAGGCTGCGATCGTCATCCCTCATGCCAGCTGTGCTTGCAGTGGAATCATCAGTTGTGGCGGAACCAGCCATCCGGAGATTCCCCAACCGCTTGTCCGCTTCCGACAAACCTTATTCGCAGCTGCATGCAGAAAAACAGCCATCCGGAATCAGTTGCATCGTGAGCCTTTAACTGAATTCAACGCATCGTAACGCTTACAGGATCAGAAAAGAAATTTCTGGCCAGAGATCGCTCGCCGACGATCGAATCTAGTAACACCCTCGGAACACCAACCAGCCCTAATAAAACGCACCCCCAAACAAACACTCATACGACAGATACGCCCCACGCATCGTAACGCTTACAGGATCAGAAAAAAAAAATCTCTAGCCACAGATCACTCGCCAACGATCAAATCCAGTAACGCCCTCGGAACGGCAACCAGCCCTAATAAAACCCACCCCCAAACAAACACTCATACGACAGATACGTCCTGCGCCGCGCCGTAGAAAACCTTCCGATTCTAGAAATTCGCATCGACCTTACTCGCAGCTGCATGCAGAAAAACAGCCATCCGGAAACGGTAGCATCGTGAGCCTTTAACTGAATTCAATGCATCCTAACGCTTACAGGATCAGAAAAAATTCTCTGCCCACAGATCACTCGCCAACGATCGAATCTAGTAACGCCCTCGGAACGCCAACCAGCCCTAATAAAACGCACCTCCAAACAAACACTCATACGACAGATACGCCCCGCCCCGCCCCGTGCCCTAGAAAACCTTTCCGATTCTGGAAATTCCCATCAAGCTCATCTCAGCTGAAAGAACCAGTGACTGCCCGAGCTGAAATAGAACCGGATAAAGCCCTAGCTCATCATCCGATCAGCACGCAGCTCCCCGGCTGAAAAATTCTACCGCCCAGCCACTCAAACCCTAACCCCGCGAGCGAGACCCACGACACCGCCCACACCCGAGCGCGCGGCGCGGGCGCGCCCGGTTGATTAGTCGGGCAGAGGGGCGGGGCGCAACTACCGATCTAGAGATGGACAGAGCGCGCGGAGTTTTACCTGCCGCGGCGGCGGCGGCGGCGAGAGTAGCGGGCGGGCGGCGGCGGCGGCGAGCAGGGACGGGGACCGGGGAAGAGAGAGAGAAGGGAATGTGTTTGGATTGGGGAATTGCGAATTATAGTAGCAGAGGCAGAGGGAGAGGAGAGAGAAAAAAAAAAGTTGAGGAGCCGAGCCTCGGCGCTGAGGTGGATGGCCTCGGCGCGGTCTGATCCCGCTCGCGCGGCGTGCCCTGCCCGCGCGCTCGGGGCCGGGTGGGTGTGGTGAGATGCGCGTGGCCCGTGCTGATGCGGGGGAGGAGGATGAAAGCAAAGGAAAAAAAAACGGACGCGGGGCGGGGAGAAACGGGCGAGGCTTGCGTTTGCGTTGCGTGTTGACATGGTGGACTTTCGTCTCGTCGGCCTCGTTGGACCATGTGTTCTGCCCGGGTGCCGGCTGCGGCAGGTTGGGAGACCACGGCTTCGGTTTTTGGCTGTAGTGTGGTTTGCGTAAGGTTATGTGTGTGTGGGAGTGGGACCTGGCTTCCGTGGCTTCCATAGCACTGGTCTGTTTCTCTTATGTTTAGTTGACCAAAAACTATTTAGATGATGTTTCTTTTTAGTCGAGTTGGCTTGTTCGTGATGTAGTACTATGAAGGAAACCATTACAGGTCGAGTAGATCGGATTCATAGTCAGTCATAATCATGGTCTCTTGTGACGATGCAACGCGATCGTCAACGTTGGAGACTATAGAACTGACTCTTGACATTGAGTGTCGGATGGACATGTGTCATGTGAGATGAAGTTGTAATCTTTAAAATGTGCTCAAAGTCATCATCACTATACAATACTTCTCCCGTTCTATAAAGCAAGTCGTTTTAGCCTTGTGATTCAAGTTGCCAAAAAGGAAGTCGTTTTGCATTTTTATGAGCATTTTGGACCAAAATGTCATTGTGCTAGCAGCCCATCCACTTTGATTCATGCATATTTTTAATCTTTGCCGGTGCACGCACAGGTAGGTAGGTTCTGACTGATGTTAGTAATGACTCAGAAGCAAAATCAGTATTGAAAGATGGTGACCATTGAATCTATTTAATAAGGGTAAATAAGGAAATACCCATCATTAATGACTCTTTGATATGCGAGATTATGTCCAAAACAACTTGTTTTTTGAAACCGGAGAGAGTATAACATTTTGCTTGTGTGTATAATTACAACTTGTCACCATCTACACTTGATACATTTAGGATTGAATAGATCTGGTAAAAAATAGGCGAATGTCATCACTTTGATCGGTGGTTGTGATCAAGAAGGTTGAGCAGATTACTTGGCACAACAACAACTATTAGAAATACATCATCTAATACTCCCTCGGTTATCAAAAATTTGTCGTCTTATTTTATTACTAGACGATAAAGTTTTGAAAACAGGAGGATATCACGGAAGAGTACATAAGATAGGGGAAGACGGGAAAGTGTATTTCTTTTCCCTCTAGTTGTGTTTCACCTGGATTTTCTTGTGTACAAGAAAACTAATACTCCCTCTTCATCATTTTGTTTTGTTAGAATAAAGAAGTCTTGGCACATGACTAGTTGTTGGCGCAAGGACTCTGACACGGCAAACCAAGGACTTGAGACCAAGGACCATATCGCATGCATGAGATGAAGTTGTTGCTGCTGTTAAAGATAAAGAATAAATCGCTGCTGTTGGAGATAAGGAAGAACCAGGTGTCGTTAGTAGTTAGGATTTGTTCTGTTAAGATAATATCAATGTAAACAAACTAAAGATTAGTCTAGATAAGTTTGATTGTGATTAGAATCACAACTATCGTGCCTAACCGCACGTTTATTTTACTTTATCTGTACTCGGTTGCCCCCTGTACGTTTGCTATATAAATCAACACGCAGCCTAGGCCTTACTTAAGTTTGAGGATCCTAGTTCCCTCCACTTTTACATGGTAACCAGAGCCTTTATTCCTCCATCGAGAGACAACAGTTAACCACGTTTTTTGAGAGACTGCCAGATGAGTTCGTCGGTGTCCTTTCGAGACGCTGGCGTGGGGTTCAACACCCTGAATCATCATGTTGAAAAATTAACAAGAGAGAACTTTCTCTTGTGGAAGGCCCAAGTACTCCCAGCTGTATGAGGGGCGCAACTTTATGATCTTCTTGATGGAACCAGACCGCAACTAGAGAAGGAGGTTTTGGTTGAAAAAAGCAAACAAGACCATGGAGAAGAAGGTGAATCCAGAGTATATTGCATGGGTAGTTCAAGATCAGCAGCTCTTAAACTACTTGAATTATATCCTATCAAAAGAGTTGCTTGCTCAAGTAGCAATGTATTCTACCTCATCAAAAGTATGGCAAGCCATAGACGAGAGTTTTGCCTCTCAGTCAAGAGCACGTATTATGCATCTACGTGCGAGGTTATAAGGTACAAGAAAAGGTGACATAAAGGTGGCAGTCTACTTCGCCAAGATGAAGGAGTATGACGATGAGATGGTGGCGGCCGGCAAGAAACTTGAAGATGACAATGTGGTGGTCTACATATTAGCGGGATTGGATGCAGACTGCAACTCGCTGGTTGAGAACGTAAGTACCAGAACCGATCCTGTTTCGCTCAAAGATTTATTTGCTCAACTTTGGCCACATAAGCGCGTCTCAAGCGACAAAATCAGTACCAGATGCATGCCAATATGGCAACTCGTGGAACCGGATATCGTGGATGAGGAGGTCGTGGACGAGGTGGTCCTGGGCGTGGAAGAGGAGATCCACAACCCAAACTCGTGTGCTAGCCGTGTGGAAAAATAGGACACACAGTGGTAAGGTGCTATAAACGTTTTGACAGAGATTCCAAACTAGAAAAGAAGTCGGTGAACAATGTTGCAACATCTTATGGTGTTGACACCAATTGGTATACTAATATGGGAGCAACAGATCATATAACAGGAGAGCTTGACAAGCTTTCAACTAAAGACAAGTACACGGGACAAGAGAAGGTGCACACAACAAACGGATCAGGTATGAAAATTATCTCTATTGGAAACTCTATGTTGCAAACTCCTTCTCGCGAGATCTATCTCAAAAATATTACATGTTCCCACCACCACTAGAAATCTCATCTCTGTACACAAATTAACCTCAGATAATTTTGTATTTCTTGAGTTTCACCCTCAATATTTTTTGGTAAAGGATCATACTACGAAGAAGATACTTCTTCAAGGTGGATGTAGAGGAGGACTCTATCATTGGCCGTCCCTGGAGAATTCATCCACGGAATGTGCATTCTTCATGTCCAAACCCTCTACAAAAAGTGGCACGACAGGCTAGAACATCAGTATATGGTAATAGTAAATAAGGTCTTAGAACAGAATAAACTCCCTCACACTCACGAGTCCCCTAAAGATCGTGTATGTGGCGCTTGCCAGCAGGGAAAGAGTCATCAACTACCTTTTTATGAAGTCAAGTAGTGTGTCAAAAACTTTTCTTGAACTTATTTTTTCCGATGTATGGGGTCCTGCTCGTACCTCCATAGGGAGAAATAACTATTATGTGAGCTTTATTGATGATTTTAGCAAGTTCACTTAGATCTATTTTTTCGTCATAGATTTGAGGTATTCAGTAGATTCCATGATTTTTGCGCCATGGTAGAGCGCAAATTTGACAAGAAAATCATCACCATGCAAACTGGTTGGAGAGGAGAATTACCCAATTAGGAATCTCACACCATGTCTCATGACCCCACACACATCAACGGAATGAGAAAGCATAGGCACATAGTAGAAGTGAGGCTTACACTACTTGCACGTGCATATATGCCACTGAAGTTTTAGGATGAGACATTTGTCAATGCAATTTATTTGATCAATAGAATTTCCTCCAAAATAATCAATTTCCAAACTCCATTAGAGAAACTGTTTCATGAAAAACCAAATTATTCATTTTTTAGAATATTTGGTTGTGCATGTTGGTTGAACTTGGGTCCATATAACTCCCATAAGCTTGGTTTTTGGTCAAAACAATGTACTTTTTGGGATATAGTCTTCTTCAGAAAGGGTACAAATGTCTGGAAATAGCTAGCGGCAAGATCTAAATTTTGAGAGATGTAATATTTGATGAAACGGTTTTTTCCTTCAATAGCCTACATCCTAATGCCGGTGCCCAACTACGATCTGAAATTCATCTCTTTCATCCAACTTTGTTGGCATCTGAAGGGAGGTATATAGAGAATATTTCACAGAATAATTTTCATACTAATGGAGATTTGATTGACGTTTCTGATGAATACAGAGAAAACAGTTCAGATTTTATGCAGCATGAAAAAGACGCGGGTTCTCTGAGCGCAACAAGCATCAATCCCTCGGGTGGTGTGCGGACACACAACGCGCCAACCAGCGTAGAGGCGCGGCAGGCGCCACAGGCACGCGCGTCACCTGGTTCCTCTTTCGGAGGCGTGCAGGACCCCGACACAACAAATCAAGAAACAGGTGAATCTGTTCAGCCCGTAGAGCTATTAAATGCTTCAAAACGCGTCTGCCCTCTAGGATCCTTTGTGGCACGGACCGCCGGGGGACATACTCATACTGCTTCTAATTTTTCGCTCGATGCCACATAAGATCACATGTGCACCATGGATTCAAGACAGAGAGATGATTCGGTTGGGTCAGAGAGATCCTCTGCAAACAGAGAGGCAACAACACCAACACCTCCCTGAACTCGGTCACAAAATAATATTGTTAAACCCAAAATGTAACAAAAGAACCAGCAAATTTGCAGCATGCCTTGAAGGACAATAATTGGAAGAAGGCCATAGACGTAGAGTTTGAAGCACTTCAAAAGAATCAGACGTGGCACTTAGTGCCTAGAAAAGGATTTAGAAATATAATTGACTCTGTCGGTACCCTAGAAACCGTACACCCCTTGAGGTTACGAAGATCTCAAAGGAAAGTCATATACTTGATTTGAAGACCCTCGAAGGCCCACATGTCAGACACAACCGGACCCGCTTCTCCAACATGGTTAATCCCAGGGTCGCCACGTGTACTACCAAACCGGAGTTACCGCCCACAAGGGGGAAGCTCTGAGCCATGTACCGAAATGGCACCTCCAGACTTAACCTCAGACCGAGAGAAGCTCCGGACCTTCCTGTTTCCCACAGTATGCTCCGGAGCTGCCACGTGTCCAATCGTCGGATCTTCAGCCCCTAATCTCCGGAAGACCTCGCAACGGCTCCGGATCTTCAAAAGGGAATCAAGGACTTCAAGACCCGATTAAGTGTCATTAATGCCATATTAATGACACTTAAATGGATGATCTTAACAGTAGTAACGGTGCTGTCAAAGCCCGTTACAAGGTCATTAAGAGCAATTAAATATGTTAAATAAGTGTCAATACTAGTAACCGTCGGGGCCACATGTCGGGCGAGGCTAACTTGTAACGGCCTGCCCTTGTACTATAAAAGGACAGGCCGACGACACGTTCAGGGGGCGAGAGACACACGCCATAGACGCTCAACACAAGCTCATACAGTTAATACAACACCAACACCTCCGTGGAGTAGGGCATTACGCTCAGGCGGCCCGAACCACGTAAACTCTTGTGTCTCATGTGTCAATTCCTACTCACCTTCTTGAATCTCTGCGCGCCCACACCGAACATCAAACTCCCCTATCACTTTAGCAGTGTAGGGAGATCTGCCGGTTCCAAACCATCGACAGTTGGCGCGCCAGGTAGGGGGGTGCCTGAGTTTTTGAGAATGGTGAACTCAGCTGCTGGATCATCCAATGGTCAGCCTGCTGCTCAGGCTGTTGGGGGCAATCCCTCCAATAGGCAGCCACCAGCAGGAGCCTCAGCACCAGCAGGAGTCACACTTCCACCACCACCGTCTCCTCCAGCAAATCGTGCTGGGCAACGTGATGGTGCGCCGACATCAATTACTGCGTCAGCAAATCATGACAACCCGGAACACGCGCTCCATGCAGCGCGTGCTCTTCTCCAACGCCCACCACCTCCGGATGCATCCCGGTATGCACTGGAGCAGTGGAGGGCCGATGTGGAGCATTTGGTTGTAGCAGCAGCCGAACGCCTCAGCAACCAGGGTCCTCCTCCTTCAGGAAGAGCCCCGTCGCAGCGGCGAACTTTGTCTGGAAGACTCGGTCCACACGTTTCCAATAGCAGGAGACGTGCTGCGTCACAACAAGTGACGTCATTGCCCTCCGGGGCACGACACACTCACACGGTATCCAGGCTTTCGACTCATGACCTCCGGGCGGAGCTTGATCGCCGATACCGCCAGTAGGACGGCCGAGTCCATATTGAGCGTGCCCGTGAAAGACGGGAAGCTCAGGACCTTTCTGCTCCTGAAGGAGTGGGAGGAGGCTGTTCAGCCCTAGCCATGCACCTGCGCATGGTTAGGTGGCAACAGAAGTTCCGGCCTCACCTGCCGGAAAAATTCAACGGGATTGTCAATCCCGCTGAATTTCTTCAGATCTACTCCACTGCAATCTTGGCAGCTGGAGGAAACGAGGTCGTGATGACCAATTATTTTCCAGTGGCCTTAACTGGGACCGCCAGGTCCTGGTTTATGAGCCTTCCACCCAACTCTATCAACAGTTGGGAGGAGCTGTGCCGACAGTTCACTGCCAACTTCGGGAGTTTATACACCCGACCAGGCACTGAACTAGACCTTTTTGCGGTCGTACAAAAGGGGGGAGAATCCTTGCGATCATTCATCGAGAGGTTCTCTTAGGTACGAAACACTATCCCTTCTATCTCTAGCGCCTCTGTCATTGTGGCATTCAGACAGGGTGTGCGGGACAAGAAGATGTTGGAGAAACTGGCGATCAAGGAGATCACCAGTGTCATAGAACTCTTCAGCTTGGCTGACAAATGTGCTAGAGCTGCGGAGGGCCGTGAGATGCACTCCAAACCAACCTTGGAGGGTCACAAGAAATCCTCCAAAGAAGAAGCCGCTACCTCTAGGGGTGGCAAGAAGAAAAAGAAGACCAACGGCAAGAAGAAGCCGTCGGCCGGCACATCCAACGTTGCAGCTGCTGCAACTCCGAGTGGCCGGGGGCCACGCCTCGAGAAGCGACCTCGACCGTCTTCTGGAGACGGTGGCAAACCCAAAGTGTGGTGTCCCATTCATAAAACGGGCGGCCACAGTTTGGAAGACTGTCGGGAGGTCCAAAACCTTGCTGAGCGCTACAACAAGCGCCGAGAAGAATCTCCTTTTCGACAGAGGGAAGGAAAGCAAAAAGTCGACGAAGCTCCGGCTGAAGAGAAGTTAAGGTTTCAGGATCCCAAAAAGGTCCTGAAAGCCGTCTACACCTCCGTCGACGATGATTCTGACGTCTCTGATAACGAGTGTCGGAAGACCATGAACACCATTTTTGGTGGATCATGGGACATCACCTCCCGCCGTGTCATCAAGACTATGCGTCGGGATATGGCCGCTGTAGCTCCTACAGTCAGGCCGGAACCTCATCGGAAGTGGATGGACACAGCCATCACTTTTGATGCTTCGGATTGTCCTTGGAGCATGGTTGGAGCAGTACAGTTACCCTTGATGGTATCCCCTACCATCAACAACATCCAGCTCCATCACGTCATGGTAGACGGAGGTTCGGGGCTAAACCTCATTAGCTTCGAAGCTTTCACTAAGCTCCAGCTCCGACCTTTGGATCTCCACCCCTCTCGACCTTTCTCCGGAGTAGGTCCGGGGGCCATTACCCCACTCGGAGCTATTACTCTCCCCGTTACCTTCGGGACACGGGAGAAGTACCGCATCGAGAAGTTGGTCTTTGACGTCGCTCAGATCAACTTGCCCTTCAATGCCATCTTGGGAAGGCCTGCCCTGTACAAATTCATGGCAGCCGCTCATTATGGTTATCTGGTGTTAAAAATGCCAACACCAGTAGGCGTTCTCCGGATCCGCGGAGATCGCACTGCCGGAGTAACTGCACTGGAAGAACTCTATGCACTCACCACGACGCAAGAGGAGGACTCCAGGCAGGAGCAAGCTCCAAAACCCCCGAGCATTCGTCAACGAGGCTCGACTTCTTCACCTCGAGTGCACCCAAGCGGCGACACCGACATTCCCGTCAAAGTCGTCCAAATTGGTTCCGATGCCGCTCAAACCACCCGTATATTGGGGGGATTGAAGGACAAATAGGAACTCGCGCTCATCACTTTCCTCCGGGCTAACGTCGACGTGTTTGCCTGGCAACCGTCACAAATGCCTGGGATCCCCAGGGAAGTGATTGAGCACAATCTGAAGATCTACCCCGATGCTCGGCCTGTGCATCAGAAGCCTCGGAAGCAATCCGTAGAGCGACATAACTTCATCCGACAAGAAGTGAAGAAGTTACTCGAATCCGGATTCATCCGAGAAGTCTTCCATCCAAAATGGTGGCAAACCCAGTCGTTGTGCCCAAGGCCGGTGGGAAGCTTCGGATGTGCATCGACTACACCACACTAAATAAGGCATGTCCAAAAGATCCATTCCCACTACCTAGAATAGATTAGATAGTGGATTCCACCTCCGGGTGTGAATTACTGTGTTTCCTAGATGCATATTCCGGATATCATCAAATCAGGATGTCTAGGGAAGATGAAGAGCATACTTCATTCATCACAGTAGATGGATTGTATTGTTACACAGCCATGCCCTTTGGTCTCAAGAATGCAGCTTCAACTTTTGTACGAGCTATGTACAAAACTTTTGAAGAACTCATTAGAGATATAGTGGAAGTGTACGTCGATGACATCGTGGTCAAGGTCAGGAACAAGGAGTCACTCCTTGACACCTTGCAGGCTGTCTTCGACAAGCTGCGGGCCACCCGCACAAAGCTAAACTCAGACAAGTGTGTCTTTGGGGTTAGCTCCGGAAAACTTCTTGGTTTCCTAGTAAGTCACCGGGGCATAGAAGCTAATCCGGCGAAGATTAAGGCCATTGAAGACATGCGGCCACCAACCCGCATCAAAGACGTCCAAAAGTTAACTGGATGTCTAGCAGCCCTCAGCCGGTTCATCTCAAGACTGGCGGAACGGGCACTCCCCTGCTTCAAGTTATTGAGGAAGTCCGGACCATTCCAATGGTCCGAAGAAGCAGAGAAGGCATTCCAGGAGCTGAAACAGTTCCTCACCACCCTACCAATTCTGGTAGCTCCGAACCCTGGTGAGCCTTTGTTGCTTTATATTTCAGCTACTGACGAAGTCGTCAGTATGGTTCTGGTTGCGAAGAGACCAGAACTACCCCATACTCAGGAATCCAGACCCCTTCGGGAGGATCCGGAGGTTCCTGAAAGCGAGTCTGGGTCCCAGCTCCCAGATTCGAATCCACAAGTAGTCACTTCAGGAGACCTAGACCCCTCCGGGAGGATCCAGGTCACTTCTGAAGAAGCTTCGGGTTCCTCCAGCCAGAACCCGGAGGTCCCCGAAGAAAACCCGGATTCTTCCGAGAGGATCCGGGTCAGTGAAGAGGAAGCTCCAGACCCCTCCAAGAGAGTCCGGACCATTCAGCGCCCGGTGTACTTCATTAGTGAAGTATTACATGATGCCAAGACTCGATACCTAGAGGTGCATAAGCTGCTCTATGCAGTCCTTATTGCCTCCAGAAAGCTTCGCCATTACTTCCAAGCTCACAAAGTCTCAGTGGTGACCTCCTACCCACTTCGAGCAATCTTGCATAATCCCAATTCAACTGGGAATATTGCAAAGTGGGCAGCGGAATCGGCTGAATTTGATCTTGAATTTATTTCAAGACAAGTAGTCAAGAGTCAAGCATTGGCAGATTTTGTGGCAGAATGGACTCCCTCTCCACCAAACCCTGGGGGCCCCAGTGAGCAGAAGGCGGAGCATCAAGTTCTAGCCTTCACCGAGCCTCACTTGACCCTCTACTTCAACGGCTCCATGCAGAAACAGGCGGCCGGAGCTGGAATCCTTCTCCTTGCACCAACTGGGGAGAAGGTGAAATACATGGTACACCTTGACTTCAAGGCAACCAATAACATGGCAGAGTATGAAGCACTCATCTATGGACTAAAAGTGGCACTGTCATATGGTGTCAAGCAATTGCTGGTCAAGGGAGATTCACAGCTCATCATTAAGCAGGTGAAGGGTGAATGCTCCTGCAATAATCTCCAGCTAGCTGCTTACCTCCTTGAAGTCCAGAGGCTTCAGAAGGACTTTGAAGTCCTAGATCTCCACCATGTTCAGCGTGCCCATAACGCTGAAGCTGACGAACTCTCGACGAAAGCGTCAACCGGAGCTCTGGCTCCTGACGGAATCTTTGTTCGGAGGTTGTCAAAGCCAACAGCTCAGCCTGCCGAACTGAGCGAAGGGGGCGAGATCAACATACCGAAGCTGACAGTCCCGATGGCCCTGTTACCATGGCAGCCATCAAGGGTCGTAGGTGTTGTCGGAAGCTCCGAGCAACCCAGCACGCAAGACTCAAAAGCTCAAGCTAGTTCCGATGCATGGATCTCGGAGATCCGGAGCTACTTGAAAGACAACATCCTTCTTGACGATGATGCATCCGCTGACCGGGAGTCAGATTGGCTAAAAGATACACACTGGTAGAAGGGGATCTCTACCGGCGTGGTGCCAACGGCATCCTAATGCGGTGTATCACAAGGGAAGAAGGCTGCGAACTCCTCGCAGAAATCCATGGAGGTGAGTGTGGGAACCACGCGTCTTCCCGCACGCTGGTTGGTAAAGCCTTTCGGCATGGCTTCTACTGGCCTACAACACTCCAGGATGCAACCGAGCTAGTGAAGAAATGTGAAGCATGCCAATTTCATGCAAAGCAAATTCACACACCAGCTCAGCTCTTACAAATGATACCTCCTACATGGCCCTTCGCTGTGTGGGGGATGGACATCTTGGGACCTTTCTCAAGAGCCGTCGGAGGTTACAAGTTCCTGTACGTCGCCATTGATAAGTTCACTAAGTGGCCGGAAGCAACTCCAGTTGTGACAATCAACAAGCAATCTGCTATCAACTTTTTGCAGTTCATCGTATGCAGATTTGGAGTTCCAAACAAAATCATCACTAATAATGGGACCCAATTCACAAGCTCTGCATTCCAAGGATATTGCGAAGACCTCGGCATACAAGTTTGCTACGCTTCCGTAGCTCACCCAGCTAGCAATGGCCAAGTCGAGAGAGCAAATGCTGAAATCCTTAAAGGACTCAAGACGCGCACCTATGAGCGCTTGAAAAAACAGGGAGCCAACTGGATCAAAGAGCTTCCGCCCACTCTATGGGCCAACAGGACATCTCAAATCCGGTCAACTGGAGAGACACCCTTCTTTTTGGTGTACGGAGCTGAAGCAATCCTTCCTCCGAAAATTACCTTGGGTTTACTCCGGGTCCGGACCTTCGACGAAGCCACACAGGACCAGCTCCGGCGTGAAGACCTAGACCTCCTTGAGGAGGGAAGGTGCCAATCAGCTGTTCGGAATGCCCGATATCGCCAAGCTCTACGGCGTTATCATCAGCGGCATGTACACAACCGAAAACTCGAGGAAGGCGACCTGGTGCTACGGAGAATACAGTCCAGAGAAGGGTTAAACAAACTTTCCCCCGGCTAGGAGGGACCCTTCCGAGTGATTAATGTATCCCGTCTCGGAAGCGTTCGCTTGGCTACCGAGGATGGGACACCTCTCCCAAATCCTTGGAACATCGAGCACCTCCGTAAGTTCTACACTTAATACCACGGAGGTGAGTCTTGAGTAACTTGAGATGTATGTTATAGAGTCATTGTACAGAGTCGGGTAGTTCCTCCGGGAGAGTAGCCGGACCTTTCCCGAAAGGTCCGCAAAGTTCATGCAACACTTGTCACAGTCTTCGGACTAAAAGTGTGGCTAACTACCCTGGGTCAAACGAGAAATGAAACACACTTAGCCTGGTTCCGTACCCTAAGAGTGTACTTGTTTCCCCTGTACCCCGGACCTATAATGAAAGACATCTTCATGTGAAACAGACTCCACGTGCATTTATTTTGTACATGCTCAACATTTTTTATTTTTCTCTTTCTTGTCTACAACAAAGACGTGCTGTTCTTAAGAAATTTTAGTTCAACCGGTTTATATACGATTCGAGTTGTATTGTCAATTCTTTTGGATTCAAATATTGTCCACGGCCAACTCGCTTGAAAGCCGCCAAGCCAACCTAGGGCTGGAGTGTGCTATCGACTTAGCCTGGTCAAGCACCCTAAGTATGCCACTCTACCTACACCCCGGCAGGCCGAAGTAAGGCGGGTCCGTGTACAGTTGGATCTAGAAAGAAAAAACAACGCATTCGGTTGTATTTAGAATCGCGTTTGACTTAAAATCTTCTTGGGATTCGTAAGCCGCGACGAAGTTATAGACAAGAAACAAATTTTACTATTTTTCTTGACTTCAGTGTGCAGGAAAAATAAAATACACGTTGATGGAGAAAAGCCGGAGCTAACAAAGCTCCGACACCCCGGAGGACTAACTATCGATGCCCTACGCGTTGATAGAGACTATTGCCAGAGCTACTAAGCTCCAGCGATAGACAATGTCGGAGCTTCTAAGCTCCGACAACCTCAGGGGGCCTTCACTGTCGAAGACTTCGAACCTAAATTCTACAAATTCGAAGCAAATGAGTCTTCAACAAAATGCAATATCCTCTTGGTACATGTTCACAATCAAATCGTGTACATCTACCAGGGGGCCAAGTGAAGACAATGAAGACAAAAAGTGAAATTCACAAAAAATTTGGGGATTTCATTCATCTAGAGACAAGGAATTACATCTGGAGACAAGGAATTACAAAATTGAGGAAGAAGAAGAGAAAATACAAGTGAGAACTATAGAGATGGTCCTAGACCCTATGGAAGAATTGGGCGACCTTCTGGGCAACCTCCGATACGTTGGCTCGGGTAGCTTCGCCTTCTCCTTCGACGGGGCCTTCAAGCACCGGGTCCAGAGGAAATTGGGAGTTCCGGCTGGTGTAGCACGTCAGCACATACTCTGCGACGTTCTTCGCCAGGGATTGCCCCTCAACCTCCAGTTGGTCCGCAATGACATCGCCCACCTTGGAGAGCTTGCTACCTGCTGCGCTCAACGCCTGCAGCGCTAGGTCTGGCTCCGGCTCCGGATCATCCGGGCGCACGGGGCTGAAACCCATCGGTGTCAGCGCGTCGTTGGCCTTGCCCAGGAACTCCCAAATCTGTAGCGATTCTGTAGTCCTCAAGCCCTTCATTTCTTCCAGGGATCTCCTGGCCGCCATCAGTTCGGAATTCTCACGGGCGAGGCGCTCAACTTCTTTGGCGTTTTGCTGAATCTTTTCAGCAACCCGCCTTTTGAGTTTTCCGAGCTCCTCCTCCCGGAGGTGGATCTTGTTCCAGCGGTCAACCAGGTCCTTCTCTTTACCCCTCACTTTCTTCTCTCTAGCAGTAAGGGCACACTCTTGTTCATAGAGTTCCTGCCCTCGCACCCAGACCTTCTCCTCTTCCTCTTGGCAGCGCTCTTCCAATTTCTTGGCGCGCTCCTCGAGACCCTTGTCAGCCAGAGCCACCTTCTCGGTGAGCTCCTCCTCCCTTCTCAGGACGTCATCCCGCAGCTCTAGGAGTTTCTGCTCTTCATCTTCGAGCTGTTTCTCCCTCTCTTCAAGTGCCTCCGGCGCTTGATGAGTGCAGTGTTAATGGCCTCAAGCTGTTCGTGGCGTGCATCAGCCGCATTATTGGCTGCTTTGGCCTGATCGTAGATCTCCCGGGATTGAGCGTCGAGGGCACAAATCATACTCTCCCTGTCATCTAGTAACTTGCCCCAGTACTCTAGGCGGATCTTCTCCCGCTTGATCCATTCTTTGTCATCCGCTAGCCTCGACTGCGCCAGCTTGGTCTCGAAGTAGAGCCGGTTACGCCACCGCCTAAGGGTTTGGCGCTCCTCTTCAAGAGCCTTGCTGTCATGGAAGAAGGCCAGTTGGACTTGACGCAGACTGGAACATGCGTTGCCAATAGACAGTGACAACAAGATGGGTTCCGGACCTGCTGGGGTCTCCTCCGCTGGTTCCAGCGGGTCTTCAGATACAAAAATTGGGTCCCACTCCACAAGAGTGGTCCCCTGAGTCTCCATGGCACTAGAGCCGTCCTCCGGGATGGCCTCAGTCGCCATCGAAGAAGGCCCCGCCGCCGGGTCTTCGTTCACCCCCTCAGGCAGGGGGCCAGCGACTTCGCTTGGGCACTCCGGCTCGGCCGCAGGTACCTCCGACGTCGTCGCTTCAGGAGCAGGGGCTGCTGCTGGCTCCGGCCTGGGCACCTCTTCCGATGGGAGCTCGAGCTCCGTCACCTCTTCAACAACCGGCTCAGAAGCCGGAAGATTTTCAACGTCGACCGGCCTTGTGGCTGGAGCTCCAACAATAACCGGTTCAGCGGTCGGTGCTTCGGAAGTATCCGGCCCAACTGCCGGAACTACCTCAGCTTTCGGCGCGCACGCCGGGGCTTCAATCACCTCCGGCTCAACCGCCGGAGCTTCGACAATTTCCGGCTCAGAGGCCGGGATCACTGCTTCCTCCAGCTCAACAGCCGGAGCTTCCATCATCTCAGCACCAGGACCCGGAGCTTCAACCTCTGGGACAGGTGCCGCTGGCGCATCTTCACTCCCGTGATCCGGCGCTACCACGGGAACTTCTGGGGATGAGTCGAGGTCCATGACCACGACAGCCGGCGCCGGAGCTATCGCAGCTTCAGACACCACTTGGGCGGCACCAGGACAGGAGCAGAAGCTCCCACCCTCACGACCTCAGACATTGTGGCTGAGGGTGGAGCCTCACTCCCCTTCTTGGGGACGCTGCAGATGATGAACGAAGAAAATTAAAAAACAGTTGCTACAATTAAAACAATTGTCCAAGTTAGAGATTAAAAATTACCTTGGGAGGCTTCCGCACCAGCTTGCGCAGAACCTTTTTCCCGAGCGTTCTGGGCTGGTCATAGCCGGCGTGGAAGCTCCGGAAGGCCCCCCGGAACTCGTCGCAGCCACGGGTGTTTCCCGAGTCGGAGCCCTCCTCGATCGGGAAGAACCCCCGGACCTGGAGGCCTCCACCGGCCCAGGTGCTGGAGTCGCTTGCCCGGAGCTAACACCCCGGGAGGACCCCACTGCGGGAACAGTCACGCTCTGAGAGGACCCCACTACGGGAACAATCGCATTCCGGGAGGACCCCACTACGGGAACAGTCGCCACAGTTGTAGAGGACCTTCTCCTCCGGGGAGAAGGAGCCGACGCAGAAGTAGCAGGCCTGACGGACCTTCCGTCGGCATACTACAGCTTCCTCTTCTGGCTCACAGGTTCTTCCGCCAGCTCCTTACCCTTGCCGACAACTTCTTCCCTCGGCTTCGGAGCAGGGTCAGAACCATCCTTGGGCACTCCGGGGATCGCTACCTCGGAGGTCGACCTTCTCTCGACGACACCAAGGTCGTCAAGCACGGGCATCTTCCGCCGGAGCTCCTTGCTGAACTCCACTTCTACGTTCAGAGGAAGAAAAGCAAACAGCGGAGTTAAGTCGTCGCCTTCGACGTTGATGCCGTGCTGGAACTTCTTGAGGTGGAACTCCAAGGTTTTCCCCACCATGTTGGACTTCAACCCGGTTTCGACCCGGTCATCGTCCATCACGCTGTTGAGGGCCCAAGCGAGTTTCTCCCTCTTCTTCAGCGGTGCCCACCTGTTGACCAGGAAGTTACAAAACACCGCTTGAGGGGTTAATCCCCCCTCCCCACACCGGCGAATCCTGGTCAGAACAGGGTCGAAGGCGTCCGCCAACACCAGAGCTTCACTCCAGATCGTCGTGTCAATGTTGGGGAGGCCTTCGGGCAGCTCCAGCCTCTCATGCTCCTCCACCCAAATGACTATCCAGTCCTTCTTCCAGTCATCCCACTTCCTAGAAGAGAACAACTGGAGGTACTTGAATGGGCACTTCTTGCGCTTCACGAAGTAGTAGAAGCCAAGGTACTCATTGCTTCTACCGGTGGTGTGAACGGTGAAGAAGGTCCGGAAGAGTTCGATGCAGGGGGGATGCCCACCCACATTTCACAGAAGTGGACGAAGATATACACGAGGAGAATGGAGTGAGGGCCAAGGTGGTATAGCTGCAGACCATAAAAGTCCAGCAGCATCAAGAAAAAGGAAGAAAAAGGTGGGATCAACCCCACCATGGCGTACGAGGAGAAGTACACCATTTCGCCGGAATGCTCCTTCTCGAATGGAAGCTCTCCACCGGTGCGGACCAAGCGGTTGAAGAAGTCCGAGGACCACCCCATGAGGGCCCGGACCTTCTTCAGGTCGCCGTCGGCCTTCAAGCGACTCTCGCGGAGACCCAACTCCATCGCGGCGCGGCTAGGCAAGAGAAGAAAAGCGAAGCACAAGTTGCGAATTTGATCGCAAGAACAGATGAGAGGCGTAAAGAACTCCCTACTGTGCGCACTTTCCTTCTTAAGTAAGCCCTCTCAACGCTTGGATGGAAACCGCAAGGAAGTCGAAGATACCACCCAAAAATTCCACCCAGCCGATGACAAGCGGGCCCGAGACCACCCCGACGATCAAGTCGAGGTTCTTACCCAGGAGAACGGTTGCCATCATGAGGCGGGAAGCCCAAAGGCAGCAGCCTGACAAGGCGCGCGGAATCGATACGGTTTTCGTATCGGGAACCGACAACCTTCAATTGCGTGAGATCCGCACGCCAAAGATCTCATCTGCTGCACGCGGGATGCGCCACACGGCGAGGATTTAACTCCAAGTACTCGACAATGGCACCTTCAAAGACCCTTGAAGACTCAGTTTAAAAGTCGCGAGGATGGACCCACCTCCGGCGGAATGACTTCGCCCCAGTGGTCTTCCCCGGAGGTAGGTCCAGGGGGCCACTGTCGGTACCCTAGAAACCGTACACCCCTTGAGGTTACGAAGATCTCAAAGGAAAGTCATATACTTGATTTGAAGACCCTCGAAGGCCCACATGTCAGGCACAACCGGACCCGCTTCTCCAACATGGTTAATCCCAGGGTCGCCACGTGTACTACCAAACCGGAGTTACCGCCCACAAGGGGGAAGCTCCGGGCCATGTACCGAAATGGCATCTCCGGACTTAACCTCAGACCGAGAGAAGCTCCGGACCTGACACATGTCAGGTAGCTCCGGAGCTTCCTATTTCCCACAGTATGCTCCAGAGCTGCCACGTGTCCAATCGTCGGATCTTCAGCCCCTAACCTCCGGAAGACCTCGCAACGGCTCCAGATCTTCAAAGGGGAATCAAGGACTTCAAGACCCGATTAAGTGTCATTAATGCCATATTAATGACACTTAAACGGACGATCTTAACAGCAGTAAAGGTGCTGTCAAAGCCCGTTACAAGGTCATTAAGAGCAATTAAATGTGTTAAATAAGTGTCAATACTAGTAACCGCCGGGGCCACATGTCGGGCCAGGCTAACTTGTAACGGCCTGCCCTTGTACTATAAAAGGACAGGCCGACGACACGTTCAGGGGGCGAGAGACACACGCCATAGACGCTCAACACAAGCTCATACAGTTAATACAACACCAACACCTCCGTGGAGTAGGGCATTACGCTCAGGCGGCCCGAACCACGTAAACTCTTGTGTCTCCTGTGTCAATTCCTACTCACCTTCTTGAATCTCCGCGCGCCCACACCGAACATCAAACTTCCCTATCACTTTAGCAGTGTAGGGAGATCTGCCGGTTCCAAACTACCGACAGACTCCAAGTGGTATATAAAATTAAGAGGCATGTTGATGACTCTATTGACAGGTACTATTTGCTAAAGGTTTCAAACAAAATTGATTATAAAGATACATTTAGTATAGTTGTTAAAGCGACAACTATCAGAAAAGTATTGTCAGTTGCAGTCACTAATAATTGGTGTTTGAGTAGCTAGATGTTCAAAATGCATTTCTACATGGTGATTGGAAGAAGAGTTATATATGAGTCAACCACCTGGTTATGAAGATGTAACTCACCCTGACTATGTGTGCAGATTGGACAAAGCTCTTTAGGGATTAAAGCAAGCACCAAGAGCATGGTACTCTAAATTAAGTTCAAAACTGATTTGTCTTGGTTTTGTAGCTTCAAAGGGAGATACATCATTATTTATTTATAATCAGGGTGGTGTTACAATATATTTGTTGATTTATGTGGATGATATTATTGTTGTGGGTTCTCCACAACAGACAATAGAGGCTTTATTAGCCGACTTGAAAAAGGAGTTTGCACTCAAGAACCTGGGTAATTTGCATTACTTTCTTGGCATAGAGGTGTTGCACATAAAGGAGGGTATTATTTTAAATCAAAGAAAGTATGTTGCAGATATTATAAGAAAAAGAGGTATTGAAAAGTGCAAACCATTAAGTACCCCAATCTCAACCGCTGAAAAACATTCAACTTATTCTGGACAACCACTCAGTGCAGAAGAAATAACAAGATATAGGAGTATAGTGGGAGCATTACAATATCTCACATTAACTAGGACCGACTTGACATTTTCAGTTAACAAAGCTTGTCATTTTCTTCACATGCCGACTACAACGCGTTGGATTATGGTAAAGCGTATTTTGAGATTTATACAAGGAACAATTAATCTTGGTATAAAATTTGTGAAGAAACAGCTCTTTGCAGGTTAGTGCATATTCTAATGCAGACTGGGCAGGATGTCTAGATGATAGTAGATCTACCGGTGGTTTTGCTATATATTTAGAGGAAAATTTTGTATCATGAAGTGCAAGGAAACAACCCACATTTTCAAGATCAAGTACGAAGGTGGAATACAAGTCCCTAGCAAATGCTACATCTGAGGTGATATGGGTTCAAACTATTTAAAAAAAATGATGGTGCAGGAGCAGGGACAAGCAATTCTTTTGTACGATAATTTAGATGCAACATTCATGACGGCCAACCCGATATTTCATGCCCGTGCAAAAGCATATTGAGATAAACTATCATTTTGTACGAGAAAGGGTGGCGAATAAATTAATTCAAATCAGATTCATATCTTCTCAAAGACAGATCACTGATGGTTTTAAAAAGTCATTGCCAACAAGTAAAATAGCGCAGTTTTAATGCAATCTCAATCTAGGGAGTTGAGATTGAGAGAGAGTGTTAAAATAAAGAAGTCTTGACACATGGCTAGTTGTTGGCGCAAGGACTCTGACACGGCAGACCAAGGACTTAGGGACCAAGGATCATATCGCATGCATGAGATAAAGCTGCTGCTGTTAAAGATATAGAAGAAACCCCTTCTGTTGGAGATAAAGAAGAACCAAACGTCGTAGTTGTTAGAATTTGTTCTATTAAGATAATATCAATGTAAACAAACTAAAGATTAGTCTAGATAAGTTTGGTTGTGATTAGAATCACAACTACCGTATCCAAGCGCATGCTTATTTTACTTTATCTGTACTGGGTTGCCCCATGTACGTTTGCTATATAAATCAACACACAGCTTAGGCCTAACTTGAGTTTGAGCAGCCTAGTTGCCTTCACTTTTACATGTTTGACGTTCAGACAACAAATCTCAATTCATTTACAGTTGAAAGTTTTGTATAAAACATCAAATAAAAGAATAAAGAGGAAGTGTATTGTATTTTCTTCCCCGAAAACTATTGTTTGGATAATCGGGATTCACAGATATTTATTGGCTGCATCGGAATATCAGGACTATGCATCAGAGCTGGATTTTTTCCCACATACCAGCTATAAATTTTGTAGCAAAATAACAGCCATCAAAGCAATCTTTTTACGGCTCATGGGGCAAACAATTTCGGGCCTGTATTTTACAAGGCTATATAGTTCCCCAAATGGGCTGGGCCCATCGGGTGGACCGAAGCCCGACACGAAAAAACACGGCCCGAGCACGGGCCCGACCCGAAGCGAGTCGTGTCGTGCCGGCCCGGGCACGATAATCGGGCCGTGCTTGGGCCGGCTTACCAGCATGTTGGGCCGGCAGGAGTCCGACACGAATTTTGGGTCAGCTCGATGCTGGCCCGATATCCCTTCAAAACTATCATCAGAACCGTTAATTTGTTGCATCTATTCCCAGCCGTTGGATCCAACTATAGGTAAGACACTTATAAATACAGATACAACCGTCACACCCATTTTGCACCTTCTCAAACCCTAGCCGCCGTCCAGTCCAATCCCCACGATCCCACCCGAAGGGCCGAACCTCGGTCACCCTGGCGCCGACCGCTGGCTCGGGCGCCACCCGTCTCCTACCTTCCGCCGGCCGAGCCATCCGCCCCTGCCTACCGTCCACCGGCCGCGCCTGGACGCGCCGCCCGCCAGTCACGCCTGGATGCGCCACCCGCCGGTCGCGCCTGGATGCGCCACCCGCCGGTCGCGCCTGGACGCGCCGCCTGCCTCTGCTGTCCCCGCCGCCTGCCCGCCGGCCTCGCCCGACGCCCGAGCCACCGCCCTCCTGTCGTGCTCGAGCGGCCGCGCCATCTGCGATGCCGCCGGCCGCGCTCGGCCGCGTCCCCTCCCCGCCGGCCACGCCCGACGTCCGAGGCGCCGTCCGTCAGCCACGCTCGAGCCACCGTCCGCGCCCGCCCGACGGCCGAGCGCCAGGCGCAATCCGCGCCGCCTCCGTCGGGTCGCCATGCCACGGGAACCCGCCGTGCCGCCGTGTCGGCCCGACACGAAAAAAACGGCTTCCGTGCCGTGTCTGGGCCGCGTGGTGAGCACGGCGACACGGCCCGGCGCGGCACGGAAGACTGACCGTGCCCAGTCGTGTCGGGCCTTATCGTGCCGAGCCTTATCGGGCTCGGGCCGGGCTCGGGACGGGCAGCCCATTTGGAAAACTATACAAGGCTATGAGGCCCGAAACCACACTTTTCCAAACAGGGGCCAAGAAAAAAGGACTAATTTTTCCGAACTACAGTCCAAACATCCAAGCCCCCTGAGTTCAAGCAGATTTACACAGCGGCCGACGCGTGATCGACCGGCTGTTCCAGGACGGCGGCGTGGCTCAGCAGCGCCCACGGCTGCGTCATGAACTCGCCGCCAGCGTGGATGTCCACCTTGTCCGACGACGCGAGGAACAACACGAGCTCCGTCCAGAACCTGGTCAGCACTTGCCACCGCCGCGCGTCGGGGCCCACAGACCTGAGCTGCGCCCAGAGCACCGCCGCCCGCTCGACGTGAGGTGGCATTTGATATGCTTGAACTTGAGGCGGCTTCCTCCGGCCTCGCTTCTGGCCCTCACACCGAGGCTCCACCAGGTTGAGCGTCATCCACGAGAGCAGGTTGCACGGCCGGTGGAGGAACCCGTTTCAGGAGCGCGTAGTGGCCGACCTTCTGCTCCAGTACCTGGTCTCCGGCGGCGTGATGTTCTCGTTCCACCAGAGGTGTTTGCCCCACGCGCCACCGCCTCGACCACGGCTGGCCGTCGCGCACGCAGCGGAACACGGTCTTTTTTTTTTTCGGAAGATCAGCGGAACACGGTCTTGACGTACCTTCAGTCGGAGGAGAAGCCGACTACCGCCTGGAACACCCCCAGCCACGCGGTGATCACGACGATCATCACCGTGACGGAGCGGTCCAGGTCGCGCACGCCGATCCGGAGGCGGTGGTAGCCGGGGGCGAGCGTGCCGAAGAACGCCGTCCATCCGCATGGTCAGGCCCGCAACGGCGACGGCGATGCAGATGTACGTCTTGGCTCCCACCACCACCAGCACGATGTTCCTCGCGTAGAAGTCTTAGCGAGCTCCGCCTCGATGACCTTGAAGGCGACGTCGGGGCCGGGGTGGCGCCGTCGTGGCTAAGCCCTGTTAACATGAGGCGACCACTTTAACGGAGTTGTCAGGGCGGCTGTTCTGGATCATCTCGATGGTCTTGAACAAGTTGAGCGCCCAGATGGCCGCGCGCGCGGTAGCTGACGTTGCGGCCTGTGGCGTCGACAATGAACCAGAGCACGAGGCCACTTGCAGCAGCAGCAGCAGCACAGCTTCCTGTGCTGATCGACGTCGCGGCGACTGTGCACGGGCGCGGAGTACGCGCCTGCCTGGATTAGGAGCAGCGCGGTGGCCCAGAGCACGAACGTCTAGCCGTGGAAGGGCCAGTCCTCCTCCTCCATGATCCCCACGACATAGGAGACTACCACGTAGGACATGGAGTTGGCCATCCACCATGTAGGACAGTGATTTATAAATCCATAAAATTATTATTTGAAGCGAAAACGTGTAGAATTTGTTGAATTCGTAATTGAACAATAGAGAAAGAAATAGAGAGAGACACAAAGATGAATGTAAATGATTGTACTCCTTCATTCATTTATTGATCTTCTATTTATACATGTTGAGGAGATATAAAGTGGAGGGATGTGTCCCTTCATGAAGGGACAATGTAACTACCCTATGGCAGTTATCAAGTGGTCACATATTTTGCATATGTGTTATAACACTCTCCCTTGAGTACTTGATCTCCTTGTTGAATGAACTATCTTCGTAAAACTCAGTGAGAAAAATCTGAAGATATATAATTGAATGCTTGTGTAAAAACTCCTGAAAATATTATCAAAACAGAAGAAAATACATCATTTAAATATTATATTTGTTTTCGTATAAAACCCCTGTGGGGAAAATAAGAAAACTAACATTATCTTGCACTCTCATTGCCTCATTAAAACTTATTATGAGAAAACTTTTAAAAATAAAAACTCACATAAAAAAAGAGTACAATTTGATGCATTAGTCATGAAGCTCTATGATAAAGCTCCCCTTAAACCCTGTAAATCTCTAAGTCTACACATATCTTGTTGGAAAGTAAGAGGCAATTTACTGAATAATTCCGGAACAATACGAGAAAAACAACAGCGATCGGCGGACAAACGGGACGAGAAATAACGCGTACCGATTTGAAGTCGATCGCACCGCTGTAGATCGCCGCTGCAGGCGTTGATGACGACGTTGAGCCGCAGCGCCCGATCTGGTCGGTAGACGAGCCGTGGTGAAGAACGCGAGCAGTCGCGCAGTGCGCTTCCCAAAAACCTTATTCGCCCTCTCCCGGTGCAGGATCGCAAGGGCGAGCGGTTCCGGAGACCTGCTCTCCCGGTCGTCGGTGCACGCCGGCGCTCGGGATGGAATAGACTAGAAGGCGGCGCAAGGAACGCGAACGTGGGAACGATTTGATCGTGGGGTGCACTGCCGTACCGCGGACGCCCGTATTTATAGAGTCCCAGGAGGCGGTTCGTATGCGATCTGGATCCTAACCGACTCCGCAGTCGTAGACGCGTCCGTCTCTAACGACTTGGACTCTGACTCGGTATCCCCAAAAATTCGGAGGCCCAAAAGCCCAATTTAATTTTCTGCAAAAATATAAAATCTGGGCTCAGCTCGAGGCTCGAATTCACACGAACAAACGCGCGCGCGCGCGCACGCGCGCGCGTGTGCGGGGCGCGGCGGGGCGAGGCGAGGCGAGGCGTGGCGTGGCGAGGCGAGCGAGCGAGGAGGAGGAGGAGGAGGAGGAGCGCGCGTGGGCCACCCCTCTCTTCCTCTCTTCTCTCTCACTCAAGGAGTGGAAGAGCAACCTCCCTTATATGTAGGGGTTGCTCCACTTCCACTTCCCATGTGGGACTAAACACTTAGCACCACTCCCTCTTGCCCTAATGGGCTTTTGAGATTTTCTAGGATTTATTTCTGAATTAATATTGGGTCAAGCCCATTAATTCCAACAATCCCCCACCAGATCTCAAAGCCACTAGGAGAGAGGTCATTCTCGTTCCTTGTTTAATATACTAGTGTTTTCGGCAGAGACTGTAAAGTTGAACTTCTGCCTAGATCCTCAAGTTTTATCAGGTCACAACTTGAACAATGGACTACGCCTTGAATTGCAAGTTTTGTGTGAACTGACTTCACCCAAAGACCATTACCAGTACTTGGCTACCAGTAGTCTACCCCGCGGGTGGAGCATATGCGTCGTACTCCCTGGTCTCTTCATGAGCTTTCTAGAGATCACCCAAATCTCACAGACTGCGACGTTAGACAGTCGGAGCTCATATAGGTGTGTTTCCTTCAAGACTGCCCTGTAGGACGGCATCTTTGCTACACATAGCCAACAGAAACACATTAAGGCAATTCGCCAACCTGCCTTACAGTTTGAGAGTACAAGTGTGCATCTTCACATAGAGAGGGTATAAAGGAAGTACTCTCCTCGGTGAACCACTAGCTTGTTTTCCCATGTCCTAATTCACGGGATCTCCGATCACATAGGTTGGGTTACTACTATGGTGTCACATCAATGGGTCTCAGACCCATCTCTCTCGATGCACTTTCTATCACATTACGTGATAGACCCTTTGTAAAGGGATCTGCCAGGTTTTTGTCTGTTTGTATATACGAAACAGTAATAACTCCGGAGTTTCTCATTTTCCTGACAGATTTTAAACGTCTCTTGACATGTCTTGATGATTTTGCATTATCCTTAGAACTGGTCACTTTGGCAATCACCGTCTGATTGTCACAGTTCATAAGGATTGCCGGCAATGGTTTCTCAACTATAGGCAAATCCATCAAGAGCTCTCGCAGCCATTCTGCCTCCGCAGTGGCTGTCTCTAAAGCAGTGAGTTCTGCTTCCATGGTTGACCTCGTCAAAATGGTCTGTTTGCAAGACCTCCATGATATAGCACCACCAGCTAGAGTGAACACATATCCACTCGTGGCATAGAGTTCATCAACATCAGAGATCCAGTTCGAATCACTATAACCCTCAGGCACGGCCGGATGCCCAGTATAGTGAATTCCATAACTCATTGTACCTCTCAGATAGCGCATAACCCTTTCAAGTGCATGCCAATGATCTGTACCCGGGTTTGACATGAACCTGCTCAGTTTGCTTACAGCAAACGAGATATCAGGATGGGTTGCGCTAGCTAAGTACATGAGTGAACCAATCATCTGAGAATATCTGAGTTGATCTCTTGACTCTTTCTTGTTCTTTCTAAGTATCACGCTGGGATCATAAGGCGTTGGAGAAATCTTGCTATCCATAAAGCCAAACCGGCTCAAGATTTTCTCAACATAGTGGGATTGACTTAAAGTAATTCCACTCTCATCCTTATTCAGCTTAATGTTCAAAATAACATTAGCTTCTCCCAGATCTTTCATATCAAAACACTTTGATAGAAAAGACTTGACCTCAGAAATTATATTAATGCTCGTACCAAAAATGAGTATATCATCTACATACAAGCATAACATAACGCTATCGCCCCCACCATGGCGATAGTACACGCACCGATCAGCCTCATTAATGACAAAGCCCGCAGACGTCAAAGTACTATCGAACTTCTCATGCCATTGCTTAGGTGCTTGTTTCAGGCCATACAAGGATTTCAAGAATTTGCACACCTTTGTCTCTTCACCTTTTACTACGAATCCATCAGGCTGTTCCATATAAATTTCCTCTTCCAACTCTCCGTTCAGGAAAGCTGTCTTTACATCCATTTGATGGATGATTAGACCATAAGAGGCAGCCAAAGAAAGTAGTACACGAATTGTCGTCATTCTGGCGACAGGTGAATAGGTGTCAAAATAGTCTTCTCCTTCCTTTTGAGTATAGCCCTTTGCAACTAGTCTTGCCTTGTACTTTTCAATAGTACCGTCAGGTCTGAGCTTCTTCTTGAACACCCACTTGCAGCCTACTGGTTTGCACCCGTATGGCCGTTCAGTTAACTCCCAGGTTCCATTGGAAAGAATTGAGTCCATCTCACTATGAACTGCTTCTTTCCAGTCATCTGCATCAGGTGATGCATATGCCTCTGCTATGGATCTAGGAGTATCGTCCACAAGGTACACAATGAAATCATCACCAAAGGATTTTGCAATCCGTGATCTCTTACTCGACTGAGTTATTTCATTGTGTTCTTCCTCTGGGACATTCTCAAATGGTGTATCAAGAAACTCGCTAGTTGTGGTGGATTCAGGACAAATTTCAGAAGAGATCCTAGCAATACTATGCATATCTTTCATAGGAAAAATATTCTCAAAAAATGTTGCATCACGAGATTCCATAATAGTATCAACATGCATATCAGGTACCTCAGATTTAACTACTAAAAATCTATATGCGATGCTCCGATGAGCATAGCCTAGAAAGATACAATCCACTGTCTTTGGTCCTAGCTTGCGTTTCTTGGTAATTGGCACATTGACTTTTGCCAAACATCCCCAAGTACGCAAGTATGAGAGTGATGGTTTTCTCCCAACCCACTCCTCATAAGGGGTTTTCTCTTTATTCTTGTTTGGAACGCGGTTTAGGACATGACATGAAGTCAATAGAGCCTCCCCCCACCATGCCTTAGATAAACCGAACGTGTCTAACATGGCATTCACCAAGTCACACAATGTGCGGTTTTTCCTCTCGGCTACCCCGTTTGATTGGGGTGAATAGGGAGGCGTCCTTTCATGTATAATACCGTGTTACGCACAAAAATCATCAAATATTTTGGGAAAATACTCACCACCACGATCTGACCTAAGACGTTTGATCTTTCTTTCTAATTGAGTTTCTACTTCAGATTTATAGATTTTAAAGTAGTCTAAAGCTTCATCTTTAGTTTGCAACAAGTAAACGTAGCAGAATCTAGTAGAATCGTCTATTAATGTCATAAAATATTTCTTTCCACCTTTTGTCAACACACCATTCATCTCGCATAGATCAGAATGTATGAGTTCTAATGGTGCCAAGTTTCTCTCCTCGGCTGCCTTGTGAGGCTTTCGAGGTTGCTTTGACTGCACACAACTATGACACTTAGAACCTTTGACAATAGTGAATTCCGGAATTAATTTGAGACTAGATAGCCGATTCATTAAACCAAAATTAACGTGACATAAACGAGAATGCCAAACACTTGCATTATCATTAATACCGCCACAAATATGGTTTACTGACTTATTATTAAACTCCGAAAGAGAAAAGCGGAACAGGCCTCCGCATTCATAGCCTTTACCAATAAATTGTCCATGCTTAGACACAACTATTTTATTGGACTCTAAAACTACTTTAAACCCATCTCTACATAGAAGGGTACCGCTAACAAGATTCTTGTTCATAGTAGGGACATGCTGCACGTTCTTCAGCTGGACAATCTTTCCCGAAGTGAACTTCAGATCGACCGTGCCAACACCACGAACAGAAGCATGTGACCCATTCCCCATTAGGACGGCGGAATCCCGGACGAACTGGTAAGAAGTAAACATGGACATGTCAGAACATACATGAACATTAGCACCCGTATCAAACCACCAAGATGATGTTTGAGAGACAGAAAGAACAGTAAAGGAATTACCGTACCCATCTGCATTGCTGGATGTCACAATGTTGACATTCTTTTTCCCTTTGCGATCTGCCCTCTCAGGACAGTTCTTGGAAATATGTCCCTGCTCCCCACAGGTGTAGCAGCAGCCATCATTGGCTTTGTTTGACTTCTTCTTCTTGAAAGCAGTAGTTTTGTTTGGCTTGAATAGAGACTTGTTCCCTTTGTTCTTGACATAGGGTTTCTGCACCATATTAGCATTGGCGCTAGATTGACCCTCACCTCCTTTCTCAGTAGCGTCCTTAGCCCGAGCCTTCTCCTCAACATCAAGAGATGCTATCAGGTTTTCAACTGATATTTCCTGTCTCTTGTGTTTGAGGGCTGTAGCGAAGTTCCTCCATGATGGAGGTAACTTTGCAATAATGCACCCAGCCACAAACTTGTCGGGTAAAGGACACTTAAGGAGATTAAGCTCTCTCGCAAGGCACTGTATTTCATGAGCTTGTTCAACTACAGGACGGTTGTTAACCATCTTGTAGTCATGAAAATTCTCCATGATATACAGTTCACCACCTGCATCGGCTGCACCATACTTAGCGTTAAGTGCATCCCAGAGCTCCTTCCCATCTGTGACTGTCAGATAGACATCACAGAGTTTATTATCAAGAACGCTTAGAATGCATCCTCTCAGGGCAGAATTGGCTTCCTCGAACTTTGTCTGTTCTTCAACAGACAAAGGACCTTGAGGCCTGCCCTCAGTTACCCAGAAGATCTTCAGCGATTGGAGCCAGAGCGTGGCCTTAACTTGCCACCTCTTGAAGTGCACGCCAGAGAATTTCTCTGGCCTCAGTGCATCGGCCAAAGTCATCATGTTCAATTCAGGAAATTGCCTATTAAGGTTTTTGGATTATTGGAAAGTAAGAGGCAATTTAATGAATAATTCCGGAACAATACGAGAAAAACAACAGCGATCGGCGGACAAACGGGACGAGAAATAACGCGTACCGATTTGAAGTCGATCGCACCGCTGTAGATCGCCGCTGCAGGCGTTGATGACGACGTTGAGCCGCAGCGCCCGATCTGGTCGGTAGACGAGCCGTGGTGAAGAACGCGAGCAGTCGCGCAGTGCGCTTCCCAAAAACCTTATTCGCCCTCTCCCGGTGCAGGATCGCAAGGGCGAGCGGTTCCGGAGACCTGCTCTCCCGGTCGTCGGTGCACGCCGGCGCTCGGGATGGAATAGACTAGAAGGCGGCGCAAGGAACGCGAACGTGGGAACGATTTGATCGTGGGGTGCACTGCCGTACCGCGGACGCCCGTATTTATAGAGTCCCAGGAGGCGGTTCGTATGCGATCTGGATCCTAACTGACTCCGCAGTCGTAGACGCGTCCGTCTCTAACGACTTGGACTCTGACTCGGTATCCCCAAAAATTTGGAGGCCCAAAAGCCCAATTTAATTTTCTGCAAAAATATAAAATCTGGGCTCGGCTCGAGGCTCGAATTCACACGAACACACGAGCGAGCGCGCGCGCGCGCGCGCGCGTGTGCGGGGCGGGGCGAGGCGAGGCGAGGCGTGGCGTGGCGAGGCGAGCGAGCGAGGAGGAGGAGGAGGAGGAGGAGCGCGCGTGGGCCACCCCTCTCTTCCTCTCTTCTCTCTCACTCAAGGAGTGGAAGAGCAACCTCCCTTATATGTAGGGGTTGCTCCACTTCCACTTCCCATGTGGGACTAAACACTTAGCACCACTCCCTCTTGCCCTAATGGGCCTTTGAGATTTTCTAGGATTTATTTCTGAATTAATATTGGGCCAAACCCATTAATTCCAACATATCTATACCTTCGACACATTTAGAAAATGTGGAGTATGGTAGAGACTTAGTGAATAAATCAGCTAAATTATCACATGACTTCGTTTGTTGAAGATTAATTTCTCCATTCACTTGAAGTTCATGTGGGTAAAAGAGTTTATGTGTTATGTGTTAAGTAATATTACTTTTCACATAACCTGACTGCATCTGAGCAATGCAAGCTGTATTATCTTCGTAAATAAAGGTTAGTGACACAATAGGTCCAATACCACATGATACTTGAATGTGGTTAATCACTCTACGTAGTCATGCACATTCTCGTGCAGCTTCATATAATGCTATGATTTCGAAGTGATTAGAAGACGTATCAATTAGGGTGATGAGTAAGTTTAGGCCCGATCTTCCGAAAGGTATGTCGATTGGGGTGGAGAACTCGATGTTGATGATCCGCGGCACTCGAGCGCTTCGAGTACCTCTGCAATCACTACACCACGGCTCCGTTGGTTATCAACCGTGCTGCACACGCTTGACCTCACCAAGAAGGCTAATCCCTGCAAGTGCAACCGAGAACGCGAGCAAGAACGTCGAAGACACGATCTGAAATCGCGAAGTTGGGGTCTCACAAACCGTAGAACGACGATATTATTGATCTAAGCAAAACCCACCGAATATGACCGGAGGCTGCAGTATTTATAGGCTACGGTTCGACCAAAACACGATTAGACGCGTTCCTAATGGACTCTTACGGGATACAAGGCTCAAAGGCCCGATTCGGTGGCGCAGCACCGGACAGAAATCTAGACTCGACTTGTTTCGATGATTCCCTATAACCCCAGAGGAATTTTGAGGTGGTACCAGAGCCAGTAGAAAGTTTATCTTCTCCTCTTTCCGTGCATATGTAGAATGTCGAAAACGGAGTCCGTATGCCTCCTAGGCATCCATTTTAAGATGGACTGCTCCTGGACTCCGAGTTGAACTCGAGTCCGAGTTGTAAACTGTTTCCATCAACTTATGGACGTCCCAACTGGTTCTCCATGCTCCCAAGGCCTCTTTCCTTCACTTGTTGATCTTCTCCATTATTCCTAATAATAATTAAATTCTCACATAGCAATTTATTCTCAAACTCACATGCAAAAGAAGTTAGGAACGAATTCACCTGCTGATTTATTAACCGTGCTCGTGCTCTTGTGATTGGTCCTTGCAGTTCAATGTGCGTCTCCGCTGTTGTGATGTCCTCATGATCCTTCCCCTCTTGAATTGGAGTCGTCCTCGACTGAAGTTCATCTTCTTCTCCCAAGTACGGTCGCAAATCTAAAATGTTAAATGTAGGACTAACCCCAAAATCGGGAGGCAATTCAAGCTTATATGCATTATCATTAATCTTTTCAACGATATTAAAAGGACCAGCAGCTCGACAAAAGTTTAGATTTTCTCAAATCGGGAAATCGCTCTTTTCTCAAATGTAACCACACCAAATCACCCGGTTCAAGTTTTATTTCTTTTCTACCTTTACTACCTGCAATCATATACTTCTCATTCATCATTTCAATATTTTTCTTTGTAGTTTCATGCATCTTAAGAATGAATTCAGATCGTTTTGTAGCATCCAAATTTATAGTTTCAGAAGGAGGCAAATGTAGTAAATCAATAGGAGCACGAGGATTGAAATCATACACTACCTGGAATGAGCTTACCTTTGTCGTGGAGTGAACGTATGTGTTGTAAGCAAATTCTATATGTGGTAAACACTCCTCCCACAACTTCAAATTTGTTTTCAAGACAGCCCGCAACATAGTGGATAAAGTACGATTAACTATCTAGATTTGTCCATCCGTTTGTGGGTGACATGTAGTTGAAAACAACAACTTGGTTTTCAATTTATACCACAAAGTTCTCCAAAAATGACTTAAAAATTTTGCATCACGATCAGAAACAATGGTATTTGGCACACCATGTAAACAAACAATTTCCGTCATAAATAAATCAGCAATGTATGAGGCATTATCATTCTTATGACAAGGTATAAAGTGTGTCATTTTGGAAAAACGATCAACAACTACAAAAATACTATCCCTCCCCCTCTTAGTCCTAGGCAATCCCAAAACAAAGTCCATAGAAATATCCTCCCAAGGTACACTAGGAATAGGAAGAGACATATAAAGACCATGTGGGTTAAGGCGAGACTTAGCTTTGTTGCAAGTAGTGCATCGTGACACGTAGCGCTCGACATCACGCCTCATCTTTGGCCAAAAGAAGTGTGTGGACAACACATCTTCAGTTTTCTTCACTCCAAAATGTCCCATCAAACCTCCTCCATGTGCTTCCTCCAAAAGTAATAGACGAACGGAGCTAGCTGGAACGCATAGCTTGTTAGCACGATAGAGGAGACCCTCTCGCAACACATATTTATTCCAAGTTCTTCCTTCTCTACAATTTTCAAAAGCATCTTTGAAGTCCAAATCAGTAGGATATAATGCTTTTATTGTTTCCAAACCAAAGATTTTATGATCAAGTTGGGACACCATGGTATAACGCCTAGATAATGCATCGGCAATGATATTTTCCTTCCCTTTCTTATGCTTAATGATGTATGGAAACGACTCTATGAACTCAATCCATTTAGCATGTCGTTTATTCAGATTGGTTTGACACTTAAGATACTTCAATGATTCATGATCGAAATGTATGACAAACTCCTGAGACCAAAGATAATGTTGCCAAGTTTGTAATACACGCACTAAGGCATACAATTCCTTATCATAAGTAGAATAATTCAGAGAAGGACCATGAAGTTTTTCACTAAAGAAAGCAACGGGTTTACCTTCTTGTATGAGAACGCCTCCAATACCAATGCCGCTTGCATCACATTCTAGCTCAAATGTCTTGTCAAAATCAGGAAATTGTAGCAACAGAGCTTGTGTAAGATTCGATTTGAGAGCATCAAAAGCTTGTTGATGCTATTCGCCCCATCGAAACGTCACTCCCTTCTTTGTTAGCTCATGTAGAGGTGCTGCAATGGTGCTGAAATCCCGCACAAAACACCGATAAAAACCTGCAAGACCAAGAAAACTACGAACCTGCGTGACGGTTGTTGGGGCTGGCCAGCTGGTGATTGCTTCAATTTTGCCTCATCCATCTCAATTCCCTACGAGGAAATGACATAGCCAAGAAACGAGACTCGATTGGTGCAAAATACGCACTTTTTGAGGTTACCAAACAAACGTGCATCTCTCAAAACAGTAAAAACATCACGTAAATGATCAAGATATTCATCATATGACTTGCTGTAAATGAGGATATCATCGAAGTAAACCACCACTGTCGGTGGTTTGGATCCGGCAGATCTCCCGACACTACTAAAGTGTTAGAGGAGTTTGTGGTTCGATGTGGGCGCGCGGAGATTCAAGAAGGTGAATTAAAAATGACACAGGAGACACGAAGATTTACGTGGTTCGGGCCGCCTGAGCATAATACCCTACTCCACGGGTGTGTTGGTGTTGTATTAGCTGTATGAGCTTGTGACGAGTATCAACAGCGTGCGTGTAGCCTCCCTGAACGTGTCGTCGGCCTGTCCTTTTATAGTACAAGGGCAGGCTGTTACAAGTTAGCCTGGCCCGACATGTGGCCCCGACGGTTACTAGTATTGATATTCATTCAACACGTTTAATTGCCCTTAATGACCGGGTAATGGGCTTTGACAGCACCGTTACTGATAATTAAGTTCATCCGACCGTGTGTCATTAATATGGTATTAATGACACTTAATCGGGTCTTGAAGTCCTTGATTCCCCTTTGAAGATCCGGAGCCGTTGTGGAGTCTTCCGGAGGTTAGAGTCTGAAGATCCGACAGTTGGACACGTGGCAGCTCCGGAGCATACTGTGGGAAACAGGTAGCTCCGGAGCTACCTGACACGTGTCAGGTCCGGAGCTTCTCTCGGTCTGGGTTTAAGTCCGAAGGTGCCATTTCGGTACATGGCCCGGAGCTTCCCCCTTGTGGGCGGTAGCTCTGGTTTGATAGTACACATGGCGACCCTGGGATTAACCATGTTGGAGAAGCGAGTCCGGTTATATCTGACATGTGGGCCTCCGAAGGTCTTCAAATCAAGTAGATGACTTTCCTTTGAGATCTTTGTAACCTCAAGGGGTGTACGGTTTCCAGGGTACCGACAGTGGCCCCCTGGACCCACCTCCGGGGAAGACCACTGGGGTGAAGTCATTCCGCCGGAGGTGGGTCCATCCTCGCGACTTTTGAACTGAGTCTTCAAAGGTCTTCGGATGTGCCGTTGGCGAGGGTTTGGAGTTAAATCCTTGCCGTGTGGCATATCCCGCGTGCGGCAGATGAGATCTTTGGTGTGCGGATCTCACGCAATTGAAGGTCGCCGGTTCCCGATACGAAAACCGTATCGGTTCCGCGCGCCTTGTCAGGCCGCCACCTTTGGGCTTCCCGCCTCATGATGACAACCGTTCGCCTGGGTAAGAACCTCGACTTGATCGTCGGGGTGGACCTGGGCCCCCTTGTCATCGGCTGGGTGGAGTTTTTGAATGGTATCTTCAACTTCCTTGCGGTTTCCATCCAAGCGTTGCGAGGGCTTACTTAAGAAGGAAAGTGCGCACCGTCTGGAGTTCTTTACGCCTCTCATCTGATCTTGCGCTCAAACTCCCGACTTGTGCTTCGCTTTTCCTCTCTTGCCTTGCTGTGCTGCGATGGAGTTGGGTCTCCGAGAGAGCCATTTGAAGACTGATGGCGACCTGAAGAAGGTCCGGACCCTCATGGGGTGGTCTTCGGACTTCTTCAAACGCTCGGTCCGCGCCGAGGGGGAACTCCCGTTTGAGAAGGAGCACGCCGGCGAAATGGTGTACTTCTCCTCATACGCCATGGTGGGGTTGATCCCACATTTTTCTTCCTTTTTCCTGATGCTACTGGACTTTTATGGTCTGCAGCTATACCACCTTGGCCCTCACTCCATTCTCCTTGTGTCTATCTTTGTCCACTTTTGTGAGATGTGGGTGGGCATCCCCCCTGCATTGAACTCTTCCCGGCCTTCTTCATCGTCCATACCACCGGTAGGAGCAATGAGTACATTGGCTTCTACTACTTCTTGAAGCGCAAGAAGTGCCCATTCAAGTACCTCCGGTCGTTTCCCTCTGGGAAGTGGGATGACTGGAAGAAGGACTGGATAGTCATCCGAGTGGAGGAGCACGAGAGCCTGGAACTGCTCGAAGGCCTCCCCAACATTGACACGACGAACTGGAGTGAAGCTCCGGTGCTGGCAGACGCCTTCAACCCTGTTCTGACCAGGATCCGCCAGTGCGTGGAGGGGGGATTAACCCCTCAAGCGGTGTTTTGTAACTTCCTGGTCAACAGGTGGGCACCGCTGAAGAAGAGAGAGAAACTCACTTGGGCCCTCAACAGCGTGATGGACGACGGCCGGGTCGAGACCGGGCTGAAGTCCAACATGGTGGGGACAACCTTGGAGTTCCACCTTACGAAGTTCCAACACAGCATCGACGTTGAGGGTGATGACTTGACTCCGCCATCGACTTTTCTTCCTCTGAACGTGGAAGTTGAGTTCAGTAGGGAGCTCCGGCGGAAGATGCCCGTGCTTGACGACCTTGGTGTCATCGAGAGAAGATCAACCACCAGGGTGGCGATCCCTAGAGTGTTCGAAGGTGGCCCTGCCCCGAAGCCGAGGGTCGAAGTCGTCGGCAAGGGCAAGGAGCCGGCGGACGAACCCTTGAGCCGGAAGAGGAAGCTGCAGCATGCCGACGGAAGGTCCGTCAGGGCTGCCACCTCTGCATCGGCTCCTTCTCCCCGGAGGGGGAGGTCTTCGACCGCAGCGACTGTATCCGTAGTGGGATCCTCCCGGGGAGCTAGCTCCGGGCATGCGACTCCAGCACCGGGGCCGGTTGAGGCCTCCAGGTCCACGAGTTCTTCCCGGTCGAGGAGAGCCTCGACCAGGGAAATGCCCGTGGCTGCTACGAGTTCCGGGGGGCCTTCCGGAGCTTCTACGCTGGCTATGACCAGCCCAGAACGCCCGGGAAAGAGGTTCCGCGCAAGCTGGTGCGGAAGCCTCCCAAGGTAATTTGTAATCTTTACCTTGGACAGTTGTTTTGTTGTAGTAACTATTTTTTTTAAGTTTCTTCATCCATCATCTGCAACGTTCCCAAGAAGAGGAGTGAGGCTCCACCCTCAGCCACAACAACTAAAGCTGTGAGGGCGAAAGCTTCCGCTCCTGTCCCGGTGCCGCCCCAAGTGGTGGCTAAAGCTGCGATAGCTCCGGCGCCGGCTGTCGTGGTCATGGACCTCGACTCATCCCCAGAGACTCCCGTGGTAGCACCGGACCGCGGGAGAGAAGATGCGCCAGCGGCACTTGTCCCGGAGGTTGAAGCTCCGAGTCCTGGTGCTGAGATGATGGAAGCTCCGGCTATTGAGCCGGAGGAAGCAGTAATTCCGGCCTCTGAGCCAGAAATTGTCGAAGCCCCGACGGTTGAGCCAGAGGTGATTGAAGCCCCGGTGTGCGCGCCGGAAGCTGAGGAAGTTCCGACAGTTGGGCCGGCTACCTCTGAAGCACCGGCCGCAGAGCCGGTCATTGTTGGAGCTCCGGCCGCATGGCCGGTCGATGTTGAAGATCTTCCGGTTCTCGAGCCGGTTGTTGAAGAGGTGTCGGAGCCCGAGCCCCCATCGGAGGAGGTGTCCAGACCGGAGCCAGCAGCGGCCCCTACTCCGGACGTGACGACATCGGAGGTACCTGCGACCGAGCCGGAGTGCCCAAGCGAAGTCGCTGGCCCCCTGCCTGAGGGGGTCAACGAAGACCTGGTGGTGGGGCCTTCCTCGATGGCGACTGAGGCCATCCCGGAGGATGGCCCTAGTGCCATGGAGACCCAGGGGACCACTCTTGTGGAGTGGGACCCAATTTTTGTATATGAAAACCTGCTGGAACCAGCGGAGAAGACTCTAGCAGGTCCAGAACCTATCCCGTTGTCTCTGTCTATTGACAACGCATGTTCCAGTCTGCGTCAAGTCCAACTGGCCTTCTTCCACGACAGCAAGGCTCTTGAAGAGGAGCGCCAAACCCTTAGGCGGTGGCGTAACCGACTCTACTTCGGATGATAAAGAGTGGATCAAGCGGGAGAAGATCCGCCTGGAGTACTGGGGCAAGTTATTGGATGACAGGGAGAGTATGACTTGTGCCCTCGACGCTCAATCCCGGGAGATCTACGAGCAGACCAAAGCAGCTAACAGTGCGACTGATGAACTCCAAGAAAGGCTTGAGGCCATTAACACTACACTCATCAAGCGCCGGGAGGCACTTGAAGAGAGGGAGAAACGACTCGAAGATGAAGAGCAGAAACTCCTAGAGCTGCGAGATGACGTCCTGAGGAGGGAGGAGGAGCTCACCGAGAAGGTGGCTCTGGCTGACAAGGGCCTCGAGGAGCGCGCCAAGAAATTGGAAGAGCGCTGCATTGAGGAGGAGAAGAAGGCCTGGGTGCGAGGGCAGGAGCTCCATGAGCGGGAGTGTGCCCTTGTTTCCAGGGAAAATAAAGTGAGGGGGAGGGAGAAGGACCTAGTTGACCGCCGGAACAAGATCCACCTCCGGGAGGAGGAGCTCGGAAAACTCGAGAAGCGGGTTGCTGAGAAGATTCAGCAAAACGCCAAAGAAGTTGAGCACCTCGCCCGCGAGAATTCTGAACTGGTGGCGGCCAGAAGATCCCTGGAAGAATTAAAGGGTTTGAGGACTGCGAACTCCCTACAGATTTGGGAGTTCCTGGGCAAGGCCAACGACGCGCTGACACTGATGTGCTTCAGCCCCGTGCGCCCGGATGATCCGGAGCTGGAGCCGAACCTGGCGTTGCAGGCGTTGAGCTCGGCAGGCAGCAAACTCTCCAAGGTGGGCGATGTCATCGCGGACCAATTGGAGGTTGAGGGGCAATCCCTGGCGAAGAACGTCACAGAATATGTGCTGACGTGCTACACCAGCCGGAACTCTCAATTTCCTCTGGACCTGGTGCTCGAAGGTCCGGTTGAAGGAGAAGGCGAAGCTGCCCGAGCCAACGTATCGGAGGTTGCCCAGAAGTTCGCCCAATTCTTCCATAGGGTCTAGGACCATCTCTGTAATTCTCACTTGTATTTTCTCTTCTTCTTCCTTAATTTTGTAATCCCTTGTCTCCAGATGTAATCCCTTGTCTCCAGATGAATGAAATCCCCAAATTTTTGTGAATTTCACTTTTTGTCTTCAACACTTTTGTCTTCACTTGGCCCCCTGGTAGATGTACACAATTCGATTATGAACATGTACCAAGAGGATATTGCGTTTTGTTGAAGACTCATTTGCTCCGAACTTGTAGAATTTAGGTCCAAAGTCTTCGATAGTGAAGGCCCCCTGAGGTTGTCGGAGCTTAGAAGCTCCGGCATTGTCTATCGTCGGAGCTTAGTAGCTCCGGCAATAATCCCTATCAACGCATAGAGCATCGATAGTTAGTCCTACGGGGTGTCGAAGCTAGTAGCTCCGGCAGTGACCTTTGCCAACACGTAGCTTGTTAACATCAGACTCCATTTGCGGGGTCTTCTCACCATCTTTTATTTAGCGTCGATGGCTGACTCCCCTAGCTTTACCGGAGCTTGATTATTCCGGTGATGCTCGTTTTCAATGCGTAACATCGATTACAAGCCACCTAGGGGAGTCGAAGCTTTGTTAGCTCCGACTTTTCTCCATCAACGTAGATTTTATTTTTCCTGCACACTTAGGCTAAGAAAAATAGTAAAATTCATTTCTTGTTTATAACTTCGTTGCGGCTTACGATTCTCAAGAAGATTTTAAGTCAAACGCGATTCTAAATACAACCGAATGCGTTGTCTTTTCTTCCAGATCCAACTGTACATGGACCCGCCTTACTTTGGCCTGCCGGGGTGTAGGTAGAGTGGCGTACTTAGGGTGCTTGACCAGGCTAAGTCGATAGCACACTCCAGCCCTAGATTGGCTTGGCGGCTTTCAGGCGAGTTGGTCATGAACGATATTTGAATCCAAAAGAATCGACAATACAACTCGTATCGTATATGAACTGGTAGAACTAAAATTTCTTAAGAATTACACGTCTTTGTTAAAGACAAGAAAGAGAAAAATAAAAAATGTTGAGCCTGTACAAAATAAATGCATGTGGAGTCTGTTTCACATGAAGATGTCTTTCATTATAGGTCCGGGGTACAGGGGAAACAAGTACACTCTTAGGGTACGGAACCAGGCTAAGCGTGTTTCATTTCTTGTTTGACCCAGGGTAGCTAGCCACACTTTTAGTCCTGAGACTGTGACAAGTGTTGCATGAACTTTGCGGACCTTTCGGGAAAGGTCCGGCTGTTCTCCTGGAGGAACTATCCGACTCTGTATAATGACTCTATAACATACACCCCGAGTTACTATAGACTCACCTCCGTGATATTAAGTGTAGAACTTACAGAGGTGCTCAATGTTCCAAGGATTTGGGAGAGGTGTCCCATCCTCGGTAGCCAAGCGAACGCTCCCGGGACGGGATACTTTAATCACTCGGAAGGGTCCCTCCCAGCTGGGGGAGAGTTTGTTTAACCCTTCTCTATATTGTATTCTCTGTAGCACCAGGTCGCCTTCCTCGAGCTGTCGGTTGTGTACATGCCGCTGATGATAGCGCCGAAGGGCTTGGCGGTATCGGGCATTCCGAACAGCTGCTTGGCACCTTCCCTCCTCCAGGAGGTCTAGGTCTTCACGCCGGAGCTGGTTCTGCGTGGCTTCATCGAAGGTCCGGACCCGGAGTGACCCCAAGGTGATTTCTGGAGGAAGGATTGCTTCAGCTCCATACACCAGGAAGAAGGGTGTCTCTCCAGTTGACCGGTTTTGAGATGTCCTGTTGGCCCATAAAGTGGGCGGAAGCTCCTCAATCCAGTTGGCTCCATGTTTTTTCAAGCGCTCATAGGTGCGCGTTTTGAGTCCTTTAAGGATTTCAACATTTGCTCTCTCGGCTTGGCCATTGCTGGCGGGGTGAGCTACGGAGGCGTAGCAAACTTGAATGTCGAGGTCTTCGCAATATCCTTGAAACGCAGAGCTTGTGAATTGGGTCCCATTATCAGTGATGATTTTGTTTGGGACTCCAAATCTGCATACAATGGACTGCAAAAAGTTGATAACAGATTGCTTGTTGATTGTCACAACTGGAGTTTCTTTCGGCCACTTGGTGAACTTGTCGATGGCGACGTACAGGAACTTGTAACCTCCGACGGCTCTTGGGAAAGGTCCCAAGATGTCCATCCCCCACACATCGAAGGGCCATGTAGGAGGTATCATTTGTAGGGGCTGAGCTAGTGTGTGAATTTGCTTTGCATGAAATTGACATGCTTTGCATTTCTTCACCAGCTCAGTTGCATCCTGGAGTGCTGTAGGCCAGTAGAAGCCATGCCGAAAGGCTTTACCAACCAGCGTGCGGGAAGACGCGTGGTTCCCACACTCGCCTCCATGGATTTCAGTGAGGAGCTCGCAACCTTCTTCCCTTGTGATGCAGCACATTAGGATGCCGTTGGCACCGCGCCGGTAGAGATCCCCTTCTACCAACGTGTATCTTTTAGCCAATCTGACTACCCGGTTAGCGGACACATCATCGTCAGGAAGGATGTTGTCTTTCAAGTAGTTCCGGATCTCTGAGATCCATGCATCGGAACTTACTTGAGCATTTGAGTCTTGCGTGCTGGGTTGCTCGGAGCTTCCGGCAGCACCTACGACTCTTGATGGCTGCCATGGTAACAGGGCCATCGGGACCGTCAGCTTCGGGATGCTGATCTCGCCCCCTTCGCTCAGTTCGGCAGGCTGAGCTGTGGGTTTTTACAACGTCCGGACAAAAGTTCCGTCAGGAGCCGGAGCTCCGGTTGACGCCTTCGTCGAGAGTTCGTCGGCTTCAGCATTGTGGGCACGCTGAACATGGTGGAGATCTAGGACTTCGAAGTCCTTCTGAAGCCTCTGGACTTCAAGGAGGTAAGCAGCTAGCTGGAGATTATTGCAGGAGCATTCACCCTTCACTTGCTTAATGATGAGCTATGAATCTCCCTTGACCAGCAATTGCTTGACACCGTATGACAGTGCCACCTTTAGTCCGTAGATGAGTGCTCCATATTCTGCCATGTTGTTGGTCGCCTTTAAGTCAAGTTGTACCATGTATTTCACCTTCTCACCGGTTGGTGCGAGGAGAAGGACTCCAACTCCGGCCCCCTGCTTTTGCATGGAGCCGTCGAAGTAGAGGGTCCAATGAGGCTCAGTGAAGACCGGAGCTTCGTGTTCTGGCTTCTACTCACTGGGGCCCCCAGGGTTTGATGGAGAGGGAGTCCATTCTACCATGAAGTCTGCCAATGCTTGACTCTTGACTGCTTGCCTTGAAATGAATTCGAGATCAAATTCAGCCAATTCCGCTGCCCACTTTGCAATATTCCCAGTTGAATTGGGATTATGCAAGATTGCTCAAAGTGGGTAAGAGGTCACCACTGAGATTTTGTGAGCTTGGAAATAATGGCGAAGCTTCCTGGAGGCAATAAGAACTGCATAGAGCAGCTTATGCACCTCTAGGTATCGAGTCTTGGCATCGTGTAGTACTTCACTGATGAAGTACACTGGGCGCTGAATGGTCCGGACCCTCCCAGAGGGGCCCATAGCTTCCTCTTCACTGACCCGGATCCTTCCGGAGGGATCCGGAGTTTCTTCGGGGACCTCCGGGTTCTGGCTGGAGGAACCCAGAGCTTCTTCAGAAGTGACCTGGACCCTCACGGAGGGGTCTGGGTCTTCTGAAGTAGTTTCTTGTGGATTCGAATCTGGGAGTTGGGACCCAGACTCGCTTTCAGGAACCTCCGGACCCTCCCGAAGGGGTCTGGATTCCTGAGTATGGGGTAGCTCTGGTCTCTCCGCAACCAGAACCATACTGACGACACCGTCAGTAGCTGAAATGTAAAGCAACAAAGGCTCACCAGGGTTCGGAGCTACCAGAGTTGGTAGGGTGGTGAGGAACTGTTTTAGCTCCTGGAATGCCTTTTCTGCTTCTTCAGACCATTGGAATGGTCCGGACTTCCTCAATAACTTGAAGAAGGGGAGTGCCCGTTCCGCCAGTCTTGAAATGAACCGGCTGAGGGCTGCTAGACATCCAGTTAGCTTTTGGACATCTTTGATGTGGGCTGGTGGCCACATGTCTTCAATGGCTTTGATCTTCGTCGGATTATCTTCTATGCCCCGGTGACTTACCAGGAAACCAAGAAGTTTTCCGGAGCTAACCCCGAAGACACACTTGTCTGGGTTTAGCTTTGTGCGGGTGGCCCGCAGCTTATCGAAGACAGCTTGTAAGGTGTCAAGAAGTGACTCCTTGTTCTTGACTTTGACCACGATGTCATCCACGTACACTTCCACTATGTCTCTAATGAGGTCTTCAAAGGTTTTGTACATAGCTCGTACAAAAGTTGAAGCTGCATTCTTGAGACCAAATGGCATGGCTGTATAACAGTACAACCCATCTACTGTGATGAAAGAGGTATGCTATTCATCCTCCCTAGACATTATGATTTGATGATACCCATAATATGCGTCTAGGAAACACAGTAATTCGCACCCAAAGGTGGAATCCACTATCCGATCTATTCTAGGCAGTGGGAATGGATCTTTTGGACATGCCGTATTTAGTGTTGTGTAGTCGATACACATCCGAAGCTTCCCGCCGGCCTTGGGCACAACGACTGGGTTTGCCAGCCATTTTGGATGGAAGACTTCTCGGATGAATCCAACTTCGAGCAACTTCTTCACTTCTTGTCGAATGAAGTTCTGTCGCTCTACAGTTTGCTTCTGAGGCTTCTGGTGCACAGGCCGTGCGTCTGGATAGATCTTCAGATTGTGCTCAATCACTTCCCTGGGGATCCCAGGCATTTGTGACGGTTGCCAGACAAACACGTCGACATTAGCCCGGAGGAAAGCGATGAGCGCGAGTTCCTATTTGTCGTTCAATCCTCCCGATATACGGGTGGTCTGAGCGGCATCAGAACCGATTTGGACGACTTTGACTGGAATGTCGGTGTCGCCGCTTGGCTGCACACGAGGTGCAGATGTCGAGCCTCGTTGACGAATGCTCGGGGGTTTTGGAGCTTGCTCCTGCCTGGAGTCCTCCTCTTGCGCCGTGGTAAGTGCATGGAGTTCTTCCAGAGCAGTTACTCCGACAGTACGATCTTCGCGGATCCAGAGAACGCCTACTGGTGTTGACATCTTTAACACCAGGTAGCCATAATGAGCAGCTGCCATAAATTTGTACAAGGCAGGCCTACCCAAAATGGCGTTGAAGGGTAAGTTGATTTGAGTAACGTCAAAGACCAACTTCTCGGTGCGATACTTCTCCCGTGTCCCGAAGGTAACTGGGAGAGTAATAGCTCCGAGTGGGGTAATGGCTCCCGGACCTACTCCGGAGAAAGGTCGGGAGGGGTGGAGATCCGAAGGTCGGAGCTGAAGCTTGGTGAAAGCTTCGAAGCTTATGAGGTTAAGCCCCGAAGCTCCGTCTACCATGACATGGTGGAGCTGGATGTTATTGATGGTAGGAGATACCATCAAAGGCAACTGACCTGCTCCAACCATGCTTCGAGGGCAGTCCGAAGCATCAAAAGTGATGGCTGTGTCCATCCACTTCCGATGAGGCCTCGGTCTGGCTATAGGAGCTACAACAGCCATGTCCCGACGCATAGTCTTGATGACGCGACGGGAGGTGATGTCTCATGATCCACCAAAGATGGTGTTCATGGTCTTCCGACGCTCGTTGTCAGAGACGTCGGAATCGTCATCGACGGAGGTGTAGACGACCTTCAGGACCTTTTTGGGATCCTGAAAACCTAACTGCTCCTCAGCCGGAGCTTCGTCGACTTTTTGTTTTCCTTCCCTCTATCGGAAAGGAGTTTCTTCCCGGCGCTTGTTGTAGCGCTCGGCAAGGTTTTGGACCTCCCGACAGTCTTCCAAACTGTGGCTGCCCGTTTTGTGAATTGGACACCACACCTTGGGTTTGCCACCGTCTTCAAAAGACGGTCGAGGTCGCTTCTCGGGGCGTGGCCCCCGACCACCCGGAGCTGTAGCAACTGCAACATTGGATGTACCGGCCGACGGCTTCTTCTTGCTGTTGGTCTTCTTCTTCTTTTTGCCACTCCTGGAGGTAGCAGCTTCTCCTTTGGAGGATTTCTTGTGATCCTCTGGAGTTGGTTTGCAGTGCATTTCACGGCCCTCCGCAGCTCTGGCACATTTGTCGGCCAAGCTGAAGAGTTCCGTGACACTGGTGATCTCCTTGATCGCCAGTTTCTCCAGCATCTTCTTATCCCGTACACCCTGTCTGAATGCCACAATGACAGAGGCGCTAGAGATAGAAGGAATAGTGTTTCGTACCTGAGAGAACCTCTGGATGAATGATCGCAGTGATTCTCCTCCTTTTTGCACGACTGCAACAAGGTCCAGTTCAGTGCCTGGCCGGGTGTATGAACTCCCGAAGTTAGCAGTGAACTGCTGGCATAGCTCCTCCCAACTGTTGATGGAGTTGGGTGGAAGGCTCATAAACCAGGACCTGGCGGTCCCAGTCAAAGCCACTGGGAAATAGTTGGCCATCACGACCTCATTTCCTCGAGCTGCCAAGATAGCAGTAGAGTAGATCTGAAGAAATTCAACAGGATTGACGGTCCCATCGAACTTCTCCAGCAGGTGAGACCGGAACTTCTGTGGCCACCTGACCATACGCAGATGCATGGCCAGGGCTGAACAACCTCCTCCCACTCCTTCAGGAGCAAGAACGTCCTGAGCTTCTCGTCTTTCACGAGCACGCTCAATATGGACTCGGCCGTCCTGTTGGCGGTATCGACGATCAAGCTCCGCCCGGAGGTCATGAGTTGAAAGCCTGGATACCGTGTGGGTGCGTCGTGCCCCGGAGGGCAACGACGTCACCTGCTGTGATGCAGCTCGTCTCCTGTTGTTGGAGACGTGCGGACCAAGTCTACCAGACAAGGTCCGTCGCTGCGACGGGGCCCGTCCTGAAGGAGGAGGACCCTGGTTGCTGATGCGGTCGGCTGCTGCTGCAACCAAATGTTCCACATCAGCCCTCCACTGCTCCAGTGCATACCGAGATGCATCTGGTGGTGGTGGGCGTTGGAGAAGAGCACGCGCTGCATGGAGCGCGTGTTCCGGGCTGTCATGATTTCCCGACGTAGTGACTGACACCGGTGCACCATCGTGTTGTCCAGCTTGATTTGCTGGTGGAGGCGGCGGTGGTGGCAGTGTGACTCCTGCTGGCGCTGAGGCTCCTGCTGGTGGCTGCATATTGGAGGTTGCCCCCAGCAGCTTGAGCAGCGGGATGACCGTTGGATGATCCAGCAACTGAGTTCACCATTCTTGAAATCTCAGGCCCCCCTACCTGGTGCGCCAGCTGTCAGTGGTTTGGATCCGGCAGATCTCCTGACACTACTAAAGTGTTAGAGGAGTTTGTGGTTCGGTGTGGGCGCGTGGAGATTCAAGAAGGTGAATTAAAAATGACACAGGAGACATGGAGATTTACGTGGTTCGGGCCGCCTGAGCGTAATACGCTACTCCACGGGTGTGTTGGTGTTGTATTAGCTGTATGAGCTTGTGACGAGTATCAACAGCGTGCGTGTAGCCTCCCCGAACGTGTCGTCGGCATGTCCTTTTATAGTACAAGGGCAGGCCGTTACAAGTTAGACTGGCCCGACATGTGGCCCCGACGGTTACTAGTATTGATATTCATTCAACACGTTTAATTGCCCTTAATGACCGGGTAATAGGATTTGACAGCACCTTTACTGGTAATTAAGGTCATCCGACCGTGTGTCATTAATATGGTATTAATGACACTTAACCGGGTCTTGAAGTCCTTGATTCCCCTTTGAAGATCCGGAGCCGTTGTGGAGTCTTCCGGAGGTTAGAGGCTGAAGATCTGATGGTTGGACACGTGGCAGCTCCGGAGCATACTGTGGGAAACAGGTAGCTCCGGAGCTACCTGACACGTGTCAGGTCCGGAGCTTCTCTCGGTCTGGGGTTAAGTCCGGAGGTGCCATTTCGGTACATGGCCCGGAGCTTCCCCCTTGTGGGCGGTAGCTCTGGTTTGATAGTACACGTGGCGACCCTGGGATTAACCAAGTTGGAGAAGCGGGTCCGGTTATATCTAACATGTGGGCCTCCGAAGGTCTTCAAATCAAGTAGATGACTTTCCTTTGAGATCTTTGTAACCTCAAGGGGTGTACGGTTTCTAGGGTACCGACAACCACAAATTGTCCAATGAAAGCACGTAAAACCTTGTTCATTAATCGCATAAAGGTGCTGGGTGCATTAGTTAAACCAAAAAGGCATGACTAACCACTCATAAAGTCCAAACTTGGTTTTAAATGCAGTTTTCCATTCATCTCCTAGTGCCATTCTAATTTGGTGGTAACCACTACGCAAGTCAATTTTTGTGAAGATGATAGCACCACTCAATTCACCAAGCATGTCATCTAAACAAGGAATAGGATAACGATATCGAATGGTGATGTTATCAATCGCTCGACAATCAACACACATGCGCCAACTACCATCTTTCTTAGGAACCAAAAGAACAGGAACAGAACAAGGGCTAAGGCTTTCACGAATGTACCCGCGGTCCAAAAGATATTGGACTTTTCGCTGAATTTCCTTAGTTTCTTGTGGATTCGCCCTGTATGCTGCACGATTTGGCAAACTTGCTACTGGAATCAAATCAATCTTGTGTTCAATGCCTCTCATCGGTGGTAAACCAGGGGGTATCTCGGTGGGAAACACATCCTCAAACTCCTGCAAAAGGTTAGCAACAGCAGGGGGCAATGCAATAGACAATTCATGAAGTGAAAACATGCCTTCTTTGCATACTAAAGCATAGCACATCCCCTTAGCATCGAATAAATCAGCAAGGTCAGATTTAGTTGCGAGCAACGATGGTGATTTTAACTTAATGACTTGTTGTTTTCATATTCTAGTTTTGTTGATTTGCCATCACGAATTTTACTCTTCTCAAAATGCACAATTTCAGCAGGAGTCATGGGGAGCAAAGTGATTTTCTTTCCCTTATGCACGAGAGTATATTTATTAGTTCTACCATGATGAATAACATCTGTATCAAATTCCCAAGGACGGCCCAATAAAAGAGAACAAGCATCCATAGGAACGACATCAAAATCAGCAAAATCATGGTAAGAATCAATTGAAAAATGTATTCTCGCTGTTTGTGTTATCCGAACCTTACAGCTGTTGTTGAACCATTGAATGTGGTATGGATGAGGGTGTGCTCTTGTTGTCAAACCAAGTTTCTTGACGACGTCCGTGTTCACCAAGTTATTGCAGCTACCTCCATCAATTATTGTGTGTACACGACAATCCTTGACGACGAGAAACATGTAGAAGAGGTTGTGTCGTTGTAGCTTGTCGACGGTCTCCACTTTGGAGCTCAAGGCACACTGCACAATGATGCTCCTATAGTTCTCCATCACCGCTGTACCAAGTACCTCTTCGTCGGCGTGTTCGTCATTTTGTGAGACCTATGTGTGCTGAATACATTGGCTTGTAGTAAATACATTGGCTTTGATGATAAAAGTTCTGAAATGCTACCAAAACACCTTTTTATCTAGATCCAATTCTAGCTCCAAGCTACAGCAAGGTCCAACGATAGGTCCGACTTGTTTTATGTAGCTCCGAGAACGTTCGACGATAGGTCTGATTTGTTGGCAAGGTCCGGCTAGTTTTGATTAGCTACCGTGAGCTTTGTCTTTAGCTCCGGCATGTTTTTGATAGCTCCGACATGTTTTTGCTAAACTTCGACTTACTTTGTCAAGCTCTGGTCTTGGGTTGACTAGTTCTGCCTAGTTTTGGTAAGCTCCGGCGCTAGGTTCTGCTAGTTTTGTAAGCTCTGGCGGATGCTTCATTGTACTAGGTTTGTTAAGCTATGGCTCAAGCTCCGGTTTGCTCTGGCAAGGTCCGGAACTTGACCGTAGTGTCTCTGCTTTTCATATGCAACGTTTCGTACTTGCTTTACATCTCAGGGAAGATTGCTTAGTATTCAATTGCTAAGTTTTTGGTGCGTTTTGATTGAATATGGTTGATATCGTTTTTACAGTGGTTTTTGCAACATGCTTATGTGGGTTGCTCACATAAGGTGTTGTGTTCGGAACTGATGTGAGTCAAGTCGCGGACTTGGGCTTGTATGGATTGTTTGTTTATTCGTGTGCAGGTGTTGCTTGAGTTCAAGTCATGGCTGGTGACATGATCCCTTGGACTAGTCTTAGGGAGGAGATGAGGTTCCAACAACCAAGTTCAGGAGGAATTGTGGTTGAGCGAGTCAGGAAATCACGCAGGATGATTGAATCAAGGGCAGTGCATATGAAGGTCGAAGGAAGGTGTTCGCACGTATGCATGCGGTGCATGACGTGGCAACATGGTTTTGGAGACGGATTATGGAAGGAAGATCTGATTGGAAGGATTGGATCGTAATGGATGAAGACTTCGGCTGCTGGCTGAGTCGGTTATGGCTCGGTATGGAAATATCGAGTTGGTTATGGTAGATTTCGTGTGCTGCATGAAAGTTTAGTTGTGTTTGGGATACGGGATGTGTTCCGAGTCTGTTAGGAAGTCTCGAGATTGTTTCTATCTGCGTATAGGAAAATCTTGAGCAGTAATGGTTAGATGGGATTCATGATCAGGGTAGGATCAGAATCCGGATCTGAGTTGAGTTGGCCTGCGGGCTGGTTTTAAAAGCAAGGGAAGACCAAGACTCGTGGATGCAATAGAGGGGGGTGCACAACAACTTTTGGGTTGTTCCTATTGTTCTCTATCGAATAAAGTTCGTGGTTGAAAGGAACTTTTGTGTCTTGTTCGTCCGACTTGTTCCAGAAAAGTTTTACTCGTCGAGATTGTCTGTTCGGTACTACCTTTCATCGGTGGTTTTATCATAACTCAAGTTTTACATATCCAATCGACGTGATTCTTTTTGTGTTGTCTTCACAACTTGTTTTTCTATCATCTGTGAAAATTTCACAGTCATTGGATTTGTTTTTTTATACCTACACGAGTTTCTTTGCAGATTTACAAAACTTTTTTCTACTCAGTAGAACAAATTGATCTTTGTTTGATCTATCGATCATAACTTGAGTTTCTCTGGACATATTTGAGTGATTCTTCTTGTGTTTTCTTCGTGACTTGATTCTCTCTGATATATACCACTTTTGTCATGGTGAAACACGTTTAGATTAGTCTCATACACGATTTTTCTAACAAATCGCTTTTCTGCCGAAGGGGTTGGGATTTAATTGTTTCCGCTGCGTAAGATTTTTAAATCTACCATTCACCCCCCTCTGGTAGCTTTTCACGTGCTCTTCGATCCTACAATTGGTATCAGAGTCATGATGCTCTAATCATGGTGATTTGCACGTGTTTTTGACTAATCATCATGGAGAAATACTCCGTCAAACCTTGTGTGTTTGCTGGTATTGATTTTCAGGTATGGAAGGCACACATGGAGGCTTTCTGTGACACTCGGTTCCGAATATGAACCAAGCGTAACGCATATGTGTGCCCAGGAAGTTCATCACACATATACGGTTGCATCACAAATGATATACAAAATTTAACCACGTCTTAACTAATAAATAAGTACTTTATTACAATAATCCAATAGTTCACAAATGATAAACCTCTAAATAATGCAGCGGAAAATAAAATAAACAGCACGACTCCAATCCACAGGCAATTGACGGCGGTACGCAACCTAGTACTCCACGTGATCCTCAGGGTACTCCCAATTGTCTCCAGTAGCTGTTGGGGGGGATTGCAAGGGTGAGTACATGTCGTACTCAGCAAGTGTGGAAAGTATGACATGTGGCTTATTCAAATGACGACAATAATAATGGCTAAGTGCTGAAAAGTACAGTAAAACATTTGAAAAGCATTATACTACGTCTATGTGAATCAATCCCATCATAACCATCATATTAACAAAATGTAAACCATATCCAATTATTGCCAAGATCACTAGTATCCATGTCCAATTACCATAACTCAAATTCATATCCATGACCATAATCCATAAATCATAACCATTACCAAACCGTAAACCAACCATAACCATTACTAGACCATAACCATTACCAGACCATAACCATCCCAAATCCCAATTCCAACTCTAATCATGTAGGTCATCCAGGCGCTCATAACCGGGAGCACGGCTATCATGATAGTTTTTAACACTCTGCAGAGGTTGTACCACTTTACCCACATGTTTGTGATTTCGTCACCCTTTGATGACTAAGAAACCTCCATTATGCCATCTCACACTTCCGTAGGTGTGTGGCCAAGAGATCACAAAATAGCCTTTCAAAAGGGACTACTAGTATGTACGGGCCCACTAAGGTTTCATCGGCAGGCTTGAATCTCTATTCTCCCACCCACGGCCCCCCTCGTGTGCCATGCGGATCCCAAGGCAGTCCTCCTCGACTCCCATTCCCCGCGCCATCCAATGGTCCATACAATACTAGCAGCGCTCCTAATTATTCAGCTACGCCGCACCCATACTTGGCCTTGTGGTGGCACTGTTGACCTGGCATATTCTCGCATGAACCGGTCCTTAGATCTAAGGCAAGCAACCACCATATCATCCAACCCATCCACAAAACCATGCTTGCTTAGATCACCCATCGTATTGACCAGTTCACATTAACCATATTATCATTGATGCATAATTAAATGTGTAGTGTTGTTTGCCATCTCAATTAATTAAGCGAAGCGAAAAGGTAAAAACCCTTCCCGACTCTCTACCATAAATTCCAGGTGACAAGGGTGGTCAAACAAAACTAGTAAACTTCCTACCATAGGATTCCCATCAATTTGACACAAGCATGCAAGTTCGCAAACAAAACATTTAATTTAAAATAGGATCAATATGCTTCAAGGACACTTGCCTTGCTCCGACGGATGGGGTTGCTCAAGCGCTTCAAAGTCTTGATTTTGGAAGTCCTCGTATGTGACCTCTTGAGCATGTTCCTCTACGCGTGATCATACATACAAGAAAGCATATACAATCAACATGATGCACACACATTAATCAACATGCGATGATATGCATGCATGCAAAGATCAAAAATTAATTAACTACGGTTGTTTATTAATTAGATGCGACTAGTTCATACGTGTCCATATGAGTTTACGGGGGTTTTAGGGTGGATTAATGCTGCTGAAAATAAAATTATGACACAACTACGATCAAGTTACGCCTATTAGATTCAATATGATCGCTAAAATTCGCATCGGGAATATGGCCTACCGTTGATGCGATGGCTTCGATGATCGCGGGATGGGGACAATGCGTAGACGAAGTAGATGCGTTCTCCGGCGGCCCGGCGACGGCGGCACGATGTCGACGTCGATCTCCAGCGGACGGTGGGGCCCTCCTCTTTTTCTTCCTCTTCTTCCCCTTCTTTTTCTCCTTTTTCTTCCCTGGTCGCAGCTCTCTGGTCCCTGGTGCTTTTCCCGGCGGTTTTTCCTCGAAGGCGGCGGCGTCTGGCGGCTGGATCGTGAAGCCTTCAATCCCTTTTTATAGGGGCGGCGGGGAGGGCGATCGGGGCCGAGTCGGGCGGGAGGCGGTTAGCGCGGGGCGGGATTCGCGCGCGATGGAACGCGGGGGCCCGGAGCCGGGGCGGAGTCGTACCGGGGCGGGAGTTTTCGGCGGGCGGGGCGCGTACGCGGGAGCCGGGTCGGACGCGGGGGTCGCGAGACCGGGCGGGAGGCGGGAGGCCTGGGTCGAGCGGCCGAGTGGGGATCGGGGCGGGAGCCGAGGCGCGCCGGGGCGGGGTCGCGGCCTTGGCGCGGGGCCCAGGCGGGAGCTGCGCGCTGCGGCGTTAGCTGGCTGGGCCGGCTTCGGCCGCCTGGCCAGCGGTTCCCCTTTTTCTTTTTTTTCTTTTTTTTACTTTCTTTTATTGTATAATTTATTATATATATTTTTTATATATATTATTATTTATATTATATATTTATTATTTATTATTTATTATTTTTATAACATATATTATTAATATTAATATTTTATTTATTCTTATATATTATTATTTATATATATACTTATATATATTTTTATTATTATTTTTATACTTATTCCTTATTACAAGTTTTAGGCTATAACTATTATTTTATTTACCTTCTTTTGCTACACATATTTGTATATGCATGTTTTATTATTTTTCTTTTATTCTACTAGTGTTTAATGCATGATCATGTATGCAATGCACGATGCGAAAATTTAGGGTGTTACAAACCTACCCCCCTTAAAGTGAATCTCGCCCTCGAGATTCGATAGCGTGGAGAAAAGATGAGGGAATTCTGCCTTCAGGTCTTCTTCACGTTCCCATGTAGCTTCGGTTTCCGTATGGTGTTTCCATTGCACTTTGCACCAACGGATCCTCTTATTTCTCGTGACCCTTTCCTTCATATCCAAAATCTTGATAGGTTGCTCGACATAGGACAAATCCTCCTGAAGCTCTAACTCGTCCATCGGCACTTGTTCTTCCGGTACCCTGAGACACTTCTTGAGTTGAGAGACGTGAAATACGTCGTGTACATTGGAGAGATACGTCTGCAGCTCAAGTCGATATGCCACTTCTCCTCGTTTGTCCAGAATCTTAAATGGTCCGATGTAACGTGGTGCCAGTTTTCCTTTGACGTTAAACCGTCGCTGACCTCTGATAGGTGACACTTTGAGGTAAACAAAATCTCCAACTTCAAAAGTCAAACTCCTTCGCCTATTATCAGCATAACCTTTCTGTCGAGACTGGGTAGCCTTTAAGTTTTCCCGTATTATTTGGACTTGCCTTTCAGCTTCTTGTAACACGTCGGGACCAAACACTTGATTCTCTCCGGTTTCATTCCAAAACAAGGGAGTCCTACACTTCCTTCCGTACAATGCTTCGTAGGGTGACATTTTCAAACTTGCTTGGTAGCTATTATTGTACGAGAATTCAGCGTACGACAAACTTTTATCCCAACTTTTCCCATGCTTTAAAGCACATGCTCTTAACATGTCTTCCAAAATTTGGTTGGTCCTCTCGGTTTGTCCATCTGTTTGAGGGTGATACGCCGAACTAAAGTTCAACCTTGTTCCCATTGCTTCATGCAATTTCTGCCAAAATCTAGAGGTAAATTGAGAACCTCTATCCGAGACTATCTTCTTCGGTACTCCGTGTCGACACACAATATGCTCCATATACAATTCTGCTAGCTTCGCGGTGGTATATGTGGTCTTGACAGGGATGAAATGAGCTGATTTTGTCAATCGATCCACAATAACCCATATTGAATCATAGCCAGACCGAGTTTGCGGTAATCCAACTATAAAGTCCATACCAATCTCTTCCCACTTCCACTTCGGGACCTTTAATGGTTGTAACAATCCGGCTGGCCTTTGATGTTCAGCTTTAACTCGTCGCCACACATCACAAAGTGCAACATATTCGGCTATGTCCTTTTTCATGCTGGCCCACCAATAACATGTCTTTAAGTCCTTGTACATTTTCGTACAGCCAGGATGAATCGAGTAAGGCGAGTCATGTGCCTCCTTCAATATTGTTTCTCGAATATGCCTGACATTAGGTACCACAATCCTCTTTCCAAGCCATAAGGTACCCTGTTCGTCCTCATCAAATCTGAATTCTTTCCCTTCTTGGGTCCTTTCCTTGATTTCCTATATTTCCTTGTCCTTTGTCTGTCCTTCCCGTATTTCCTGCTCTAATGTTGGGTTGACTTCCATAGTTCCCATCTCATTTATGAATCCAAGGTTCAACCGTTCAAACTCCTTGCATAACTCGGATGGCAGCTCTCGAACTGTGAGTTGATGACTTACTCCTTTTCGGCTCAAAGCATCGGCCACTACATTGGCTTTCCCTGGGTGATAGTTGATTCCCACATCATAGTCCTTGATGAGCTCCAACCATCGGCGTTGCCTCAGATTCAGATCCGTTTGCGTAAATATGTACTTGAGACTCTTTTGATCCGTATAAATCTCACATCGGTGACCAAAAACATAGTGTCTCCATATCTTCAAGGCGTGTACCACGGCTGCCAGTTCAAGGTCGTGTGTAGGATAGTTCAACTCATGTTTCTTTAGTTGCCTCGATGCATAAGCTACCACTTGGCATTCTTGCATGAGCACACATCCTAATCCTTGTCTTGATGCATCACAATATATATCAAAACTCTTGCTCACGTCCGGTAACACTAACACCAGCGCGATTGTCAACCTTTTCTTTAACTCCTCAAAGCTATCCTGACAAGCTTGAGTCCATCGGAATGCCTTCCCTTTCATGAGTAATTCGGTCATAGGCTTGGCTATCTTGGAGAAATCCTTAATGAATCGGTGGTAATATCCAGCCATTCCAAGGAAACTCCGAATTTCCTTGACATTCTGTGGCGGTTCCCACTTAAGCACATGTCTCACCTTTCCTGGGTCAACTGATACTCCTCCTCCAGAAATAATATGGCCTAAGAAAGAAACTTCCCGTAACCAAAATTGACATTTGCTGAACTTGGCATACAATTGATACTCCCTCAATTTCTGCAGCGTAAGCCTCAAGTGTTCCTCGTGTTCCTTCTCATCCTTCGAGTAGATCATAATATCATCGATGAACACTACAACGAACTTATCCAGATATTCCATGAAGACCTTATTCATGAGATACATAAAGTACACAGGCGCGTTCGTCAATCCAAATGACATGACGGTGTACTCATAAGATCCATATCGTGTCCGAAATGCTGTCTTGGGTATATCCGATGGTCTAATCTTCATTTGGAAGTATCCTAACCGCAAGTCGATCTTGGAGAAGATACAAGCACCCTTCATTTGGTCGAACAAATCCTCTATACGGGGCAGTGAGTACTTGTTCTTAATTGTCACTTCATTGAGAGACCTATAGTCCACACACATCCTCTGGGTTCCATCCTTCTTATCTACGAAGAGCACTGGGGCTCCCCACGGGGATGAGCTGGGGCGTATAAAACCCTTCTCTATCTGCTCTTGAATTTGCTTCTTGAGCTCTGCTAATTCCTTAGGAGGCATCCTATACGGCCTCTTAGCTATAGGTGCAGTTCCGGGTATCAAATCAATGGCGAATTCTATGTCACGATCAGGTGGCATACCTGGCAACTCATCTGGAAACACATCCGGGTACTCGCGAATGATCGGAATGCTTTCCAATGTCACTTCTTCCACGTGATTCAGCATTGCTTTCTCTCTTGCAGGTTGGGCTGCCTCAACTTCGATGCGTGTACCATGTTCACTTGTCAACTACACAATCCTCTCGGCACATTGAATGACTCCATTATACTTGCTCAACCAGTCAATTCCAAGTATTATGTCTATTCCTTGGGAGTCCAATACTATGAGGTTTGCGAGAAAGTCTACCCCCCTTATTTTAATGCTTACTTTCGGACATACTATATTTGTCCTCATCTCTCCGCCAGGAGAACTTACTAGCATAGTTTGCTTCATATGAGATATAGGCAAATTGTACTTGGCAACATACTTTGACGAGATGAATGAATGAGATGCTCCTGAATTAAATAAAATAGTCGCGGGGTTGGAGTTGGCGAGAAACATACCAATCACGACGTCATCAGCTTGCTGGGCTTCCTCAGTAGAGACATGATTCACATTGCCACGAGCAAAATTCTGCTGTCCACGGTTGCCTTGTGGTGCTCCTCCATTTGGTCGCGGGTTATTTGGCCTTGGTGCATTGTTCATAGGTCCATTGTTTCTCCTGGGGCATTGGCTTGCAAAGTGTCCGGGTTCTCCACACACATAGCATGTCTTACTGCCTGTAGCATTAGGGAAGTTTGGGCGCAACTGGTTTTGAGCATTTGCCGCCATGTTAGGACGCGGCGCAGGTGGCACAGGATAGCGAGGCGCTTGCATGGCGGGGCATTGCTGCGGTGGCTGATTTGGGCGGGGCGGATAAGCAGTGCGGTATGCAGGAGCAGATGGGTTGTAGTGTGGTGCAGTAGGTGGTGCATAGCGGGGGCAAACATTGCTTCCTTGTTGCGGTCCATGATGTGGCATCTTCCTCTTATTGTCCTGCTCCATCTCACGAATCTTGTTCTCAACCACAATAGCCTTGTCAACAAGCTTTTGGAAGTTCGGATAATCAGTATTGAGTAACTGGACTTGAATTTCATTGTTGAGACCCCTCATAAACAGATACTGCTTCCTACTATCAGTTTTGATGTCTTCTGGAGCATATCTTGATAATTGAGTGAATTTGTTGAGATACTCACTCACGCTCATCCTTCCTTGCCTGAGATTTTCAAAGTCTTGTCTTCTCAGTATCATAACTCCTTCAGGTACATAGTGGGAACAGAAACTCTGCTTAAACTCAGCCCAAGTGATTGCCTCCTGATTATCATGAGCATTGCAAAGAGCTTCCCACTAGTCAGCGGCTGCTCCAACTAGTTGATGTGATGCAAAGAGAACCTTCTCCCTATCAGTGCACTGGACAATAGAAAGTTTCTTCTCAATGGACTTCAGCCAATCATCAGCTTCCATTGGGTCTGTGGCTTGTGCAAAGGTAGGCGGTCTGGTCCTCATGAACTCTCCCAAACGGTTGTGATGTGGCGGGGGTGGTGGCGGGGGCGGTATATGAGGCTGATTGTTGTTGCCAGCTTGCAGCTGTCCCATAGTTTGTATCATGGTCTGCATGAGCTGGTTCTGCATAGCTAATAGTTGTTCAATGTTGATAGCTCCATGAGCATGTCCCTGGTTGTTCTGAGGTACTTCATTGCGCTCCTCCTCATTGTTGGCATCCCTCTGGTTACGAGTTCTCACCATCTGTTGGCGAAAGAAGGGTGGGGACAGAAGGATTTAGAATTTGGAAAGAAACGTCCCAACTATATGCATCAAGGTATGTGACACTAAATAATCCTTTATTAATATAGACCTATATTATGAGGATGTGGACAAGTGCCGAAGCATTCCACAACTCTCTACTAAGCACACAAGCACTCAACAAGCACCAAACAAAATTGACAAAAATCCTAAAAGAAGTAACACAACTCAAGGTCACACAAGTATATCTACGTCGCTCTTATTTAACTAATGGGGGTGTGCCTATCCTTGAGTCGTGGCATAGGTCGAGGACTACTCGTCGTCAAGCGGGAATTCATCCGGGTCCTCGTCATCGTCGTCGTCATCGTCGGGGTCCTCGGGGTCCTGTGGTGGTGAGGCAGCAGGCGGCGGTGGTGCGGTAGACGCCACACTGGAAGGCTCCTCGTCAGAGGACTCCTCAGAAGACGACACACGCTGGCCGTTGCGACGGTCTGGAGAGTCTGGGGTCCACATCAGGGTGTCGGACGCGTAGTCGTCCGGGTCCTCGTCGGTGATCCGACGATACCTCCTGATTATCACCTCGTGGCGCTGGGCGAGGTCACGTCCATCCTGAATCTCCTGTTGCGCCCTCTGAAGTCGGCCACTGAGCTGGGCCACATCGTCAACAGTCTGACGAGACTGCGGGAGGTCCAGGGGTCCCTCCACGTGCCTGGAGACGAAGTGCGCAGTGCCACTGGGACGCTGCGGAACGAAGGCGTGCACCGTGTCCTCCAGACGGAAACGGCGGGCGTGGCTCCAAAAGGTGGCTGCTTCCCAGCTAGCATCCTGCTCCGCAGATCGGCGGGAGCTCCTCCAAGCAGGACTGCTGTGGGTCTTCACCAACTCATCACCATAGTAGATATAGATCTTGCAGCTCCACTCCTTCCTGCCGGGGTGCTGCACTCCAGTGGTGTGGTAGGAGAGCGAGAGGCTGTGGTGACGGTAGCCAGCCTCACGGAGTAGGGCACGGAGACGGTGTCGCAGTTGTCCTGCGGTCCTGCCGTCAGAATGGATCACCACGGGGTGACGGGGGTCGACGGCCGGAGAGCGACTGGCCAACCTACGCGGGGGCACAAGTCCACCGGTCGACTTACGGGGGGTTGTCTTGGTGCGGGCCATCTACAGAAAACAAGAATACATTAGAGGAAAAAGGAAATGACGAAATACAAATCTGAAAATTTCAGCAGCTAAAATGGCAGAAAAAGAGCGGTGCAGCGGTTCCAAAAGAACGAAAAAATAGAGAGAAAAATACAGCAACCAACACAATAATTTTACCCACACATAACAGCGGCAAAGCACACTTTTTCCACGAAAACTTACGCAGCAAAACAGCAGCACTTAATATTGCTCACTTCTGAAAATTTTTATCAAAAACGCAGCAGCGATCAGTACTTTTCGCGGCTGAAAATAAAGGAACAAAACAGCAGCAAAATTTTTCGAAAATAGCAGATTAGAAGAGTGTTCCTAAGTGCTCTAGAGTGTCCATTCTACCTAGGCTTGCGTCCTACGGTCAACGCGGCTCTGATACCAATTTGTGACACTCGGTTCCGAATATGAACCAAGCGTAACGCATATGTGTGCCCAGGAAGTTCATCACACATATACGGTTGCATCACAAACGATATACATAATTTAACCACGTCTTAACTAATAAATAAGTACTTTATTACAATAATCCAATAGTTCACGAATGATAAACCTCTAAATAATGCAGCGGAAAATAAAATAAACAGCACGACTCCAACCCACAGGCAATTGACGACGGTACGCAACCTAGTACTCCACGTGATCCTCAGGGTACTCCCAATTGTCTCCAGTAGCTGTTGGGGGGGGATTGCAAGGGTGAGTACATGTCGTACTCAGCAAGTGTGGAAAGTATGACATGTGGCTTATTCAAATGACGACAATAATAATGGCTAAGTGCTGAAAAGTACAGTAAAACATTTGAAAAGCATTATACTACGTCTATGTGAATCAATCCCATCATAACCATCATATTAACAAAATGTAAACCATATCCAATTATTGCCAAGATCACTAGTATCCATGTCCAATTACCATAACTCAAATTCATATCAATGACCATAATCCATAAATCATAACCATTACCAAACCGTAAACCAACCATAACCATTACTAGACCATAACCATTACCAGACCATAACCATCCCAAATCCTAATTCCAACTCTAATCATGTAGGTCATCCAGGCGCTCATAACCGGGAGCACGGCTATCATGATAGTTTTTAACACTCTGCAGAGGTTGTACCACTTTACCCACATGTTTGTGATTTCGTCACCCTTTGATGACTAAGAAACCTCCATTATGCCATCTCACACTTCCGTAGGTGTGTGGCCAAGAGATCACAAAATAGCCTTTCAAAAGGGACTACTAGTATGTACGGGCCCACTAAGCTTTCACCGGCAGGCTTGAATCTCTATTCTCCCACCCACGGGCCCCCTCGTGTGCCATGCGGATCCCAAGGCAGTCCTCCTCGACTCCCATTCCCCGCGCCATCCAATGGTCCATACAATACTAGCAGCGCTCCTAATTATTCAGCTACGCCGCACCCATACTTGGCCTTGTGGTGGCACTGTTGACCTGGCATATTCTCGCATGAACCGGTCCTTAGATCTAAGGCAAGCAACCACCATATCATCCAACCCATCCACAAAACCATGCTTGCTTAGATCACCCATCGTATTGACCAGTTCACATTACCATAGTATCATTGATGCATAATTAAATGTGTAGTGTTGTTTGCCATCCCAATTAATTAAGCGAAGCGAAAAGGTAAAAACCCTTCCCGACTCTCTACCATAAATTCCAGGTGACAAGGGTGGTCAAACAAAACTAGTAAACTTCCTACCATAGGATTCCCATCAATTTGACACAAGCATGCAAGTTCGCAAACAAAACATTTAATTTAAAATAGGATCAATATGCTTCAAGGACACTTGCCTTGCTCCGACGGATGGGGTTGCTCAAGCGCTTCAAAGTCTTGATTTTGGAAATCCTCGTATGCGGCCTCTTGAGCATGTTCCTCTACGCGTGATCATACATACAAGAAAGCATATACAATCAACATGATGCACACACATTAATCAACATGCGATGATATGCATGCATGCAAAGATCAAAAATTAATTAACTACGGTTGTTTATTAATTAGATGCGACTAGTTCATACGTGTCCATATGAGTTTATGGGGGTTTTAGGGTGGATTAATGCTGCTGAAAATAAAATTATGACACAACTACGATCAAGTTACGCCTATTAGATTCAATATGATCGCTAAAATTCGCATCGGGGACATGGCCTACCGTACATGCGATGGCTTCAATGATCGCGGGATGGGGACAATGCGTAGACGAAGTAGATGCGTTCTCCGGCAGCCCGGCGACGGCGGCGCGATGTCGACGTCGATCTCCGGCAGATGGTGGGGCCCTCCTCTTTTTCTTCCTCTTCTTCCCCTTCTTTTTCTCCTTTTTCTTCCCTGGTCGCAGCTCTCTGGTCCCTGGTGCTTTTCCCGGCGGTTTTTCCTCGAAGGCGGCGGCGTCTGGCGGCTGGATCGTGAAGCCTTCGATCCCTTTTTATAGGGGCGGCGGGAGGGCGATCGGGGCCGACTCGGGCGGGAGGCGGTTAGCGCGGGGCGGGATCCACGCGCGATGGGACGCGGGGGCCCGGAGCCGGGGCGGAGTCGTACCGGGGCGGGAGTTTTCGGCGGGCGGGGCGCGTACGCGGGAGCCGGGTCAGACGCGGGGGTCGCGGGACCGGGCAGGAGGCGGGAGGCCGGGGACGAGCGGCCGAGTGGGGATCGGGGCGGGAGCCGAGGCGCGCCGGGGCGGGGTCGCGGCCTTGGCGCGGGGCCCAGGCGGGAGCTGCACGCTGCGGCGTCAGCTGGCTGGGCCGGCTTCGGCCGCCTGGCCAGCGGTTCCCCTTTTTCTTTTTTTTTTTCTTTTTTTTCTTTTTTTTACTTTCTTTTATTATATAATTTATTATATATATATTTTTATATATATTATTATTTATATTATATATTTATTATTTATTATTTTTATAACATATATTATTAATATTAATATTTTATTTATTCTTATATATTATTATTTATATATATACTTATATATATTATTATTATTATTTTTATACTTATTCCTTATTACAAGTTTTAGGCTATAACTATTATTTTCTTTTCCTTCTTTTGCTACACATATTTGTATATGCATGTTTTATTATTTTTCTTTTATTCTACTAGTGTTTAATGCATGATCATGTATGCAATGCACGATGCGAAAATTTAGGGTGTTACACTTTCATCTAGGCACAAGGCTTCGCAATATGGGAGAAGGTATATAAGCCTTACGAAGTGCCACCAAACGATCAAGTTACGGCTACAAACCTACGGGACATCAACAACAACAACAAAGCCCAAAAGTTGATCATCCAAGGACTCACTTAAAGCGACTTTGATCGTGTCGCGCACCTCCGATCAACATACGATGTTTGGAGAACTCTATGTGATTATCATGAAGGCTCCAATACAATCAAGGAGGTAAAACAAGATATATTCAAAAAGGAATATATGTGTTTCGAGATGCAACCCGGTGAGTCCATCGATGACCTCTTTGCTCGCTTCAATAAAATTCTCAGCAACTTATGTAGTGTCAATGTTAACTTTTCTGATGCTGAAAATGCAAGACAACTTCTTAGTGCATTAGACATGTCAATCTGGGAGATGAAAGTAACATCTATTCGTGAATCAACCGTCATGAGTTCTCTAACTTTAGATGTGTTGTATTCTAAACCAAAAACTCATGAAATTGACATCTTTTCACGTAAGAACCCAAACAAGTCTATTGCATTTGTCTCACAACGAGATATGTCTAGCTCTGGCCAATCATCATCTTGCAATACTCTTGCTTTGTTGTCCTCACTAACCCTGGAGCAGATCGAAGAATTTCTAGAAGAGGAGTTGACACTCATCTCTACTAGATTCTCAAAAGCATTGCAAAATGTGAGGACCTCAATGCTGTTTTGAATGTGGTAAGACAAGACACTTTCATACAGAATGTCCTAACTTTTCAGGTCCGACTACCCGTGAAGAAAAACAAAGCAAGGTCCGGACCTCCTCTGGAAATTCCAACAAGAAGAAGAAGGGTACAATAGGACGCAAGATGATTAACAGCTTCTCACCGCACTTCAAGAGCTCAGTTCAAGTGACATAGACTTTGAAAGTGATGAAGATGATGATGATCTGGCCAACATATGCTTCATGGCGGGCAAAACAAGAGATCAAGTCACGAGGATGCAGATCACACCAGTGACGATGATGAGGTATGTTCTACCTGTAATGAAATGTGTGATGCTATTTCTCGTGTAACTGTTATTGTCAAGAAAAAGGACAAAAAACTTAGGGATAATGCTGCTAAAATTGAATCACTAGAATCTGAAATCAACCGTTTAAAATCCTTGATTCCTAGTGATGATGCATGTCCCTCGTGTGACTTAATCTATGAACAATTGTCCACATTAAGAAGTGCACACTCCTCCATTCTAGATAGACTTGATGAAGAAATTTAAAAGAACAAAAAGCTTGCTGCACTTAATGATAAAAACTTAAAAGATGCTTCTTGTTCTACAAATGATTTGCATTGTTCTGCATGTGAAAATCTTGATAAGAAACTAAAAGATGCAATGAATGAAATTTCCATTTTGAATAATGCTTTACGTACTCATGAAGTTAGGATCTGTTCAAATTGCAAATTAAAAGAAAAAACTTCAAGTGAAAACTACCTCGATCTGTCTAAGAAACTTGATGACATGAATAGGACACTAGAGCAGTTTTGTGTTGGGAACAAAAATCTAAACTTGCTACTGAGTTCATCCAAATCTTGTAATGATAAAACTGGTTTAGGTTTTGATTCTCATCTTTATTCTAAAACACATCCACCTCAAATTGTAAAATCATTTGGAAAAGGCTTAATCAAAACTGTCCCCAAACAAAAGGATGTGATTTTTGAATCTGCAGGAGTGCTTTCTAATTCTATTTCTAATGTTGGGTGCTCATCTAGACATGATCACAAAATTAAATTTCATTGTACTTATTGTGATAAAGATGGTCATGTTGTAGATTTTTGTTATAGACTAGCTAAACAAATTAAAAATGATAAAATGTCTGCTAGATCTCATAACTTTCATGCTAAACCTAAAATTAGAACATGCAACCTGCTTTAATGAGTCAAAAAGTTGAAAAGGTAGTTTCCGGACCTTCTGATAAGAAATCAGCAAAAGCAGCTCCGGTAGTTCCGATAGCTCCGAGAGCTCCCGAATCTTTTGTTGTTCCCTCCAGAGCTTCAGTTTTTGTCTCCGGACCTTCTGCTTTTACCTCCGGAGCAACTGGTTTTCGCTCTAAACGTGTAACAACTTTGAAATCAATTATTAAGAACAGAAAACCTCAAATCTTGACTCATAAACCTGCTGTTGTGTCACAGCTTTCGCATGTTGTTCCTATTGGACATCGCATGGCTCAATACTGGATTCCAAAATGCTTATTGACTAACCCCATTATTGAGTCATCGATGTATTGTGCTTGTGTGTAGGTTTCATGCTTGAGGAAGGAGAACATATGGATTGTGGATTTAGGATGCTCACGCCACATGATCGGTAACAGAGATTGGTTCTCCTCCCTCTCTTTTGTGTCACGTGTAGAGAATGTTACTTTTGCCGATAATTCTTCAACCCCTATTATTGCCAAAGGTTAGGTTAGAGTAAATGATCACTACACTTTAAAAGATGTGGCACTTGTCAAAAACTTGAAGTACAACCCGCGTTCTGTTTCTCAATTGCTTGATGAGAATTTGGAAATAACTTTCACTAAAAATTTCTTCAAGGTTGTAAATTCAAATAGTGAGCTTTTGTTTAACATGTCTCGCTTTGGAAGAGTTTTTAATATTGATTTTGATATGTCAACTTCTGAGCATAAGTGTCTCGTTGCAAATGATTCAAAAGAGTTATTTTTCTGGCATTGTAGACTTGGTCACGTAGGCTTTGATCACCTCACTCGTATTAGTGCTCTTGATCGCATACGTGGTTTGCCTAAACTCAAAGGAGACAAATATATTGTATGCTCTTCGTGTAGAAATGCTAAGATGGTTGCAGGTTCACATGCTCCTCTCACGATTACTATGACAACTGGACCTAGTCAACTTTTGCACGTTGACACTGTTGGTCCGACACGAGTTCAATCCTTTGGAGGAAAATGGTACGTGCTTGTAATTGTTGATGACTATTCCAAATATTCTTTGGTTTACTTCATGGCGTCTAAGAATGAAGCTTTTACTCATCTTAGGGCTTTAATTCTTAGACTATTAGTTGATCACCCAGGATCCTTAAGAGCAATTAGAAGTGATAATGGAACTGAATTTAAAAACCAATTCTTTGATCACTTTTGTACTGAACATGGAATAGAACATAAATTTCTTCACCATATGTTCCTCAACAAAACGGTGTTGTAGAAAGGAAAAACAGAACCTTAGTGGAGATGGCTAGGACTATGCTGGATGAATACCAAACTCCTAGAAAATTTTGGACACATGCAATTGCAACTGCCTGCTATGTTTCAAACCGTATTTTCTTGCGTGCAAAGCTAGGAAAAACACCATATGAGCTTCGGTTTAGACATAGGCCTAGTGTCTCACACCTCAGGGTTTTTGGTTGCAAATGCTTTGTTAAGAAACATGGTAATCTTGATAAATTTGAAGCTAGATCTAAAGATGGCATGTTTCTTGGTTACCCATCTCACACTAGAGGATACCGTGTGCTTTTACTTGGAACTAACAAAATTGTGGAGACTTGTGAAATATTCTTTGATGAAGCTAGCCCAGGTACTAGCTCCGATATTGCAGGACCAGATCCATATCGTCAGGGGGAGGGTATTTTCGAAGAAGAAGAAGAGCTTGTGATACTACCTGATAGTTTCGAAGCTGACACGTGTCCAACTCTGAACATTGAACAAGCTCCGGCTATCATCGATGCTGGTCCTGATCGACCACAAGCCACAAGCTCATCAATCTGCGATGAATCTAATGAAGAAGAAACTTGTGATACATCTGTTCCCCCATGGATTAATAAAGATCATCCCCCACAACAGATTATTGGAAGCTTGCATGAACGAGTCACACGGTTCAGGTTTTGTGATCCAAACTCTCATGCTCATTCTGCTTTTGTTGCTTTTTTTGAACCCAAAGATATATCACACACACTCACTAATGAATCTTGGATTATTGCCATGCAAGAAGAGTTAGAAAATTTTGAAAGAAATAATGTTTGGAAACTTGTACCTCCACCTCAAGGTCACACTTCAATCGGAACTAAATGGGTGTTTAAAAACAAACAAAGTGAGGATGGGGTTGTGATTAGGAATAAGGCTAGATTGGTTGCTCAAGGTTTCACTCAAATTGAAGGTCTAGATTTTGATGAAACTTTTGCTCCCGTTGCTAGATCAGAAGCCATTAGAATTTTGTTAGCCTTTGCTGCATCTAAAGGTTTCAAGTTATATCAAATGGATGTTAAAAGTGCTTTTCTTAATGGCTACATAGATGAAGAGGTTTATGTCAAGCAACCACCAGGTTTTGAAAATCCATATTTTCCTAATCATGTTTACAAACTGTCCAAAGCCTTGTACGGTCTCAAACAAGCCCCTAGAGCATGGTATGATAGGTTAAAAACATTCTTACTTGAAAAGGGGTTTACCATGGGCAAGGTAGATAAAACTCTTTTTGTGCTTAAGCATGGCAATGACTCATTATTCATTCAAGTATATGTGGATGATATTATCTTTGGTTGTGCTTCTCATGATCTTGTGTCCAAGTTTTCAGCAATGATGAGTTCTGAATTTGAAATGAGTATGATGGGTGAACTCACTTACTTTTTGGAGCTGCAAATCAAGCAAACCAAGGAGGGTACCTTTGTGCATCAAACAAAGTATACAAAAGACCTCCTAAGACGCTTCAACATGGACAAAAGCAAGCCTCTTCGGACACCAATGAGTACAGCGACAACACTTGAACTTGATGAAGATGGTGAACCGGTTGATCAAAAAGAATATAGAAGCATGATCGGATCACTTTTGTACCTCATGGCATCAAGACCGAACATACAATTCAGCGTATGTCTTTGTGCACGTTTTCAAGCTTCCCCATGAGCTTCACATCATCAAGCCGTCAAAAGGATTCTAAGGTACTTACATGGAACTCAAGAATCTGGTATTTTTCTACCTTCTTCCCCAATTGTTATTTTGAAAGCTTTTTCGGATGCTGATTTTGGGGGTTGTAGGATTGATAGGAAAAGTACTTCAGGTGCTTGTCATTTTCTTGGTAATTCACTTGTTGCTTGGTCCTCTAGAAAACAAAACTCAGTTGCACAATCCACAGCCGTGAATACGTAGCTGCTGCTAGCGCTTGTTCACAAATTTTTTGGATTGTTCAAACACTTAAGGACTATGGGGTTGATCTAGATAATGTTCCACTATTTTGTGATAACACTAGTGCTATTTGCATTGCCAAAAACGCCGTGCAACATTCGAGAACAAAGCACATTGACATTAGGTATCACTTTCTCCGTGATAATGTTGAAAAAGGCAACATTGTGCTTCACCATGTAGATACCGAACAACAATTGGCTGACATTTTTACAAAACTTTTGGATTTCACTCGTTTTTGTTACATTCGTAGTGAAATAGGGGTTATGCACCTCATGGCTTAATTTGAGTGGGAGTTTTCAAAACTTGGGAAGTCTATGTGTGAATCTGAATTAAAATAATATGAGCATAGTATTTCATACATATATGACTTTGTGATTCCTTGTACATGCTGAAAGTTCTTACTACATTACTCATGTTATACATTTTGTAGTTTTTGCCATGACTTGTAATTGGAATAATTACTTACACTAAAACTGGTCATTATCGAACTTTCTTGCTGTTTTGAACTTGTTGCATGTTCACAAGTGCTTTTAATCATAATGAATTAATCAAGTCATCAACTCACATGTTGAGTTTTTATGAATAAACATAAGTTGAGAAAAGATCAAGAGAATATGCATGTATCGTACTTCTTCTTTTGAGATGGCTTATCATTGCACTTAGATATGAACTTGGAAGAAGTTGTGTAAGACTAAAACCATGTCCTTAAGCTTCTGATTGTCAAATGACATAGGCTTGGCTTGGTTGGTTAGAATAAGGCAGATGCACGTATAATCTCTTGCAAATATCATAATGATCTAAATTTATGCATTAAAAAATAATAAAATGCAGCAACCAGTGTCATGCTTTCAGGTTTTGAAATAGTTAAGTTTGTGAGATCATGACTTGCTTAAATTGAAAATTACATTTGATCTCTAGCGTGGCTTACACTACTTATGTATCTCATTGATGTGATAGTGTAAGTTACTTGATACTATGACTTGGATGGGCTTTGTTTATATGTATATGTTATAATATGCTCATAACAACTAAAAGGGGAGAGATAAGCATGAAAAGAGAGAGAATATGTGCATAATAAGAGATAATTTGTTTATATTCTCATGACTTGCTGAATACATTGCCAAAAGGGAAGAAATTAATCACACATTGGCATGATTCTTCTCAGAGGGAGAAGTATGAAAGGGGGAGAGATAATATGTGCATGGGGAGAGATCAACAAAGGGGGAGAAATTGTTAAATTGTTTCTCAAAACTTTTTCATTTCTCATGTGCATAAGCCAATGTTCGGATTTTAAAGGTGTTGCCAATGCATTCATCAAGGGGGAGATTGTGAGACCTATGTGTGCTGAATACATTGGCTTGTAGTAAATACATTTGCTTTGATGATAAAAGTTCTGAAATACTGCCAAAAACACCTTTTTATATAGATCCAATTCTAGCTCCGAGCTACAACAAAGTCCGACGATAGGTCCGACTTGTTTTAGGTAGCTCCGAGAACGTTCGACGATAGGTCCAACTAGTTTTGATTAGCTACCATGAGCTTTGTCTTTAGCCCCGACATGTTTTTGATAGCTCCGGCATGTTTTTGCTAAACTTCGACTTACTTTGTCAAGATCTGGTTTTGGGTTGACTAGTTCAGCCTAGTTTTGGTAAGCTCCGGCGCTAGGTTCTGCTAGTTTTGTAAGCTCCGATGGATGTTTCATTGTACTAGTTTTGGTAAGCTCCAGCTCAAGCTCCGGTTTGCTCTGGCAAGGTCCAAAACTTGACCGCAATGTCTCTGCTTTTCATATGCAACGTTTTGTACTTGCTTTACATCTCAAGGAAGATTGCTTAGTATTCAATTGCTAAGTTTTTAGTGTGTTTTGATTGAATATGGTTGATATCGTTTTTACTGTGGTTTTTGCAACATGCTTATGTGGGTTGCTCACATAAGGTGTTGTGTTCGGAACTGACGTGAGTCAAGTCGCGGACTTGGGCTCGTATGGATTGTTTGTTTATTCGTGTGTAGGTGTTGCTTGAGTTCAAGTCATGGATGGTGACAGGATCCCTTGGACTAGTCCCAGGGACGAGATGAGGTTCCAACAACCAAGTTCAAGAGGAATTGTGGTTGAGCGGGTCAGGAGATCGCGCAAGATGATTGAATCAAGGGCAGTGCATATGAATGTCGAAGGAAGGTGTTCGCACGTATACATGTGGTGCATGACGTGGCAACATGGTTTTGGAGACGGATTATGGAAGGAAGATCTGATTGGAAGGATCAGATCATACTGGATGAAGACTTCGGCTGCTGGCTGAGTCGGTTATGGCTCGGTATGGAAATATCGAGTTGGTTATGGTAGATTTCGTGTGCTGCACGAAAGTTTAGTTGTGTTTGGGATACGGGATGTGTTCCGAGTCTGTTAGGAAGTATCGAGATTGTTTCTATCTGCGTATAGGAAAATCTTGAGCAGTTATGGTTAGATGGGATTCATGACCAGGGTAGGATCAGAATCCGAATCTGAGTTGAGTTGGCCTGCGGGCTGGTTTTAAAAGCAAGGGAAGGCCAAGACTCGTGGATGCAATAGAGGGAGGTGCACGACGACTTTTGGGTTGTTCCTATTATTCTCTATCGAATAAAGTTCGTGGTTGAAAGGAACTTTTGTGCCTTGTTCGTCCGACTTGTTCCAGACAAGTTTTACTTGTCGAGATTGTCTGTTTGGTACTACCTTTCATCGGTGGTTTTATCATAACTCAAGTTTTACATATCCAATTGACGTGATTCTTTTTGTGTTGTCTTCAAAACTTGTTTTTCTATCATATGTGAAAATTTCACAGTCATTGGATTTGTGTTTTTATACCTACACGAGTTTCTTTGCAGAGTTACAGAACTTTTTTCTACTGAGTAGAACAAATTGATCTTTGTTTGATCTATCGATCATAACTTGAGTTTCTCTTGACATATTTGAGTGATTCTTCTTTTGTTTTCTTCGTGACTTGATTCTCTATGATATATACCACTTTTGTCACGGTGAAAAACGTTTAGATTAGTCTCATACACGATTTTTCTAACAAATCGCTTTTCTGCCGAAGGGGTTGGGATTTAGTTGTTTCCGCTGCGTAAGATTTTTAAATCTACCATTCACCCCCCTCTGGTAGATTTTCACGTGATCTTCGATCCTAAAATTGGTATCAGAGCCACGATGCTCTAATCATTATGATTTGCACGTGTTTTTGACTAATCATCATGGAGAAATACTCTTCCAAACCTTGTGTGTTTGCTGGTATTGATTTTCAGGTATGGAAGGCACACATGGAGGCTTTCATCCCAGGCACAAGGCTTCGCAATATGGGAGAAGGTATATAAGCCTTACGAAGTGCCACCAAACGATCAAGTTACGGCTACAAACCTACGGGACGTCGACAACAACAACAAAGCCCAAAACTTGATCATCCAAGGACTCACTCAAAGCGACTTTGATCGTGTCGCGCACCTCCGATCAGCATACGATGTTTGGAGAGCTCTATGTGATTATCATGAAGGCTCCAACACAATCAAGGAGATAAAACAAGATATGTTCAAAAAGGAATATATGCGTTTCGAGATGCAACCCAGTGAGTCCATCGATGACCTCTTTGCTCGCTTCAATAAAATTCTCAGCAACTTACGTAGTGTCAATGTTAACTTTTCTGATGCTGAAAATGCTAGGCAACTTCTTAGTGCATTAGACATGTCAATCTGGGATATGAAAGTAACATCTATTCGTGAATCAGCTGTCATGAGTTCTCTAACTTTAGATGTGTTGTATTCTAAACTAAAAACTCATGAAATTTACATCTTGTCACGTAAGAACCCAAACAAGTCTATTGCATTTGTTTCATAACGAGATATGTCTAGCTCCGGCCAATCATCATCTTGCAATACTCTTGCTTTGTTGTCCTCACTAACCCTGGAGCAGATCGAAGAATTTCTAGAAGAGGAGTTGGCACTCATCTCTACTAGATTCTCAAAAGCATTGCAAAATGTGAGAACTAGAAGGAGAGGAAGCTCTGGACCTCAACGCTGTTTTGAATGTGGTAAGACAGGACACTTTTGTATAGAATGTCCTAACTTTTCAGGTCCGACTACCCGTGAAGAAAAACAAAGCAAGGTCCGGACCTCCTCTGGAAATTCCAACAAGAAGAAGAAGGGTACAATAGGACGCAAGATGATTAACAGCTTCATCACCGCACTTCAAGAGCTCATTTCAAGTGACATAGACTTTGAAAGTGATGAAGATGATGATGATCTAGACAACATATGCTTCATGGCGGGCAAAACAAGATCAAGATCAAGTCAGGAGGATGCAGATCACACTAGTGACGATGATGAGGTATGTTCTACCTGTAATGAAATGTGTGATGCTATTTCTCGTGCAACTGTTATTGTCAAGAAAAAGGACAAAAAACTTAGGGATAATGCTGCTAAAATTGAATCACTAGAATCTGAAATCAACCGTTTAAAATCCTTGATTCCTAGTGATGATGCATGTCCCTCGTGTGACTTAATCTATGAACAATTGTCCACATTAAGAAGTGCACACTCCTCCATTCTAGATAGACTTGATGAAGAAATTTAAAAGAACAAAAAGCTTGCTGCACTTAATGATAAAAACTTAAAAGATGCTTCTTGTTCTACAAATGATTTGCATTGTTCTGCATGTGAAAATCTTGATAAGAAACTAAAAGATGCAATGAATGAAATTTCCATTATGAACAATGCTTTACGTACTCATGAAGTTAGGAGCTGTTCAAATTGCAAATTAAAATGAAAAACTTCATGTGAAAACTACCTAGATCTGTCTAAGAAACTTGATGACATGAATAGGACACTAGAGCAGTTTTGTGTTGGGAACAAAAATCTAAACTTGCTACTGAGTTCATCCAAATCTTGTAATGATAAAACTGGTTTAGGTTTTGATTCTCATCTTTATTCTAAAATACATCCACCTCAAATTGTAAAATCATTTGGAAAAGGCTTAATCAAAACTGTCCCCAAACAAAAGGATGTGATTTTTGAATCTGCAGGAGTGCTTTCTAATTCTATTTCTAATGTTGGGTGCTCATCTAGACATGATCACAAAAATAAATTTCATTGTACTTATTGTGATAAAGATGGTCATGTTGTAGATTTTTGTTATAGACTAGCTAAACAAATTAAAAAGGATAAAATGTCTGCTAGATCTCATAACTTTCATGCTAAACCTAAAATTAGAACATGCAACATGCCTTAATGAGTCAAAAAGTTGAAAAGGTAGTTTCCGGACCTTCTGATAAGAAATCAGCAAAAGCAGATCTGGTAGTTCCGATAGCTCCGAGAGCTCCCGAACCTTCTATTGTTCCCTCCGGAGCTTCAGTTTTTGTCTCCGGACCTTCTGCTTTTACCTCCGGAGCAACTGGTTTTTGCTCTAAACGAGTAACAACTTCGAAATAAATTATTAAGATGAGAAAACCTCAAATCTTGACTCATAAACCTACTGTTGTGTCACAGCTTTCGCGTGTTGTTCCTATTGGACGTCGCATGGCTCAGTACTGGATTCCAAAATGCTTATTGACTAACCCAGTATTGAGTCATCGACGTATTGTGCTTCTGTGTAGGTTTCACGCTTGAGGAAGGAGGACATATGGATTGTGGATTTAGGATGCTCACGCCACATGACCGGTAACAGAGATTGGTTCTCCTCCCTCTCTTTTGTGTCACGTGTAGAGAATGTTACTTTTGCCGATAATTCTTCAACCCCTATTATTGCCAAAGGTTCGGTTAGAGTAGATGATCACTACACTTTAAAAGATGTGGCACTTGTCAAAAACTTGAAGTACAACCTGCTTTCTGTTTCTCAATTGCTTGATGAGAATTTGGAAATAACTTTCACTAAAAATTTCTTCAAGGTTGTAAATTCAAATAGTGAGCTTTTGTTTAACATGTCTCGCTTTGGAAGAGTTTTTAAAGCTGATTTTGATATGTCAACTTCTGAGCATAAGTGTCTCATTGCAAATGATTCAAAAGAGTTATTTTTCTGGCATTATAGACTTGTTCACGTAGGCTTTGATCACCTCACTCGTATTAGTGCTCTTGATCGCATACGTGGTTCGCCTAAACTCAAAGGAGACAAAGATATTGTACGCTCTTTGTGTAGACATGCTAAGATGGTTGCAGGTTCACATGCTCCTCTCACGATTACTATGACAACTGGACCTAGTCAACTTTTACACGTTGACATCGTTGGTCCGACACGAGTTCAATCCTTTGGAGAAAAATGGTACGTGCTTGTAATTGTTGATGACTATTCCAGATATTCTTTGGTTTACTTCATGGCATCTAAGAATGAAGCTTTTACTCATCTTAGGGCTTTAATTCTTAGACTATTAGTTGATCACCCAGGATCCTTAAGAGCAATTAGAAGTGATAATGGAACTGAATTTAAAAACCAATTCTTTGATCACTTTTGTACTGAACATGGAATAGAACATCAATTTCTTCACCATATGTTCCTCAACAAAACGGTGTTGTAGAAAGGAAAAACAGAACCTTAGTGGAGATGGCTAGGACTATGCTTGATGAATACCAAACTCCAAGAAAATTTTGGACAGATGCAATTGCAACTGTCTGCTATGTTTCAAACCGTATTTTCTTGCGTGCAAAGCTAGGAAAAACACCATATGAGCTTCGGTTTAGACATAGGCCTAGTGTCTCACACCTCAGGGTTTTTGGTTGCAAATTATTTGTTAAGAAACATGGTAATATTGATAAATTTGAAGCTAGATCTGAAGATGGCATGTTTCTTGGTTACCCATCTCACACTAGAGGATACCGTGTGCTTTTACTTGAAACTAACAAAATTGTGGAGACTTGTGAAATTTCCTTTGATGAAGCTAGCCCAGGTACTAGATTTGATATTGCAGGACCAGATCCATGTCCTCAGGGGGAGGGTATTTTCGAAGAAGAAGAAGAGCTTGTGATACTACCTGATAGTTTCGAAGCTGACACGTGTCCAACTCCAAACATTGAACAAGATCCGGCTATTACCGATGCTGGTCCTGATCGACCACAAGCCACAAGCTCATCAATCTGCGATGAACCTAATGAAGAAGAAACTTGTGATACATATGTTCCCCCATGGATTAATAAAGATCATCCCCCCACAACATATTATTGGAAGCTTGCATGAAAGAGTCACACGGTCCAGGTTTTGTGATCCAAACTCTCATGATCATTCTGCTTTTGTTGCTTCTTTTTAACCCAAAGATATGTCACACGCACTCACTAGTGAATCTTGGATTATTGCCATGCAAGAAGATTTAGAAAATTTTGAAAGAAATAATGTTTGGAAACTTGTACCTCCACCTCAAGGTCACACTTCAATCGGAACTAAATGGGTGTTTAAAAATAAACAAAGTGAGGATGGGGTTGTGATTAGGAATAAGGCTAGATTGGCTGCTCAAGGTTTCACTCAAATTGAAGGTCTAGATTTTGATGAAACTTTTGCTCTCGTTGCTAGATTAGAAGCCATAAGAATTTTGTTAGCCTTTGCTGCATCTAAAGGTTTCAAGTTATATCAATTGGATGTTAAAAGTGCTTTTCTTAATGGCTACATAGATGAGGAGGTTTATGTCAAGCAACCACCAGGTTTTGAAAATCCAGATTTTCCTAATCATGTTTACAAACTGTCCAAAGCCTTGTACGGTCTCAAACAAGCCCCTAGAGCATGGTATGATAGGTTAAAAACATTCTTACTTGAAAAGGGGTTTACCATGGGCAAGGTAGATAAAACTCTTTTTGTGCTTAAGCATGGCAATGACTCATTATTCATTCAAGTATATGTGGATGATATTATCTTTGGTTGTGCTTCTCATGATCTTGTGTCGAAGTTTTCAGCAATGATGAGTTTTGAATTTGAAATGAGTATGATGGGTGAACTCACTTACTTTTTGGAGCTGCAAATCAAGCAAACCAAGGAGGGTACCTTTGTGCATCAAACAAAGTATACAAAAGACCTCCTAAGATGCTTCAACATGGACAAAAGCAAGCCTCTTCGGACACCAATGAGTACAGCAACAACACTTGAACTTGATGAATATGGTGAACCGGTTGATCAAAAAGAATATAGAAGCATGATCGGATCACTTTTGTACCTCATGGCATCGAGACCGAACATACAATTCAGCGTATGTCTTTGTGCACGTTTTCAAGCCTCCCCACGAGCTTCACATCATCAAGCCGTCAAAAGGATTCTCAGGTACTTACATGGAACTCAAGAATCTGGTATTTTTCTTCCTTCTTTCTCAACAATTATTTTGAAAGCTTTTTCGGATGCTGATTTTGGGGGTTGTAGGATTGATAGGAAAAGTACTTCAGGTGCTTGTCATTTTCTTGGTAATTCACTTGTTGCTTGGTCCTCTAGAAAACAAAACTCAGTTGCACAATCCACAGCCGTGAATACGTAGCTGCTACTAGCGCTTGTTCACAAATTCTTTGGATTGTTCAAACACTTAAGGACTATGGGGTTGATCTAGATAATGTTCCACTATTTTGTGATAACACTAGTGCTATTTGCATTGCTAAAAATGCCGTGCAACATTCGAGAACAAAGCACATTGACATTAGGTATCACTTTCTCCGTGATAATGTTGAAAAAGGCAACATTGTGCTTCACCATGTAGATACCGAACAACAATTGGCTGACATTTTTACAAAACTTTTGGATTTCACTCGTTTTTGTTACATTCCTAGTGAAATAGGGGTTATGCACCCTCATGGCTTAAATTGAGGGGGAGTTTTCAAAACTTGGGAAATCTATGTGTGAATCTGAATTAAAATAATATGAGCATAGTATTTCATACATATATGACTTTGTGATTCCTTGTACATGCTGAAAGTTCTTACTACATTACTCATGTTATACATTTTGTAGTTTTTGCCATGACTTGTAGTTGGAATAACTACTTACACTAAAACTGGCCATTATCAAACTTTCTTGCTGTTTTGAACTCGTTGCATGTTCACAAGTGCTTTTAATCATAATGAATTAATCAAGTCATCAACCCACATGTTGAGTTTTTATGAATAAACATAAGTTGAGAAAAGATCAAGAGAATATGCATGCATCACACTTCTTCTTTTGAGATGGCTTATCATTGCACTTAGATATGAACTTGGAAGAAGTTGTGTAAGACTAAAACCATGTCCTTAAGCTTCTGATTGTCAAATGACATAGGCTTGGCTTGGTTGGTTAGAATAAGGCAGATGCACATATAATCTCTTGCAAATATCATAATGATCTAAATTTATGCGTTAAAAAATAATAAAATGCAGCAACCAGTGTCATGCTTTCAGGTTTTGAAATAGTTAAGTTTGTGAGATCATGACTTGCTTAAATTGAAAATTACATTTGATCTCTAGCGTGGCTTACACTACTTTATGTATCTCATTGATGTGATAGTGTAAGTTACTTGATAGTATGACTTGGATGAGCTTTGTTTATATGTATATGTTATAATATGCTCATAACAACTAAAAGGGGAGAGATAAGCATGAAAAGAGAGAGAATATGTGCATAAGAAGAGATAATTTGTTTATATTCTCATGACTTGCTGAATACATTGCCAAAGGGGGATAAATTAATCACACATTGGCATGATTCTTCTCAGAGGGAGAAGTATGAAAGGGGGAGAGATAATATGTGCTTGGGGAGAGATCAACAAAGGGGGAGAAATTGTTAAATTGTTTCTCAAAACTTTTTCATTTCTCATGTGCATAAGCCAATGTTCGGATTTTAAAGGTGTTGCCAATGCATTCAGCAAGGGGGAGATTGTGAGACCTATGTGTGCTGAATACATTGGCTTGTAGTAAATACATTGGCTTTGATGATAAAAGTTCTGAAATACTACCAAAAACACCTTTTTATCTAGATCCAATTCTAGCTCCGAGCTACAACAAAGTCCGACGATAGGTACGACTTGTTTTAGGTAGCTCCGGGAACATTCGACGATAGGTCCAACTAGTTTTGATTAGCTACCGTGAGCTTTGTCTTTAGCCCCGACATGTTTTTGATAGCTCCGGCATGTTTTTGCTAAACTTCGACTTACTTTGTCAAGCTCCGATTTTGGGTTGACTAGTTCTGCCTAGTTTTGGTAAGCTCCGGCGCTAGGTTATGCTAGTTTTGTAAGCTCCGACGGATGCTTCATTGTACTAGTTTTGGTAAGCTCCGGCTCAAGCTCTGGTTTGCTATGGCAAGGTCCAGAACTTGACCGCAGTGTCTCTGCTTTTCATATGCAACGTTTCGTACTTGCTTTACATCTCAGGGAAGATTGCTTAGTATTCAATTGCTAAGTTTTTAGTGTGTTTTGATTGAATATGGTTGATATTGTTTTTACTGTGGTTTTTGCAACATGCTTATGTGGGGTGCTCACATAAGGTGTTGTGTTCGGAACTGACGTGAGTCAAGTCGCGGACTTGGGCTCATATGGATTGTTTGTTTATTCATGTACAGGTGTTGCTTGAGTTCAAGTCATGGCTGGTGACAAGATCCCTTGGACTAGTCTCAGGGAGGAGATGAGGTTCCAACAACCAAGTTCAGGAGGAATTGTGGTTGAGCGGGTCAGGAGGTCGCGAAGGATGATTGAATCAAGGGCGGTGCATATGAAGGTCGAAGGAAGGTGTTCGCACGTATGCATGCGGTGCATGACGTGGCAACATGGTTCTGAAGACGGATTATGGAAGGAAGATCTGATTGGAAGGATTGGATCGTACTGGATGAAGACTTCGGCTGCTGGCTGAGTCGGTTATGGCTCGGTATGGAAATATCGAGTTGGTTATGGTAGATTTCGTGTGCTGCACGAAAGTTCAGTTGTGTTTGGGATACGGGATGTGTTACGAGTCTGTTAGGAAGTCTCGAGATTGTTTCTATCTGCGTATTGGAAAATCTTGAGCAGTTATGGTTGGATGGGATTCGTGATCAGGGTAGGATCAGAATTCGGATCTGAGTTGAGTTGGCCTGCGGGCTGGTTTTAAAAGCAAGGGAAGGCCAAGACTCGTGGATGCAATAGAGGGGGGTGCACGACGACTTTTGGGCTGATCCTATTGTTCTCTATCGAATAAAGTTCGTGGTTGAAAGGAACTTTTGTACCTTGTTCGTCTGACTTGTTCCAGACAAGTTTTACTCGTCGAGATTGTCTGTTCAGTACTATCTTTCATCGGTGGTTTTATCAAAACTCAAGTTTTACATATCCAATCGACGTGATTCTTTTTATGTTGTCTTCACAACTTGTTTTTCTATCATCTGTGAAAATTTCACAGTCATTGGATTTGTGTTTTTATACCTACACGAGTTTCTTTGCAGAGTTACAAAACTATTTTCTACTCAGTAGAACAAATTGATCGTTGTTTGATCTATCGATCATAACTTGAGTTTCTCTCGACAGATTTGAGTGTTTCTTCTTGTGTTTTATTTGTGACTTGATTCTCTATGATATATACCACTTTTGCACAGTGAAACACATTTATATTAGTCTCATACATGATTTTTCTAACAAATCACTTTTCTGTCGAAGGGGTTGGGATTTAATTGTTTCCGTTGCATAAGATTTTTAGATCTACCATTCACCCCCCTTTGGTAGCTTTTCACGTGCTGTTCGATCCTACACATTTGGATCTGTAAAGTCAATTTATCCCGTGGTTCGGCTCCCACAGAGGCAACCTAGATCCACGTTGAGGAGTCCACAAAAGGACCGGGTCTTCTCCAACCCTACCCTCGTCGAATTGCCACGAAGGCCAATCCTCTTCTCTTATCACAAAGGGTAAATAACCAAATTCAAGTGGCCTTCTCACACATTGAGGGCTCCCCTAGATTACAATGAAAACTCTACCAAGAACACACTCAAAAGATTACAATTAAAATCACAGGAGTGTGTTAGGGAATCAAACCAAGAGCTCAGGAGTGATGAATCATGTCTCTCCAATGTTCCAAAGTGTATCCTCAAAGGATTGATCTTTTTGGCTTTTGATTTCGTGGAGAGATGTGTTTTTGAGGCTCTTGGGAGGTGTGACGGCACAGGGGGTCGAGAGTGATTAAAGTTGGGTCGTGCACATCTATTTATATGGGGTTTCTAAAAGTGACCGTTAGGGTTTAGAAAGATCGGACTAGTCCGCGGTGGACACCGGACTAGTCCAGTGTATTGTGTGTAGCAAACCCTAAGTGTCCCGAAATATCGGATTGTCCGGCTAGGAGCGGACTTGTCGGATTTTGCTTCTGGAAATCTTCGGACTAGTCCGATAGTCATCGGACCTGTCCGAATTAGTGAAACCCTAAGTGAATTGGGTGACAAGTCCGTACTTGGAGGACTTGTCCGATTTAGGTGAGAGGGTTTTCGGACTAGTCCGTGCCAATATCTGACTTGTCCGATTTAGATCAGAATGATATCGAACTAGTCCGTTGTGTGATCGGAGTTGTCCGATTTTGTGCAGCTTGTGAAGTGTTTTGAGGACTAGTCCGCACTGGGGAGGACTAGTCCGATTCTAGTCAGAGAGATATCAGACTAGTCCGTGGTGATATCGGACTTGTCCGATCTTGTGCAGAGAGGTATCAGACTAGTCCGGTGTCAATCAGACTAGTCCGATTCTGTATAGATTTGTGCAATGTGTGTGTTTATTTGTGTTTGAGCTCTTGGCGTATGTTTCCTTAACACACTCCGTACACAATGATCTACTACACTTGTTCCATGAGCTCTTCTCCACATTGCTCCTCATTCTCCCTTCTTTTTGACACTTTGCTTATTTTCCCATTAAAACCTGTGCTCATCTCAACAAAGTAGTTAGGATCTCATTTGCTTGTCATAAGTCATACAAAACCCACAAGGGATTCCTAGATGCACTTTCAATCTCCCCCTTTTTGGTGATTGATGACAACTAATTTATATTTCACAAAATATGACAAAAATTTGAGCTTTTCATAAAGTTTACACATATGAGTTTAAAATACATCAAGCAATGAAAACATGATTCATATGTGCATTCTTTATGGTGGGATGCATAACTAAGTGCATTGAAACAACAATCATGAAGAGAATGACATAATTGACATTAACACACCAACAAAAAGCATATATGTCATTCCAGGAGCAAAATCACAGATTTCATAGATTAATTCACAAGTAGTTCAAACCATTGCATCACAGGACCATTAAGTAACAAAATAGCATATTAAACAGTTTACAACCCGCAAAATAGACAAAAAGCACAAAGGAAGCTCTCTCCTCGCATCCTACAGCTTAATACCTAAGACCTAAGACTCCCCCTCAATCTCTCCCCCTTTGGCATCAAGACACCAAAAAGAAGGAGAGGAGGAACCTAAAGTCTTCACGCCTCGCTGTCGGTCCTCTCATCATCTTCATCTTTGTCTTCTGGCTGATGAGGAGGAGGAGGAGGAGGTGCGGAGCCGCTCGAGCCCCCAATGCCAAAGTAGGCAAGCTCGGAGGGGGTCAAGGGCCCGAGCTCGGTGATGTTAGGGTCGGAGTCCTCAGAAATTACTGGAGATCCAATGGGGTCAATCTCCAGCTTTTGACTTAGTTGCTTGATATTTGCCTTCACATATCTCATATCTTCCTTTCTCCTTTGATTGAGCTTGTGGCCTCTGATCTCAGTCTTGTGGCAAGATTCGACGATGGCCGCAAGATACTTCAGGATGCCACCCGCAACTCCTTTGTGAGGGGCTGCCCTAGTGGAATGGGCAGCCCTGGCATCTTCACTTCCTCTTGCCGGAGCCTCAGGACTGGAGGCCAGAGAAGGATCAGCCTGAATGCTTGGCTTTTGAGGCATCTGGGGACTCAAAGGAAGATGTTCCACATCTTTGACAAACTCAATCCCAGTGACCTTCTCTATCACGAACATAAGATACGGAGCATAGCCACATGACATGTTGGGTGTGCAAGAGATGTTGAACTTATTGTTCCAGATATAGTCAGCCACATCAAACTTGTGGTCCTTGCTTATGACCCTCATCAGGGTCTGGAGATAGCCCTGCACACTCCCAGCATCCCCATCCTTGGGGGCAATTGTCTTCCTCAAAACTCTGTTCAACACCACAAAGAATGGCTTCATGTTCTTGGTGGAGGGAGGGTTGAACCTGGAGTTGCGCTGATAGAGGAATTTTATCTTATCCTTCTCAATGACACCTATATTGTGGATGACCAAGTTGTCATGGCTTGAGGTGTCAAGGTGCAGCAGGCTTGCAAAGTCTTCATAGGTTATACTGTACTTGGATCCATGAGTCATCCAAGTAACACTCTCTTCATCATCACTTGAGAAATGGCAAGTTGCAAAGAACTGGGCCACCACTTCATCATTCGAATTGTACTTGAAGGCGAAGAGGTCCTGCAAGCCATGCCTTACCATTGCTTCCACCACTTCAATGAATGGTGAGCAGCCCTTCTGTTGGTACCCTGTGTACCGTATACCCCTTGGGACTGCAAAAAGACCAAAGGAACTTCACCTGTCTAAGTTGAAGACCTCTGAAGGCCCCACATGTCATGTGGGACCGGACCTGCCTCCCTTCTATGGTTAGTCCTGGTGCTGCCATGTGTACACTACAATCGAAGCTACGTCCCAGACATGGGAAAGCTCCGGGCTAAATACCTGCGCGGCACCCCCGGACCTAACCCCCGACAGAGGGAAGCTCTAGTACCGACACATGTACAACTGCACCGGACCTACCCGTCCCAGATGGTAAGCTCCAGAGCTGCCACGTGTCCAACCACCGGACCTTCAGCCTCAACAATCAGACTGGGGGACCCCCAACGGCTCGGACCTTCAAGGGACAATCGCCGGACCTTTAGCCTCAACAATCAAATTGGTGGACCCCCAACGGCTCGGACCTTCAAGGGACAATCAAGGACTTCAAGACCCGATTAAGTGTCATTAATACCATCTTAATGACACACAATCCGAGGGCCCTTAATACCAGTAATGGCACTATCAAGGCGCGTTACCACACTATTAAGTGTAATTAAGCTCATTAATTGTGTATTAAACATCAGTAACCGATAGGGCCACATGTCAGGCCAGGCTAACGGTGTAACGACCAGTCCTTGTACTATAAAAGGACTGGTCGAGCGATACACAGGTGGACAGTTCTTCCAGACCTCTTCCAGACTCGGCTCTGACACACGCTCACAAGTGTTCAGACGCTCAATACAACAATCACACACCCCGTGGAATAGGGTATTATGCTTAGGCGGCTCGAACCACGTAAATCCTCGTGTCAACTTGCCATCGTGTTCTGAATCTCTGCGTGCCCAATATCGAACTACAAACTTCGCGGGCTACCAACAGTAGTACCGGGAGAATTGCCAGAACCAGTCTCCGACAGTTGGCGTGCCAGGAAGGGGGGCCCGAGATTCAAACATGGTGAACTCTGCTGCTGGATCATCCAACGGCAACCCTGCTACGCAACCTGCTGGAGGCAATCCCTCCAACATGCAGCAACCAACAGGTGATGTGGCTCCAGCAGGAGTCATGCCATCTCCGCCACCGTCCGCACCGGCAAATAAAGCTGGACAGCGAGATGGGGCGTCTGCGTCAGTCACGACATCGGCGAACAACAACTCTGAACACGCGCTCCATGTCGAGCGTGCTCTTCTCCAACGTCCACCGCCTCCAGGAGCATCCCAGGGTGCAATGGAGCAGTGGAGGGCTGATGTGGAACACTTGGTTGCAGCAACAGCCGATCGCATCAGCAACCAAGGTACTCCCCCCTTAGGGCGGGCCCCATTGCAGCATCGGACCGTGTCGGGTAGACTTGGTCCGCACGCTTCACAACACAGGAGGCGTGTTGCGTCTCAATAGGTGACGTTGTTGCCTTCAGGGACGCGACGCACCCATACGGTAACCATGCTTTTGACTCACGACCTCCGAGCGGAGCTTGATCGCCGTTACCGTCAACAGGACGATCGCGTCCATATCGAGCGTGCTCGTGAAAGGCAAGAGGCTCAGGACAGTCCTTCTCCTGAGGGAGTAGGAGGAGGCTGTTCTGCCCTGGCCATGCACCTACGCATGGTCAGATGGCCACATAAGTTCTAGCCTCACCTTCCGGAGAAATTTGACGGGACTGTCAATCCTGCTGAGTTTCTCCAAATCTACTCCACCACAATCCTTGCGGCTGGAGGCAATGAGGCCGTAATGACCAATTATTTTCCTGTGGCTTTGACTGGGACCGCCAGGTCCTGGTTCATGAGCCTCCCGCCCGACTCCATCAACTGTTGGGTGGAACTGTGCCAATAGTTCACTGCCAACTTCGAGAGTTCATACACCCGACTAGGCACCGATCTGGATCTTTTTGTTGTCAAGTAGAAGGGGGGAGAGTCCCTGCGATCCTTCATCCAGAGGTTCTCCCAGGTACAAAACACCATACCTTCTATCTCAAGCGCTTCTGTCATTGTGGTATTCAGACAGGGCGTACGAGACAAGAAGATGTTGGAGAAGCTGGCGACCAAGGAAGTCACCAGCGTCATGGAGCTCTTCAGCTTGGCAGACAAGTCTGCCAAAGCTGCGGAGGGCCGTGAAATGCATTCCCAACCACCTCTGGAGGACAACAAAAAGTCCTCCAAGGGAGAAGCTACTACCTCTGGGAGTGGCAAGAAGAAGAAAAAGTCCAACGACAAGAAGAAGCCGTCGGCCGGCACACCTACAACCGCTGTTGCCGCAGCTCCGGGTGGCTGGGGGCCACGCCCCGAAAAATGACCTCGGCCGTCGTCTGAAGACAGAGGCAACACCAATATGTGGTGTCCTATACACAAGATGAACAACCACAACCTGGAAGGCTGCCTAGAGGTCCAGAACCTTGCCGAGCTTTACAACAAGTGCCGTGAAGAAGTTTCTTTCCGTCAAAGGGAAGGAAAACAGAAAGTCGACGAAGCTCCGGCTGAAGAGGAGTTAGGCTTTCAGGACCCTAAAAAGGTCTTGAAGGCTGTTTACACCTCCGTCGACGACGACTCCGACGTCTCCGACAACGAGCGTCGGAAGACCATGAACACCATCTTTGGTGGTTCGTGGGACATCACCTCCCGCCGTGTCCTCAAGACCATGCGGCGGGACATGGCCTTAGTAGCTCCCATCGCCAGGGCGGAGCCGCACCGGAAGTGTATGGACACTGCCATCACGTTTGATGCTTCGGACTGTCCTCGAAACATGATCGGAGCTGGCCAACATCCACTGATGGTATCTCCTACCATCAACAACATCCAACTCCACCATGTGATGGTGGACGGAGGTTCGGGGTTGAACCTCATAAGCTTCGAAGCTTTCGTCAAGCTTCAACTCCGACCTTCAGATCTTCGCCCCTCCCTATCTTTCTCCAGAGTAGGTCCGGGGGCCATAACCCCACTCGATACCATTACTCTCCCGCTGACCTTCGGGACCCAGGAGAATTACCGCACTGAGAAGTTGGTCTTCGACGTGGCGTAGATCAACTTACCATTCAACGCCATCTTGGGCAGGCCAGCCTTGTACAAATTCATGGCTGCCGCCCATTATGGCTACTTGGTGTTGAAGATAAAAACACCAGCAGGTGTTCTCCGGATCCGTGGAGATCGCACCGCCAGAGTGAGTGCTCTTGAAGAACTCTATGCGCTTGCTACAGCGCAGGAGGAAGAATCCGGAAAGGAGCAAGCTCTAAAACCCCCGAGCATTCGTCATCGAGGCTCAACCTCCGCACCTTGCGTGCAACCAAGCGGCGACACTGACATTCCCGTCAAAGTCGTCCAAATCGGTTCCGATGCTGCTCAGACCACCCGTATATCGGGAGGTCTGAATGACAAATAGGAACTCACGCTCGTCACTTTCCTCCGGGCTAATGTCGACGTGTTTGCTTGGCAACCGTCACAAATGCCTGAGATTCCTAGGGAAGTGATCGAGCACAATCTGAAGATTTATCCGACGCTCGGCCTGTACACCAGAAGCCTCGGAAGCAATCAGTAAAGCGATAAAACTTCATACGTCAAGAAGTGAAGAAGTTGCTTGAAGCTGGATTCATCCGAGAAGTCTTCCACCCAAAATGGCTGGCAAACCCAGTTGTTGTACCTAAGGCCGACGGAAGCTTCAGATATGTATCGACTACACTACACTGAATAAGGCATGCCCAAAAGATCCATTCCCACTACCTAGAATAGATCAGATAGTGGATTCCACATCCGGGTGTGAATTACTGTGTTTCCTAGATGCATATTCTGGGTGTCATCAAATCAGAATGTCTAGGGAAGATGAAGAGCATACTTCCTTCATCACAGTAGATGGATTATATTGTTACACTGCCATGTCATTCGGTCTCAGAAACGTTGCTTCAACGTTTGTACGAGCTATGTACAAAACTTGTGGAGAACTCATCAGAGACGTAGTGGAAGTGTACGTCGACGACATCGTTGTCAAGATCACGAATAAGGAGTCCTTCCTTGACACCTTGCAAGCTATCTTCGACAAGTTGCGAGTCACACACACGAAGCTGAACCTAGAAAAGTGTGTCTTTGGGGTTAGCTCCGGAAAGATTCTTGGATTCTTGGTGAACCACCGAGGAATAGAAGCAAATCCGGAGAAGATTAAAGCTATTGAAGACATGCGGCCACCAGCCCGCATCAAGGACGTCCAGAAGCTGACTGGATGTCTAGCTGCCCTCAACCAGTTCATCTCAAGACTGGCGGAACAGGCGCTACCCTTCTTAAAGTTATTAAGGAAGTCCGAACCATTCCAATGGCCTGAAGAAGCAGAAAAGGCATTCCAGGAGCTAAAGCAACTCCTCACCACTCTACCAACCTTGGTAGCTCCGAATCTTGGTGAGCCACTTCTGCTTTACATTTCGGCAACTCACAAAGTTGTCAGCATGGTCCTGGTTGCGGAAAGACCAGAACCATCTCCAGTTTAGGAATCCAGACCCCTTCGGGAGGGTCCGAAGCTACCTGAAGTCGAGTCTGGGTCCCAGCTCCCAGACCCTGATCTTCAAGGCAAGACGCCAGAGGATCAACCTCCTTCAAATGAAGAAGTTTTCATTGCTGAGCAACAAGATCCGGACCCCTCCGCGAAGGTTCAAGTCACTGCAGAAGAAGCTCCGAGCTCTTCAAGCAAGAACCTGGAGGTCCCCGAACAAGGTCCGGACCCCTCCGGGAGGGTCCGGGTTGATGATGAGGAAGCTTCGGGCCCCTTCGGGAGGGTCCGGACAGTCTAACACCCAGTGTACTTCATCAGCGAAGTACTCCATGACGCCAAGACTCAGTACCTGGAGGTGCATAAGCTGCTCTACGCAGTTCTTATTGCTTCTAGGAAGCTTCGACACTACTTCCAAGCTCACAAGATTTCAGTGGTAACTTCTTATCCACTGCGTGCAATCTTGTATAACCCCAACTCTACTGGGAACATTGCAAAGTGGGCAGCGGAATTGGTCGAGTTCGACCTTGAATTCGTCCCACGACAAGCGATCAAGAGTCAAGCACGCAGACTTTGTGGCAGAATGGACCCCCTCTCCATCAAATCCTGGGGGCCCCAGTGAGCAGAAGCCAGAACCCAAGGTTTTGGTCTTCACCGAGCCTCACTGGACTCTCTACTTCGACGGCTCCGTGCAAAAGCAGGGGGCCAGAGCTGAAGTCCTTCTCCTCGCTCCAACCGGGGAGAAGGTCAAATACATGGTTCACCTTGACTTCAAGGTGACCAACAACATGGCGGAGTATGAAGCACTAATCTATGGGCTCAAGGTGGCACTATCATATGGTGTCAAGCAGCTATTGGTAAAGGGTGACTCGTAGCTCGTCATAAAACAAGTCAAAGGTGAATGCTGCTGCAACAACCCTCAACTAGCTGCATACCTACTTGAAGTCCAGAAGCTTCAGAAGGACTTCGATGTCCTGGATCTTTGCCATGTCCAGCATCTCAACAACGTTGAAGCCGACGAACTCTCGACGAAAGCTTCAACCGGAGCTCCAGCTCCTGACGGAACCTTCGTCCGGAGATTGTCAAGACCAACAGCTCACCCTGCCGAACTGAGCGAAGGGGGCGAGACCAGCACCTCGAAGTTGGCGGTCTCGATGGCCCTGTTACCATGGCGTACATCAAGGGTCGTAGGTGCTGCAGGAAGCTCCGAGCAACCCAGCACGCAATATTCAAATCCTCAAGTTAGCTCTGATGCATGGATCTCGGAGATCCGGAGCTACTTGAAAGACAATTTCCTTTCTGAAGATAATGTATCCGCTGACCGGATAGTCAGATTGGCTAAAAGATACACACTGGTAGAAGGGGATCTCTACCGGCGTGGTGCCAACGGCGTCCTAATGCGGTGCATTACAAGGGAAGAAGGTTGCGAGCTCCTCGCGGAAATCCATGGAGGCGAGTGTGGGAACCACGCGTCTTCCCGCACGTTGGTCGGTAAAGCCTTCTAGCATGATTTTTACTGGCCTACATCACTCCAGGATGCAACTGAGCTAGTGAAGAAATGCGAAGCATGCCAGTTCCATGCAAAGAAAATTCACACACCAGCTCAACCTCTACAAATGATACCTCCTACATGGCCATTCGCTGTGTGTGTGTGGGGGGGGGGGGGGTGGATATCTTGGGACCTTTCCAGAGAGCCGTCGGAGGTTACAAGTTCCTGTACGTTGCCATTGACAAATTGACCAAATGGCCGAAAGCAACTCCAGTTGTGACAATAAACAAGCAATCAGCTATCAACTTCTTGCAGTCCATCGTATGCAGATTTGGAGTCCCAAACAAGATCATAACTGATAACGGGACCCAATTCACAAGCTCTGCATTCCAAGGATATTGTGAAGACCTCGGCATTCAGGTCAGCTACGCTTCTGTAGCTCACCCGGCAAGCAATGGCCAAGCTGAGAGAGCAAATGCAGAAATCCTAAAAGGACTCAAGACACGCACATATGAGCGCCTACAAAAACACGAAGCCAACTGGATCGAAGAGCTTCCGCCCACACTGTGGGTCAACAGAACGACTCCAAACCGGTCAACTCGAGAGACACCCTTCTTCCTGGTGTACGGAGTTGAAGCAGTCCTTCCTCCGAAAATCACCTCGGGGTCGCTTCGGGTCCGGACCTTCGACGATGCCACATAGGACCAGCTCCGGCGTGAAGACCTTGACCTCCTTGAAGAGGGAAGGTGCCGAGCAGCTGTTCGGAATGCCCAATACCGCCAAACTCTTCGGCGCTATCACCAAAGGCATGTTCACAGCCGACAGCTCGAGGAAGGCGATCTGGTGCTACGGAGAATACAAACTCGAGAAGGGTTAAACAAACTCTCCCCCAACTTGGAAGGACCCTTCCGAGTGATCAAAGTATCCCATCCCGGATGCGTTCGCTTGGCAACCGAGGATGGGACACCTCTCCCTAATCCTTGGAACATTGAGCACCTCCATAAGTTCTACGCTTAATATCATGAAGGTGAGTCTGTAGTTACATGTGATGTATGTTATAGTGTGATGCCCGGTTCCGAAAAATGAACCAAGCTAACGCATATGTGTGCCCAGGATGTTCATCACACATACACGAGTGCAATCACAAAAGAGTATACATAAAATAACACAAGACAAGATTAATTATCTAAGTTTTATTACACAAACCATATTATCCTCGAATACAAGCTCCAATGAATATTTATGACAAGTTCAACTAATGCAGCAGAAATAAACTAATTAAGCAAACTAAAGAGCTAGGCAGCATAAGCAATAGGGTATAACGCAGCTCCAATAACACCACAGGCAAAGCTGACGGTAGACACGGCCTAGAACTCCGCATTATCACCATTAAACTCTCAATCCTGACCTGCAACTGTTGGGGGGGGGGGGGGGGGGGGAGGGAATTGCAAGAGTGAGTACATGTCGTACTCAACAAGTGTGGAAAGTATGACATGTGGCTTATTCAAATGTCGACAATAATAATGGTTAAGTGCTGAAAAGTACAGTAAAACATTTGAAAAGCAATATATTATATGTATGTGAAGTAAACCCATTATAATCATAAGTAATACCATAATACCAGTCCACAATTCACCATCCTCATCAATAATTCCAGATTTCACCATTTGCCAATAACCATATTCAATACCAGAAATAAATCCATAACCATCCATAACCATTACCAAACCATAACCATCCCAAATTCCAATTTCTCTCTAATCATGGAAGTTGTCCAGGTGCTCATAACCGGGAGCACGACTATCATGATAGTTTTATTCAACTCTGCAGAGATTGTACCACTTTACCCACGTGTTTGTGATTTCATCACCCATCGGCGACTAAAGAACCTCCCTTTTGCCAATTACACTTCCTTTGGTGTATGGCCAAGAGATCACAAAATAGCCTTTACAAAGGGATTACTAGCCTATTCAGACCCCACTGAGGTTTCATCGGTGGCGATGTCTCCAACTGAGCACATCTTCAACCAAGGGCCCCCTCTTGAGCCATTCGGATCCCAGGGTAGTCCCACCAATCAACAACAAACCCAATCCGACTACCCCTTCCCCGAGCATCCTTAATGGTCCAAATAGCACTGGCAAAACCCTAATTAATCAGCTACACCGCACCCATACTTGGCCTCGTGGAGGCACTGTAGTCCTGGCTTATTCTCGCATGAACCGGTCCTTAGATCTAAAGCAAGCAAACCACCATGACATCCAACCCATCCACATACCAGGCTTGCTTAGATCACCCATTACCATATCATATTGACCAGTTCACATTAACCAAAATATCATTAATGCTTAATTAAGTATGTAGTGTTGTTTCCCCATCTCAATTAATTAAGCGAAGCAAAAAGGTAAAAACCCTTCCCGACTCTCTATCATATGTCCCAGGTGACAGGGGTGGTCAACAAAACTAGTAAACTTCCTACCATAGGATTCCCATCAAATTGACACAAGCATGCAATTTGCAAACAAAACATTTATTTTATAAACAGGATCAATATGCTTCAAGGACACTTGCCTTGCTCTTGCTGTTGATTAGGGTCAAAGCCTTCAAACTCTTGGTGTTGTAGGTCCTCCGCAGCACTCTCTAGCGCAAATCCGTCTAATCCACACAATAAACATACAAGACAAGAAACACAATCAAAGAGTGCACAAATATTACTCAATATGACATGACATGCATGATTAATGCAAATGCAAGGTATAACTTGTTAATAGATTGCTTTTAATGATCACTAACTAGTTCTAATAGCTGTTAACAAGTTTATACAGGTTTGGATTGGATTAGATCTACTTTTAGAATCAATTCAACACATTTTAACCAGGAAAATCAGACTAGTCTGCATAAGGCCGGACTAGTCCGCACTTCGCAGAACTAGGGAACTAGGGTTTTCTAGATCGATGTAAATTTGGAGATTAGTGGTTGATTTCATGTAAGGAAAAGAGAATAGAAGGTATACCGGGTGTTTAGAACTCCAATGAATCAAGAAACTTGGAGGTAACACTTGGATCTTGATGATCTAAGGTTGGGGATGAACTTGGAGATGAATTGGTGATGAAGATCAAAACTTGATGGAGATCTTGATCCTCTTTCGTTTCCTCCTCTTCTTCTTCTTGCTTGGGATCTCCTCCTCCCTCCTTGATGGTGTCTCTCCACGAACTAGGGTTTGGGTGGGGTGGAAAAGTGGCAAATAGATGTCAAGCCAAGGGGTGGGGTTGTTTATATAGAGGTGGAGGCTAGGGTTAGATGGATTTCGAGTTTGAGAGGAGTAGAGGCCGGTTTAGAGTCCCACATGGGCTCTAAAAGACTTAGGCACGACATCCCTAGGCCCACTTAACGTGAAACCCAAGAAACAAGTTGTAAAACAAAAGATCAACTCGGAGTCGTGAAATATCGGACAAGTCCGAAAAGGACCGGACTAGTCCGAAGTTGTCCAGAGAGAAAATCGGACAAGTCTGGCCAAAAATCGGACAAGTCCAACTTTAGTCAGAGAGGAAAACGGACAAGTCCGCTAGGACACCGGACTAGTCCAGAAAAGTCCAAGGACTTAGCAAATTTTCAAGGATTCTTGGAATATCGGACTAGTCCGCACAAAATTGGACAAGTCCGAAAGTTTCCAGTGCCAAAAATCGGACTAGTCCGCAGCAAAAATGGACAAGTCCGTTTTTAGTCAGAGAGAAATGGGACTAGTCCTTAGTAAAATCGGACTAGTCCGCACTTTCCTGCATTTTAAGTGCGGTTTTGTTCCAAATCAATTTTAAATGCTCCAAATCAATTTTAAACTCGTTCCTCTTGTTGTGGGTTAATGTTAAACATGTATATGAGTGCATGTAGGGCATGATGCATGAAAATGAGGGTGTTACATATAGAGTCATTGTACAGAGTCGGGTAGCTCCTTCGAGAGAACAGCCGGACCTTACACAGAAGGTCCGCAAAGTTCAGACAACACTTGTCACAATCTCAGAACTAAAAGTGTAGCTAGCTACCTTGGGTCAAACGAGAAACACAACACACTTAGCCTGGTTCTGCACCCTAACAGTGTACTTGTTTCCCATGTACTCTGGACCTATAATGAAAGACATCATTGTGAATACAGACTCCACGTGCATTTATTTTGTACAGGCTCAATATTTTTTATTTTCTCTTTCTTGTCTATAAAAAAGTTGTGCAATTCTTAAGAAACTTCAGTTCGGCCAATTCATATATAATTCAAGTTGCATTTTCAATTCTTTCGGGTCTAAACATTTGTTAATGGTCTACTCGTATGAATGCCGCCAAGCCAATCTAGGTCCGGGGTGTGCTATCGACTTAGCCTAGTCCTGCACCCTAAATACGCCACTCTACCTACACCCCGATAGGCCGAAGTAAGGCGAGTCCAGAAACGATCGGACCTGGAGAAAACAAGCCAGTGCACTTGATTGTATTTGGAATTGCATTTGACCTAAAAATTTCTTTCGGGAATAGTAGGCCGCAAACGATTTATAGATAGGAAATGGATTTTACTGATTTTCTTGACTTCAGTGTGCAGGAAAAATAAATATCTCATAATGATGGTGGATGAAGCCGGAGATATCAAAGCTCCAACACCCCCTAAGGTGGTCTACTGTCGATGTTTCAAACATTTATAATAGACATCCCCGGAGCTAAAAAGTTCTTGCAAATCCAGGGGGTCAGTCGTCAACGTGAAGAAAAGATGGTGGGAAGACTCCCCAGTGGGGTCTGCTGTCGATGCACCGCACGTTGACAGTGGTTGCTGCCGGAGCTACCAAGCTCCGACAACCCCAGAGGACTAACCATCAATGCTCTACGTGTTGACAAGAGTCACTGCCGGAGCTACTAAGCTCCGACAACCTCAGGGGGCCCCTACTATCGGTGACTTCGGACCTACAAACTACAAGTTCGAAGCGAGCAAGTCTTCAACAAAATGTTACATCCTCTTGGTACATGTTCACAATCAAATTGTGTACATCTACCAGGGGCCAAGTGGGACAAAGGTGTTGAAGACAAAAAATGAAATTCATAAAATTCTTAGATTTCATTAATCTAGAGACAAGAGATTACAAAATTGGAGAAAATAAGAGAAGATACAAGCGGTAGCTACAAAGGAGCTCAACGCTTGCAACGCCTGGTCCAGCTCCGACTCCAGATCATCTAGACGCACGAGACTAAAACCCAACGGCGTCAGCGCGTCATTGGCTTTGCCCAAGAAGTCCCAAACTTGTTGGGATTTCGCAGCCCTTGAGCCTCGCATCTCTTCCAAGGATCTCTTGGTTGCCGCAAGCTCCGAATTTACCTCTTTGGTGTTCTGCTAAATCTTTTCAGCAACCTGCCTTTCGAGTTTACTGAGCTCATCCTCCCGGAGGTGGATCTTGTTCCGGCGGTCGACCAGGTCCTTCTCCCGGCCCCGCACTTTCTTCTCCCTGGCAGCAATTTCATTCTCCCTCCTGTGGAGGTCCTATCCTTGCTGCCAGGCCTTCTTCTCCTCCTTCTCGCAGCGCTCCTCCAGCTTCTTGGTGCGCTCCGCGAGACTCTTATCACCCAGAGTCAGCCTCTGAGTAAGCTCCTCCTCCCTCTTCACAAGGTCATCCCGCAACTCCAGGAGTTTTTGCTCTTCATTTTCGAGCTTTTTCTCCCAATCCTCAAGAGCCTCCCGGCGCTTGATGAGGCTGTCGTGGATGGCGCTGAGCTTCTCTTGGCGTTCACTCGCTGCATTATTAGCAGCTACGACCTGTTCGTGGATGGCCCGGGACTGGTTGTCAAGGGATCGCACCATGCTTTCCCTCTCGTCCAACAGCTCACCCCAGTACTCCAACCGGACCTTCTCCCTCTTCACCCACTCCCTGTCGTCAGCCAACCTGGTTTGCGCCAGCTTGGTCTCAAATTGGAGCCGGTTGCGCCACCTCCTAAGGGTTTGGCGCTCCTCCTCGAGGGCCTTACTGTCGTAGTAGAAGGACAGCTGCACTTGACGAAGGCTGGAGCAGGTGTTGTCAATAGACAACGACAAGGGGATTGGCTCTGGACCTGTCGGGGTCCTCTCTGCTGGCTCCAGCGGGTTCTCTACAACAAAAATCGAGTCCCACTCTACAAGAGTGGTCCCCTTAGCTTCTGCGGCACTAGGGTCGCCCTCCAGGATAGCCTCGACCGCCGCCGAGGAAGGTCCTGCAGCACAAGTTCCTACCTCCGGAGTCAGCTCCGAAGGTCCTGCCGCCTGGTCATCAGCAACTGGTCCCTCAAGCGGGGGACCGATAGCTTCATTTTGGCACCCTGGCTCAGGCGCAGGCACCTCCGGAACCACTACCTCTGGGTCAGGCATTGAAGGTTCGGCCGGAGCTGAAGCCACTTCCAGCTCCGATGTTGGCACCTCCTCCACCGCCGGTTCAGGCGCTGGTGCTTCGACCGCCATTGGCTCGGGCACCGGCACTTCTTCAACAACTGGCTCAGGCGCCGGCACTTCTTCAACGACGGGCTCAGGCGCCGGAACTTCATCAACCACTGGCTCTGCCGCCGGGGCTTCATCAACCACTGGCTCTACTGCCGGGGCTTCAACAACATCCGGCTCTAGGGCCGGAACCACACCTACCTCCAGCTCTGAGGTCGGGGCATCCATCATCTCAGCATCCAAAGCCGAATCTTCAACCTCCGGGGCTGGTGCCACTGGTACATCTTCATTCCCGTGGTCTGGCGCTACCACGAGAGCTTCAGGGGATGACTCGAGGTCAAGGACCACGACAGCTGGCGCCGGAGCTGCTGCGGCCTTAGCCACCTCTTGGGGTGGTGCTGGAACTGGAGTCGGAGCCTCCGTCTGCGCAGCATCAGTTGCTGCTGTAGGAACCGGAGCTTCAACCCCTTTCTTGGGTACCCTGTGGATGAAGGACAAAGACATTCAAAACATAGTTACAACAAAAAACAATCATCTGAGGTAAAAAATCAAATTTACCTCGGAAGGCTTCCGCTCCAGCTAGCGCGGAACCTCTTCACTGGACGCTCAGGGCCGAACCCTGATGCCATTTGCGTAGTAGCTCTGGAAGACTCCCCAGAGCTTGCTGCCGCCATTGGCGTCGCCTTAGTTGGGCCCCCCCTCGACTGAGAAGGACCCCCAGACCTAGAGCCCTCAGCTGGCCCTGGTACTGGAGCCACATGGCCGGAGCTAGTGTCCCGAGGAGATGCCAATGGTGGAGTAGTTGCCGCCATTGAAGACCTCCTCCTCCGAGGAGAAGGAGCTTCTGTGGAAAGAGCAGGTCTAATGGACCTCCTGTCATCATGCTTCAACTTCCTCTTGCGGCTCGAGGGCTCGGCCAGCTCCGTGCCCTTGCCTACAACTTAAGTTCTCGGCTTCGGAGCGGGAACGAAGCCATCCCCCGAAGCTCCGGGAATCGCCACCCCGGAGGTTGATCGCCTCTCCACCAGACCCAAGTCGTCCAATAGTGGCATCTTCCTCCGGAGCTCTCTGCACTCCTCTGGTATCATATTCAGAGGAAGGAAGGCTTTCGGTGGAGACACATCGCTAGGGCCAATGTTCCGAGGCTGGAACTTCTTGAGATGGGTCTTCAAGGCTTCACTGGTCAGGTTGGTGTCTAAGCCAACCTCAATGCGGTTGGTTTCCATCTCACTGTTGAAGGCCCAGGCAGGTCGGATCCTAGCCCTCAGCGGGGCCCACCTGTTCGTCAAGAAGTTGTCGAAGACCATCTGTGGGGTCACCCCACCTTCGACACATTCCTGGATTCTGTCCAGGATGGGTCTGTACTCCCTCGACAGCTCCGACACGTCACTCCAAGAGTCAGTGTCGACGCGAGGAAGACCTTTAGACATCTCCAACCTCTCGTGTCCCTTGACGGAGATGACCACCCAATCTTTCTTCCAGTCGTCCCACTTGCTGGAAGGGAAGGACCTCAAGTACTTGATGGGGGAGTTCTTCCGTTTTACGAAGTAGTAGAAGCCGGTGAACTCATCGCTCTTCCCGGTCGGGTGGACAGTGAAGAAAGTCCGGAACAACTCTACGCAAGGGGGCACACCCACCCACATCTTGCAAAAGTGGACAAAAGTCGCCACCAGAAAGATTGAGTGGGGGCCAAGATGGTGGAGCTGCAGACCATAGAAATCAAGCAGCATCAGAAAGAAAGTGGAGAAAGGCGGGATCAAACCCGCGATGGCGTACCCAAGGAAGTACACCATATCTCTGGCTCGCTCCTTCTCGAGGGGAAGCTTGCCGCAGTGAATGTCGTTATCGAAGGAGTCGTTGGACCATCCCATGTAGGTCCGGACCCTAGACAACTCCTTCTTGCTCCCAATGCGGCTCTTAGGGAGTCCCAACTTCATCGCGGCACAGCGGGGCGAGAGATGAAAAGCAGGCTAAAGTTTGGAGGATTCGAGCGCAAGTTCAAATGAAGGCGTAAAGAATACCCAAACGGTGCGCACTTTTCTTCTTAAGTAAGCCCCCGCAACGCTTGGATGGAAACCGCAAAGGAGCCGATGATACAGTTCAAAAACTTCACTCTGCCAATGACAAGGGGGCCCGGGGCCACCCCAACGATCAAGTCGAGGTCCTTACCCCAGGCGAACGGTTGTCATCATGAAAGGCGGGAAGCCCGAGGGCGGCGGCCTGACAGGGTGCGCTGAACCGATACGGTTTTTTGTATCAGGAACCAGCGACCTTCAATTGTGTGAGATCCGCACGCTCAGATCTCACCTGCCGCATCATGGATATGCCACGCGACAATGGTTTAACTGTGAACTACCGCCAACGGCACATCCAAAGACCCTTGAAGACACGTCTCAAAAAGCGAAGGATGGACCCACCTCCGGCAGAACGACTTCATCCAAAATGTCTCACCCAGAGGTGGGCCTAGGTGGCCACTGTCGGTACCCTGCGTACCGTATACCCCTTGGGACTGCAAAAAGACCAAAGGAACTTCACTTGTCTAAGTTGAAGACCTCTAAAGGCCCCATGTGTCATGCGGGACCGGACCTGCCTCCCTTCTCTGGTTAGTCCCGGTGCTGCCACATGTACATTGCAACAGGAGCTACGTCCCACACATGGGAAAGCTATGGGCTAAATACCTGCGCGGCACCCCCGGACCTAACCCCGATAGAGGGAAGCTCCAGTACCGACACGTGTACAACTGCACCGGACCTACCCGTCCCAGACGGTAAGCCCCAGAGCTGCCACGTGTCCAACCACCGGACCTTCAGCCTCAACAATCAGACTGGTGGACCCCCAACGGCTCGGACCTTCAAGGGACAATCGCTGGACCTTCAGCCTCACCAATCAGACTGGTGGACCCCAAACAGCTCGGACCTTGAAGGGACAATCAAGGACTTCAAGACCCGATTAAGTGTCATTAATACCATCTGTCGGTGTTTGGATCTGACAGATCTCCTGACACTACCTTTGGTAGATCAATGAGTTGTAGTTTAGTAATGGGCGCGTAGAGATTCAAGAAGGTGAAGAACAAGTGGACACAAAGATTTACGTGGTTCGGGCCGCCTGAGCGTAATACCCTACTCCACGGGGTGTGATGTTGTTGTATTGAGTGTGTGAGTCTAGAAGAAGCTCCAGAAGAAGAAGCTCATCTAGCTCAGGGAGTTCAGTCATGGTCTGGAACCGTCCCTTGTGTATCGTCGAGTAGTCCTTTTATAGTACAAGGACTGGTCGTTACACCGTTAGCCTGGTCCGACATGTGGCCCCGGCGGTTACACATGCTTGATACACAATTAATGAGGTTAATTACCCTTAATAGCCTGATAACAGGCCTTAATAGTGTCGTTACTAGTATTAAGGGCCATCCGATCATGTGTCATTAATATGGTATTAATGAAACTTAATTGGGTCTTGAAGTATTTGATTGCTCCTTGAAGTTCTGGAGTCGTTGGGGGGTCCACCAGCCTGATTGTTGAAGTTGAAGGTCTGGCGATCGCCACGTGGCAGCTCTGGAGCTTACCGTCGTGGACGGGTAGGTCCGGTGCTGTTGGACACATGTCAGTACCGGAGCTTCCCTCTGTCTGGGGTTAGGTCCACGGGTGCCATACCGGTATTCCGTCCGGAGCTTTCCCATGTGTGGGTGTTAGCTTCGGTCTTATGATACACGTGGCGGCCCTGGGACTAACCATGTCGGGGAAGCAGGTCCGGTTACGCCTGACATGTGGGGCCTTCGGAGGTCTTCAAATCTGGTAGATGGAGTTTCCTTGTGATCTTTGCAATCCCAAGGGGTATCCGGTACGTAGGGTACTGACAGTGGCCCCCTGGGCCCACCTCCGGGAGAGACCTTTTGGATGAAGTCATTCCACCGGAGGTGGCTCCATTCTTCGGTTTTTGAGCCGTGTCTTCAAGGGTCTCCGGACGTGCTGTTGGTGATAGTTCGCAGTTAAACCTTCACCGCGTGGCATATCCAGGAGGCGGCAGGTGAGATCTCAGCGTGCGGATCTCACGCAATTGAAGGTCGCCGGTTCCCGATACGAAACTCGTATCGGTTCCGCGCGCCCTGTCAGGACGCCGCCTTCGGGTTTCCCGCCTTTCATGATGACAACTGTTCGCCTGGGGTAAGAAACTCGACTTGATCGTCGTGTGGCCTCGGGCCCCCTTGTCATTGGCGGGGTGAAATTTTTGTCTGGTATCGTCGGCTCCTCTGCGATTTCCATCCAGGTGTTTCGGGGGCTTACTTAAGAATGAAAGCATGCACCGTTTGGGGTTCTTTACGCCTTTCATTCGAACTTGCGCTCAAACCTTCCAAACTTTTGCTTGCTTTTCCTCTCTTGCCTCGCTGTGCCGCGATGGAGTTGGGTCTCCGCCAGAGCTGACTGAAGTCCGATGATGATTTGAAGAAGGTCTGGGCCATCATGGGATGGTACCTTGACTTCTTCAACCACTTGGTCCGCGCCAGCAAGCTTCCGTTCGAGAAGGAACAAGCCGGCAACATGGTGTACTTCTCCGCGTACGCCATGGTGGGGCTGATCCCACCTTTCTCCTCTTTCTTCTTGATGATGCTAGACTTCTATGGTCTGCAGCTGTACCACCTTGGCCCCCACTCCATTCTGCTCGTGTCAATCTTTGTCACTTCTGCGAGATATGGGTGGGCATTCCCCCTGCATTGAGCTCTTCTACACCTTCTTCACTGTCTAAACTACAGGCAGGAGTGACGAGTACCTTGTCTTCTACTATTTTGTGAAGCGCAAGAAGTCCCCGTACAAGTACTTGCGACCGTTCCCCTCTGGGAAGTGGGACGACTGGAAGAAGGATTGGATTGTCATCAGGGTGGAGGAGCACGAGAAGTTGGAGCTGCCAGAAGGCCTCCCCAACATCGACACTGCAGTTTGGAGTGAAGCTCCGGTGTTGTCGGACGCCTTCAACCCTGCTCTGACCAGGATCCGCCTGTGCGTGGAAGGAGGGGTGAATCCTCAAGCGGTGTTTTGCAACTTCCTGACCAACAGGTGGGCTCTGCTGAAGAGGAGGGAGAAACTTTCTTGGGATCTCAACAGTATGCTGGACGACGACCGGATCGAGACCAGTTTGAAGTACAACCTGGAGGGTGCAACTTTGGAGTTCCACCTCAAGAAGTTCCAGCACGGCATCAACGTCGAGGGTGACGACTTGGCTCCGCCGGCAGCTTTCCTCCCTCTGAACATGGAGGCTGAGTTCAGTAGGGAGCTCCAGCGGACGATGCCGGTGCTTGACGACCTTGGTGTTGTTGAGAGGCATTCGACCACCGGGTTGGCGATCTCCGAAGCTCCTGAAGGTGGCTCCGTTCCTACCTCTAAGCCAAGAACTGAAGTCGTCAGCAAGGGCAAGGAATTGGCCGAGCCCTCGAGCCGTAAGAGGAAGCATGCCGACAGAAGGTCCGTCAGGCCTACTTCTTCCGTGGCGGCTCCTTCTCCCCGGAGGGGGAGGTCTACAACGGCAGCATCTACTCTAGCAGTGGCATCTTCTCAGGGTGCTAGCTCCAGCCATGTGACTCCAATACCAGGGCCAGCTGAGGGCTCTGGGTCCGGAGGTCCTTCCCGGTCAAGGGGGGCCTCGACCAGGGCAACGCCGGTAGCAGCAGCAAGCTCCAGGGGACCCTCCGGGACTACCACGCCAGTGGTGGCTGGGGCCAGTCCAGAGCGTCCGGAGAAGAGGTTTCGTGCTAACTGGTGTGGAAGCCTTCCGAGGTAATTTTTGATTTCTTACCTCAGTCAGTTGTTTTATTGTTAACTGTATTTTGAGTTTCTTCGTCCTTCATCCACAACATGCCTAAGAAGAGGGCTGAAGCTCTGGTCCCTGCAGCAACGGTTGAAGCTGTGCAGGCTGAAGCTCCAGCTCCGATTCTAGCGCCGCCCCATGAGATGGCTGAGGCTGCGGCAGCCACGCGCTGGCTGTCATGGTTTTGTACCTCGACTCATCTCCATAAGCTCCCGTGGTAGCGCCGGACCACAGGAATGGAGATGTACCGGCAGCGCCAGCCCCGGAGGTTGAAGCTCCGGGCTTGGATGCTGAGATATTGGACGCTCCGACCACAGGACCGGAGGTTGTTGAAGCCCCGATAGTCGAGACGGTGGTTGATGAGGTCCCGGCAGTGGAGCCGGGTGTTGATGAAGCTCCGACACTTGAGCCGGTTGTTGAGGAAGCTCTGGCGGTAGAGCCAGTTGCTTCAAGAGTTCCGGCTATGGAGTCGGTCGTTGAAGAGGTCCTGGCATCCGAGCCAGTTGTTGCGGAGGTGTCGGCGCCTGAGCCTATGGCGGTAGAAATGCCAGCACCTGAGCCAGCGGCGGAGGAGGTGCCTGCGGTGGAGCCAGAAGTAGCTTCTGCTCCGACCAAACCATCAACACCCGCTCTGGAAGCGGTGATCCTGGAGGTGCCCGCTGCTTAGCCAGGGTGCCAAGATGAAGCTGCTGGCCCCCCGCCTGAAGGGCCAGTTGTTGATGACCTGGCGGCTGGGACTTCAGAGTCAATTTTGGAGGTAGGAACTTCTGCTGGAAGTACTTCCTCGGCGGTGGTCGAGGCTATCCCAGAGGACGGCCCTAGTGTCGTGGAATCTCAGGGAACCGCTCTTGTAGAGTGGGACCCAATTTTTGTCGCTGAAGATCCGCTGGAGCCAGCGGAGAGGACCCCGACAGGTCCAGACCCGATCGCCCTATCATTGTCTATTGAAAACGCCTACTCCAGCCTTCGCCAGGTACAATTGGCTTTCTACCATGACAGCAAGGCCCTCGAGGAGGAGCGCCAAACCCTTAGGAGGTGGCGCAACCGACTTAATTTTGAGACCAAGCCGGCGCAGTCGAGGCTAGCTAATGACAAGGAGTGGGTACAAAGGGAGAAGGTCCGCCTGGAGTACTGGGGTAAGCTGTTGGATGAGAGGGAGAGCATGACGCGATCCCTCGACAACCAGTCCCGGGCAATCTACGAGCAGGCCAAGGCTGCAAATAGCGCAGCGGATGATCATCAGGAAAGGCTCGCCGCCATCCATGATGGTCTTGTCAAGCGCCGGGAGGCTCCTGAAGCGCGGGAGAGACGGCTCGAAGATGAAGAGCAGAAATTCCTGGAGCTGCGGGACGACCTCGTGAAGAGGGAGGAAGAGCTTGTCCAAAAGACAGCTTTGGCTGACAAGAGCCTCGAAGAACGCACGAAGAAATTGGAGGAGCGTTGCGAGGAGGAGGAGAAGAAGGCCTAGGAGCGAGGGCAAGCTCTCTACAAGCAGGAGAATGCCATCGCCGCAAGGGAAAAGAAAGTACGGGACCAAGAGAAGGATCTGGTCAACCGCCGGAATGAGATCCACCTCCGGGAGAAAGAGCTCAGTAAACACGAAAGGCAGGTTGCTGAAACGATTCAGCAAAATGCCAAAGAGGTGGAGCGTCTTGCTCGGGAGAGCCAGAGCTTGCGGTGGCCAAAGTATCCTTGGCGGAGATGCATAGCGCAAGGGCTGTAGAGTCCCAACAAGTTTGGGACTTCCTGGACAAGGCCAACAACGCGCTGACACCAATGGGCTTCAGTCCCGTGCGTCCGGATGATCCAGAGCCGGAGCTGGACCAGGCGTTGGAGGCGCTGAGTTCAGCAGGCAACAAGCTCACCAAGATGGGTGATGTCATCGCAGACCAATTCGAAATTGAGGGACAGTCCCTGGCGAAGAACGTCACAGAGTTTGTGCTCACGTGCTACACCATTCGGGACCCTCAATTCCCTCTGGACCCGGTGCCTGAAGGCCCCATCGAAGGAGAGGGTGAAGCCGCCCGAGCCAGCGTGTCGGAGGTGGCCCAGCAGGTTGCCCAGTTCTTCCATAGGGTCTAGGACCATCTCTCTATAGCTCCCGCTTGTATTCTCTCTTCTTCTTCTCCAATTTTGTAATCTCTTGTCTTCAGATGAATGAAATCCAAAATTTTTTATGAATTTCATTTTTTGTCTTCAACTCCTTTGTCTCACTTGGCCCCCTGGTAGATGTACACAATTTAATTGTGAACATGTACCAAGAGGATGTAACAGTTGAAGACTTGCATGCATCGAACTTGTAGAATGTAGGTCCGAAGTCTTCAATAGTGTAGGCCTCCTCAGGCTGTCGGAGCTTGGTGGCTCCAGCATTGACCATCGTCGGAGCTTAGTAGCTCTGACAGTAGTCTTCATCAACGCGTAAAGCATCGATGGTTAGCCCTCTGGGGTGTCGGAGCTTGGTAGCTCCGGCAGTGACCTCTGTCAACACGTGGTGTATCGACAGCAGACTCCAGTATAGAGTCTTTCCACCATCTTTTCTTCACGTTGACGGCTTGCCCCCTAGCTTTACCAGAGCTGAGTAGCTCCAGCGACGCTCAATGTCAATGTTTGGACATCGACCATAAGCCACCTAGAGGATGTCGGAGCTTTGGCAGCTCCAGCTTCATTCACCATCATCATGAAATATTTATTTTTCCTGCACACTGAAGTCAAGAAAAATAGTAAAATCCGTTTCCTATCTATAACTTCATTGTGGCTTACTATTCCTGAGAAAGTTTTAGGTCGAACACAATTCTAAATACAATCAAAAGTGTCGTCTTGTTTCCTTCAGGTCCGATCGTTTCTGGACTCGCCTTACTTCGGCCTGCCGGGGTGTAGGTAGAGTGGCGTACTTAGGGTGTGTGACCAGGCTAATTCGATAGCACACTCCGACCCTAGATTGGCTTGGCGGCATTCATACGAGTAGGCCATCAACAATGTTTGAACCTAGAAGGATAGACAGTGCAACTCGAATTTTACATGAACTGGTCGAGCTAAAGTTTCTTAAGAACTGCACAACTTTGTTATAGACAAGAAAGAGAAAAATAAAAAATATTGAGCCTGTACAAAGTAAATGCACGTGGAGTCTATTTTCACACAATGATGTCCTTCATTATAGGTTCGGGGTGCAGGGGAAACAAGTACACTCTTAGGGTATGGAACCAGGCTAAGTGTGTTTAGTTTCTCGTTTAACCCAAGGTAGCTAGCCACACTTTTATTTCTGAGACTGTGACAAGTGTTGCATGGACGTTGCGGACCTAACAGGGTAGGTCCGGCTGTCCTCCCGGAGGAGCTACCCGACTCTGTACAATGACTCTATAACATACATCACATGTAATTACAGACTCACCTCTGTGATATTAAGTGTAGAACTTACGGAGGTGCTCAATGTTCCAAGGATTTGGGAGAGGTGTCCCATCCTCGATTGCCAAGCGAACGCATACGGGACAGGATACTTTGATCACTCGGAAGGGTCCCTCCCAGTTGGGGTAGAGTTTGTTTAACCCTTCTCTGGATTGTATTCTCCGTAGCACCAGATCGCCTTCCTCGAGCTGTCGGCTGTGAACATGCCTTTGTTGATAGCGCCGAAGAGCTTGGCAGTATCGGGCATTCTGAATAGCTGCTTGATACCTTCCCTCTTCAAGGAGGTCAAGGTCTTCACGCGGTTGTTGGTCCTGCGTGGCTTCGTCGGAGGTCCGAACCCAGAGCGACCCCAAGGTGACTTCCGGAGGAAGGACTGCTTCAGCTCCGTACAACAGGAAGAAGGGTGTCTCTCCAGTTGACCGGTTTAGAGTTGTCCTATTGGCCCATAGAGTGGGCGGAAGCTCTTCGATCCAGTTGGCTCCATGTTTTTTTAGGCGCTCATATGTGCGTGTCTTGAGTCCTTTCAGGATTTCTACATTTGCTCTCTCGGGTTGGCCATTGCTTGTCGGGTGAGCTACGGAGGCGTAGCTGACATGTATGTCGAGGTCTTTGCAGTATCCTTAGAAAGAAGAGCTTGTGAATTGGGTCCCATTATCTATTATGATTTTGTTCAGGACTCCAAATCTACATACGATGGACCGCAAGAAGTTGATAGCCGATTGCTTGTTTATTGTCACAACTAGAGTTGCTTCCGGCCATTTGGTGAACTTGTCAATGGCAACATACAAGAACTTTTAACCTCCGACGGCTCTTGGGAAAGGTCCCAAGATGTCCATCCCCCACACAGCAAAAGGCCATGTGGGAGGTATCATTTGTAGAGGCTGAGCCAGTGTGTGAATTTGCTTTGCATGGAACTGGCATGCTTCACATTTCTTCACTAGCTCAGTTGCATCCTGGAGCGCTGTAGGCCAGTAAAAGCCATGCCGGAAGGCTTTACCGACCAGCGTGCGGGAAGACGCGTGGTTCCCACACTCGCCTCCATGGATTTCTGCGGGGAGCTCGCAACCTTCTTCCCTTGTGATGCACCACATTAGGACGCCGTTGGCACCACGCCGGTAGAGATCCCCTTCTACCAGTGTGTATCTTTTAGCCAATCTGACTATCCGGTCAGCGGATACATCATCATCAGGAAGGATATTGTCTTTCAAGTAGCTCCGGATCTCCGAGATCCATGCATCGAAGCTTGCTTGAGCATTTGAGTCCTGCGTGTTGGGTTGCTCGGAGCTTCCGGCAGCACCTACGACCCTTGATGGCTGCCATGGTAACAGGGCCATCGGGACTGCCAACTTCGGCATGCTGGTCTCGCCCCCTTCATTCAGTTCGGGAGGCTGAGCTGTGGGTTTTGACAACCTCCGGACGAAGGTTACGTCAGGAGCCGTAGCTCCGGTTGACACTTTCGTCGAGAGTTCGTCAGCTTCAGCGTTATGGACACGCTGGACATGGTGGAGATCCAGAACTTCGAAATCCTTCTGAAGCCTCTGGACTTCAAGGAGATAAGCAGCTAGTTAATGATTCTTACAGGAGCATTCACCCTTCACCTGTTTAATGATGAGATGCGAATCTCCCTTGACCAACAGCTGCTTGACACCATATGATAGTGCCACCTTTAGTCCATAAATGAGTGCTTCATACTCCACCATGTTGTTGGTCGCCTTGAAGTCAAGGTGGACCATGTATTTTACCTTCTCCCCGGTTGGAGCGAGGAGAAGGACTCCAGCTCCGGCCCCCTGCTTTTGCATGGAGCCGCCGAAGTAGAGGGTCCAGTGAGACTCGGTGAAGACCGGAGCCTTGAGTTTCGGCTTCTGCTCACTAGGGCCCCTAGAGTTTGATTGAGAGGGGGTCCATTCCGCCACGAAGTCTGCCAATGCTTGACTCTTGATCGCTTGTCTTGGGACGAATTCAAGATCGAATTCAGCCAATTCTACTGCCTACTTTGCAATGTTCCCAATAGAGTTGGGATTATGCAAGATCACACGCAGTGGGTAAGAGGTCACCACTGAGATCTTGTGAGCTTGGAAGTAATGGCGATGCTTCCTGGAGGCAATGAGAACTGCGTAGAGCAGCTTGTGTACCTCTAGGTATCGAGTCTTGGCATCATGTAGTACTTCGCTGATGAAGTACATTGGACGTTGGACTGTCCGGACCCTCCTGGAGGGGCCCGGAGCTTCCTCCACATCGACCCAGACCCTCCCGGAGGGGTACATACCTGCTTCAGGGACCTCCGGGTCCTTGCTGGAGGAACCCAGAGCTTCTACTAGAGCGACCCGGACCCTCCCGGAGGGGTCCAGATCTTCTGGAATAACTCCCTGTAGATCCAAGTCTGGGGGCTGGGACCCAGACTCACCTTCAGGAACCTCCGGACCCTCCCAGAGGGGTCTGGATTCCTGATCTTGGGATGGTTTTGGTCTCTCTGCAACCAGGACCATGCTGACAACCTCGTCGGTTGCTGAAATGTAAAGCAGTAAGGGCTCACCAGGGTTCGGAGCTACCAAGGTTGGTAGAGTGGTGAGGAGCTGCTTTAGCTCCTAGAACGTCTTTTCTGCTTCTTCATACCATTGAAATGGTCCGGACTTCCTCAATAGCTTGAAGAAGGGTAGTGCTCGTTCCGCCAGTCTTGAGATGAACCGGCCGAGGGCGGCTAGACAACCAGTCAGTTTCTGGACGTCCTTGATGCGAGCTGGTGGCCGCATCTCCTCAATTTTTTAATCTTCACCGGATTTTCCTCTATGCCCCGGTGGTTTACCAGGAAGCCAAGAAGCTTTCCGGAGCTAACCCCGAAGATGCACTTGTCTGGGTTCAGCTTCGTGCGGCCGCATCTCCTCAATTGTTTAATCTTCACCGGATTTGCCTCTATGCCCCGGTGGTTTACCAGGAAGCCAAGAAGCTTTCCGGAGCTAACCCCGAAGATGCACTTGTCTGGGTTCAGCTTCGTGCGGCCGAAGACAGCTTGCAAGGTATCAAGGAGTGACTCCTTGTCCTTGATCTTGACGACGATGTAATCAACATACACTTCCGCTACGTCTCTGATGAGCTCTTCAAAGGTTTTGTACATAGCTCGTACAAATGTTGAAGCTGCATTCTTGAGACCAAATGGCATGGCAGTATAGCAGTACAATCCATCTACTGTGAAAAAAGAAGTATGTTCTTCATCTTCCCTAGACATTCTGATTTGATGGTACCCAGAATATGCGTCTAGGAAACACAGTAATTCACACCCGGAGGTGGAATCCACTATCTGATCTCTTCTAGGTAGTGGGATGGATCTTTTGGGCATGCCTTATTCAGTGTTGTGTAGTCAATACACATCCGAAGCTTCCCGTCGGCATTGGGTACAACAACTGGGTTTGCCAGCCATTTTGGGTGGAAGACTTCTCGGATAAATCTAGCTTCGAGCAACTTCTTCACTTCTTGTCGTATGAAGTTCTGTCGCTCTACGGATTGCTTCTGAGGCTTCTGATGTATGGGTCGAGCGTCAGGATAGATCTTCAGATTATGCTCGATCACTTCCCTAGGGATCCCAGGCATTTGTGACGGTTGCCAGACAAACATGTCGACATTAGCCTGGAGGAAAGTGATGAGCGCGAGTTCCTATTTGTCATTCAGACCTCCCGATATACAGGTGGTCTGAGCGGCATCGGAACTGATTTGGACGACTTTGACGGGGATGCCGGTGTCGCCGCTTGGTTGCACGCGAGGTGCGGAGGTTGATCCTCGTTGATGAATGCTCGGGGGTTTCGGAGCTTGTTCCTGCCTGGATTCTTCTTCCTGCGCTGTAGCAAGCGCATGAAGTTCTTCCAGAGCAGTCACTCCAGCAGTACGGTCTCCACGAATCCGGAGAACGCCAGCTGGTGTTGGCATCTTCAACACCAGGTAGCCATAATGAGCAGCGGCCATGAACTTGTACAAGGTGGACCTACCCAGATTGGCGTTGAACGGCAAGTTGATCTGTGCAACGTTAAAGATCAACTTCTCAGTGCGATAATTCTCCCGAGTCCCGAAGGTCAGAGGGAGAGTTATGGCACCGAGTGGGGTTATGGCCCCCGGACCTACTCCGGAGAAAGGTTGGTAGGGGCGAAGGTCCAAAGGTCCGAGCTGAAGCTTGATGAAAGCTTTGAAGCTTATGAGGTTCAGCCCTGAACCTCCGTCCACCATTACATGGTGGAGTTGAATGTTATTGATGATCGGAGATACCATCAAAGGTAGTTGACTAGCTTCGATCATGTTCCAAGGGCAGTCCGAAGCATCAAAAGTAATGGTGGTGTCCATCCACTTTCGATGAGGCTCCGCCCTGGCTATAGGAGCTACTGAGGCCATGTCTCGCCGCATGGTCTTGAGGACACGGCGGGAGGTGATGTCCTATGAACCACCAAAGATGGTGTTCATGGTCTTCTGACGCTCATTGTCGGAGATGTCGGAGTTGTCGTCGACGGAGGTGTAAACAACCTTCAGGACCTTTTTAAGGTCCTGGAAGCCTAACTCCTCTTCAGTCGAAGCTTCATCGACCTTCTGTTTTCCTTCCCTCTGACAGAAAGGAACTTCTTCCCGGCGCTTGTTGTAGCGCTCAATAAGGTTTTGGACCTCCCAGCAGTCCTCCAAGTTGTGGCCGTTCGAATTGTGGATAGGAAACCACACTTTGGAGTTGCCTCCATCTTCAGAGGACGGTCGAGGTCGTTTCTCGGGGCGTGGCCCCCGGCCACCCGGAGCTACAGCAGCTGCAGCAGTAGATGCACCGGCCAATGGCTTCTTCTTGCCATTGGACTTTTTCTTCTTTTTGCCACTCCCGAAGGTAGTGGCTTCGCCTTTGGAGGATTTTTTACCATCCTCCGGAGGTGGTTTGGAGTGCATTTCACGGCCCTCCGCAGCTTTGGCACACTTGTCTTCCAAGCTAAAGAGCTCCGTGACGCTAGTGATCTCCTTGATCGCCAGCTTCTACAGCATCTTCTTATCTCGTACGCCCTGTCTAAATGCCACAATAACAGAGGCGCTGGAGATAGAAGGAATAGTGTTTCTTACCTGGGAGAACCTCTAGATGAATGAGCGTAGGGATTCTCCCCCCTTCTGCACAACTGCAAAAAGGTCTAGTTTGGTGCCTAGTCAGGTGTATGAACTCCCGAAATTGGCAGTGAACTGTTGGCACAATTCCTCCCAACTATGGATGGAGTTGTGAGGAAGGCTCATGAACCAGAACCTAGTGGTCCCAGTCAAGGCCACTAGGAAGTAGTTGGCCATTATGGCCTCGTTACTTCCGGCCGCAAGGATTGCGGTGGAATAAATCTGGAGAAACTCAGCGGGATTAACAGTCCTGTCGAATTTCTCTGGCAGACGAGGCCAGAACTTTTGTGGCCATCTGACCATGCGTAGGTGCATGGCCAGAGCAGAACAGCCTCCTCCTACTCCCTCAGGAGCAAGACTGTCTTGAGCCTCTCGCCTTTCGCGAGCACGCTCGATATGGACACGGCCATCCCGTTGAAGGTAACGGCGATCAAGCTCCGCCCGTAGGTCATGAGTTGAAAGCCTAGTTACCGTATGAGTACGTCGCGCCCCGGAAGGTAGCAACGTAACTTGCTGTGACGCAGCATGCCTCCTATTTTGGGAAGCATGTGGACCAAGTCTGCCAGACACAGTCCGGCGCTGCGATGGGGCCCGCCCCAAAGGAGGAGGACCTTGGTTGCTGATGGGGTCGGCTGCTGCTGCAACCAGATGTTCCACATCAGCCCTCAACTGCTCCATTGCACTCTGGGATGCACCTGGAGGTGGTGGACGCTGAAGGAGAGCACGCGCTGCATGGAGCGCGTGTTCAGGGTTGTTGTTGTTATTCGCCGATGCGGTGGCCGACGCCGATGCACTGTCACACTGCCCAGCTTGACGTGCTGGTGCAGGCGGTGGCGGTGGGGGCATGACTCCTGCTGGACCATGGCACCTGCTGGTTGCTGCATGTTGGAGGGATTGCCCCCAGCGGGTTGAACAGCAAGGTTGCCGTTGGATGATCCAGCAGCTGAGTTCACCATACTTGAAATCTCGGGCGCCCCTACCTGGTGTGCCAACTGTTGGTGTTTGGATCCGGCAGATCTCATGACACTACCTTTGGTAGATCGAGGAGTTGTAGTTCGGTAATGGGCACGCAGAGATTCAAGAAGGTTAAGAACAAGTGGACACAGAGATTTACGTGGTTCGGGACGCGTGAGCGTAATATCCTACTCCACGGGGTGTGATGGTGTTGTATTGAGCGTGTGAGTCTAGAAGAAGCTCCAGAAGAAGAAGCTCGTCTAGCTCAGGGAGTTCAGTCGTGGTCTGGAACCGTCCCTTGTGTATCGTCGACCAGTCCTTTTATAGTACAAGGACTAGTCGTTACACCGTTAGCCTGGCCCGACATGTGGCCCCGGCGGTTATACATGCTTGATACACAATTAATGAGGTTAATTGCCCTTAATAGCCTGATAATGGGCCTTAACAGTGTCGTTAACAGTATTAAGGGCCATCCAATCGTGTGTCATTAATATGGTATTAATGACACTTAATCGGGTCTTGAAGTCTTTGATTGCTCCTTGAAGGTCCGGAGTTGTTGGGGGGTCCACCAGCCTGATTGTTGAAGTTGAAGGTCCGGTGGTCGCCACGTGGTAGCTTCGGAGCTTACCATCGTGGACGGGTATGTCCGGTGCTGTTGGATACGTGTTAGTACCGGAGCTTCCCTCTATATAGGGTTAGGTCCGGGGGTGCCATACTGGTATTCCGTCTGGAGCTTTCCCACGTGTGGGTGTTAGCTCCGGTCTTATGATACACGTGGCGGCCCTGGGACTAACCATGTCGGGGAAGCAGGTTCGGTTATGCCTGACATGTGGGGCCTTCGGAGGTCTTCAAATCTATTATATGGAGTTTCCTTGTGATCTTTGCAATCCCAAGGGGTATCCAATACGTAGGGTACCGACACCATCTTAATGACACACAATCGGAGGGACCTTAATACCAGTAACGACACTGTCAAGGCGCGTTACCACACTATTAAGGGCAATTAAGCTCATTAATTGTGTATTAAATATCAGTAACCGCCAGGGCCACATGTCGGGCCAGGCTAACGGTGTAATGACCAGTCCTTGTACTATAAAAGGACTGGTCGAGCGATACACAGGGGGACGGTTCTTCCAGACCTCTTCCAGACTCGGCTCTGACACACGCTCACAAGTGCTCAGACGCTCAATACAACAATCACACACCCCGTGGAGTAGGGTATTACGCTTAGGCGGCCCAAACCACGTAAATCCTCGTGTCAACTTGCCATCGTGTTCTAAATCTCTGCGCGCCCAATACCGAACTACAAACTCCGCGGGCTACCAACAGTAGTACAGGGAGAATTGCTGGAACCAGACTCTGATACCTTCTTTTCAAAATATGCCCAATCAATCCACTGGCTGCGCACTACAGGTGTCTTCATAGGGAGGTACACAAACTTATAGAAATCTGCATGGAAATTGCTCCAAAATCTGCCATCCATAGCTTGCTTCGGACGGCCATACCAATCAACATTTCTGAATTTTGCAGCCGAGTCGCTGCCCTTCCTATTGAACCTTTCCTCAGTGGGTACCAAGCCCCTTGCTTTGGGGCTGACATCTTCAGGGGGCCAATCGGGCCCATTGCAATCCCCTTGCCCTTGGCTAGGTGGGCACTTGCTGAGCTAGGGCCACCACCGACGGAGGCCTTGGAGGCAGACACCTTTCGTCAAGCCACCCTCTTCTGAGACTGAGGAGGAGATGGGGCTAGCTCGAAAGGTCGCTTCTTACTTTGGTCCGTCGAGGACCGAAGTGGGGCTTCTTGTTCCATCTCGGCTTCGAAGTCGGAAACTTCGTCGTGAGAGTGCGACATGCCCTGAGAATGAATTGTACAAGGTATGGATAAGAATGGATGACAAGGAATTGAATGGATGACAGGAGAATTTGCATTGAGGAATTAAAAGGTTAGGGTTGAGTTCAGAAAAATTGGACTTGTCCGGTGTACAGGCACGGACTAGTCCGGGTGACCGGACTTGTCCGTGCATGGACTGGACTAGTCCAATATTCATCCTCAAAAACCTAACTTATGAGACAAATGGACTTTCTCAATGCAAAATTAGCCTAACAGCAATGTAATACATCAAGGACACTAGTATTAGGTGAAATAAGTTAGGCTATTCGTTCAACAATGAAGAAAATAGGGATTTCTAAGGTTTGGGCGAAAATTACCGAATAAATCGCTTGAAACTTGGAGATGAGGGTGTTGAAGGTCGGACAAGTCCGTGAACTTCAATCCCTGTGCGATGAAGATCAAATTCCACCCAAACTTGCGAAGTTTCGATGGAGAAATCAAGGAATCGCCTTGGGGGCTCGAGCGCAAAGAGAGAAGCTTGAGGCAAGTTGTGAGGGTGAGGGAATTAGGGTTTGGCAGCGGCTAGGGTTATGGACACGAAAAATCGGACAAGTTCGGAAATGACCGGACTAGTCCGAACTTTTCGAGAGGCTATATCGGACTAGTCCGTGGTCTACCGGACTAGTCCGGCCTAACCGGCGCTCTGCGGACTAGTCTGCATGGGCAGACTAGTCCGGGTAACCACGGACTAGTCCGTGGTCACCAGGGAAGAATTTCTTAGCCCATTCATATATATTTCAAGGTATATATCTAGAAAATAGGGAGGCAAATCAAATCAAATAATCTTGATGAATATGATCAGTAAGCATACAACAATCAAGCAATGACCATAATTCACCAAGATCTAGTAATTGACATAGTTTTTTGGAGAAAATTGAGAGAGATGATTTTCACAATCCAATCAACATATTTTGAAGAATTCATACAGGTATGCAAAATTTCAAGCCACGTTCCGAGCATCAAGGATGTTTAGTTCATTTCGAAGCTCGCAAAAGCGTTTTTCATCAAGTGGCTTGGTGAATATGTCGGCCAATTGTTTTTCGGTGTTGACATGGGAAATAGCTATATCTCCTTTCATGGAGTGGTCTCTCAACAAGTGATGTCGGATGTCTATGTGTTTGGTTCTAGAGTGCTCAATTGGATTATGGGCAATTTTAATGGCACTATCATTGTCACGAAGGAGTGGAATACGATTTACATTGTATCCGTAATCCCTTAGAGTTTTTCGCATCCAAAGGAGTTGTGCACAACAACTCCCGGATGCAACATACTCCGCTCGGCTGTGGATAAGGCAATGGAGTTTTGTTTCTTGGAGGACCAAGAAACTAGGGATCTACCTAGGAATTGACATGTACTAGAGGTAATTTTTCTATCTACTTTGCATCCGGCATAATCTGCATCGGAGTAACCAATGAGATTGAATTTGGAGCCTTTTGGATACCAAAGACCAAGGTTAGGTGTATGAACTAAATATCTCAAGATCCTTTTTACGGCTGTGAAGTGACACTCCTTAGGATTGGCTTGAAATCTTGCACACAAACATACACTCAGCATAATGTCTGGCCTAGATGCACATAAATAGAGTAGAGATCCAATCATGGAGCGATATACCTTTTGGTCGACGCTAGGTCCATCTTCATTGAGATCCAAGTGACCATTCGTTGCCATGGGAGTCTTTATGGGCTTCGCCTTGTCCATTCCAAACTTCTTGAGTATGTCTTGAGTGTACTTCGTTTGGCTTATGAACGTCCCTTCCTTTTGTTGCCTCACTTGGAATCCGAAAAAGTACTTTAGCTCTCCCATCATATACATCTCAAACCTATCTGTCATAATTTGGCTAAACTCCTCACAAAAAGATTTGTTAGTTGAACCAAATATTATATCATCAACTTAGATTTGACAAACAAATAGATCATTGTCAAAATTCTTTGTAAATAGTGTATAATCTACTTTTCCAATATTAAAGCCATTTTCAATTAAGAAATCTCTAAGACACTCATACCAAGCTCTAGGAGCTTGTTTGAGGCCGTAGAGAGCCTTACGCAATTTAAATACGTGGTCGGGGAACTCTTCGTCTTCAAACCCGGGGGGTTGCTCCACATACACTTCCTCCTTGATTAGTCCATTGAGGAAGGCGCTTTTCACATCCATTTGATAGAGCTTGAAATCATGGTGAGTAGCATATGCAAGTAATATTCTAATATATTCAAGTCTAGCTACAGGAGCAAAGGTTTCATCGAAATCCAAACCTTCGACTTGTGAATACTCTTTGGCCACATGTCGTGCCTTGTTCCTTGTCACCACCCCGTGTTCGTCTTATTTGTTGTGGAAGACCCATTTGGTGCCGATGATGTTGGATTTGGGTCTTTCGACTAGTTCCCACACCTCGTTCCTTTTGAAATTGTTGAGTTCCTCTTGCATGGCCACTACCCAATCCGGATCCTTCAATGCATCCTCAACCCTGCGTGGTTCCAAAAAGGACACAAATGAGTAATGCTCACAAAAATTAGCTATGCGAGATCTAGTAGTTACTCCCTTTTGGATGTCATCGATGATGTTGTCGATTGGATGATCCCTTTGGATGCATTGGTGTACTCTTGGGTGTGGTACTTGCTATCTTGAATCTTCATGATCATCTTCTTATCCCCCTAAGTGGTTGCCCTCATTGACGTTGATTATCTTCACTTTCTTGAGGTTGATCTTGTATGGAAGCTCCCCCTTGATCATTGGTCTCCTCTTGTAGTTCGTTTTCCTCGTGCATATGTAGAGGTGGCTCTTGTGGTCGAACTTCGCCTAGTGCCATTCTTCTCAATGCTTTACAAGGAGCTTCTTCTTTATCTAGCACACATGGATCAACTTGCTCCTATTGGGAGCCATTAGTTTCATCGAACACTATGTCATGTGCTACTTCAACAAGTCCGGAGGTCTTGTTGAAAACACGATAGGCGTAAGTGTTCGAATCATAACCAAGCAAGAAACCTTCATCGGACTTTGAAGAAAACTTTGAAGTTCTAGGCTTCTTGTTTAAAATATAGCATGGGGAATCGAAAACTCGAAAATATGAAATATTAGGTTTGTTACCGGTAAGTAGCTCATAGGATGTCTTCTTGAGTAGTCGATGAAGATAAAGTCGATTTATAGTGTGGCAAGCGGTGTTAATCGCTTCCGCCCAAAATCGATCCGAAGTCTTGTACTCATCGAGCATTGTTCTCACCATCTCTATGAGAGTTTAGTTCTTTCTTTCGGCAACTCCGTTTCGTTGAGGGGAGTACGGAGCTGAAAACTCGTGTTTTATGCCTTCTTCATCTAGGTACTCCTCCACTTGTATGTTCTTGAACTTTGTGCCGTTGTCGCTTCGAATGTTCTTTATTGTCAATGAGAATTCATTTTGAGCTCGCTTGAAGAACTTCTTGAGTATTCCTTGTGTTTCTGACTTATCATGTAAAAAGAAAACCCAAGTGAAGCGATAAAAATCATCAACAACCACTAAACCATATTTTTTACCACCAATGCTTATGTAAGCAATTGGACCAAATAAGTCCATGTGAAGTAGCTCGAGCGGTCTTGTTGTAGTCATGACGTTCTTGGCGGGGTGAGGTGCTCCAACTTGCTTCCCGGCTTGGCACGCGCTATAAGGCTCGTATTTCTCAAAAACAACATCCTTCAAACCTCGAATGTGATCACCCTTGAGGAGTTTTTGAAGGTTCCTCATACCAACATGCGCTAGCCGTCTATGCCATAGCCAACCCATGTTCGTCTTTGCAATCAAGCATGTGTCAAGTTCAGCTTTATCGTTGTTGAAGTCAACAAGGTAAAGCTTTCCCTTTAACATGCCCTTGAAGGCAATGGAACCATCACTCCTCCTAGAGACAGTCACACCCTCGTTAGTGAACAAGCAATTATAACCTTTGTCACATAATTGAGATATGGACAACAGGTTATAATCTAAGGAATCTACATGTAATACGTGAGAAAGAGTGTGTTGTGGTGATATGGCAATTTTATCGGTATCGAGCACCTTTCCTTGACTATTGTCTCCAAAGTAGATGCCCTCGCTTGGATCCTCATTTGCTTCATATTCAACGAACATCCTCCTTTCTCCGGTCATATGGTTGGTGTAGCCACTGTCTAGCACCCATTTAGATCCACCGGAGGAATAGGCCTACAAAAACAAATTATGCTTTGGTTTTAGGTACCCAAGCTTGCTTGGGTCCTATTAGGTTAGTCACAAGGGATTTGGGCACCCACACATGAGATTTGGTGTTCTCATGGCATGGCCCAACATAATGAGCATAAACATTTTCATAATTACTTCTCATTAAGACATAAGATGCATCGAAAGTTCTAAATAGTAACTTTTGTTGTTTATGCACAGGACTAGTCTGGGAGGCCGGACTTGTCCGGAGTACCGGACTTGTCCAGACCCTGACCGGACTAGTCCGGTGTTCATGTGTGTTCAATGTTTTAATCTTGGACTTTCCAGTTTGAGAGGGTCTTCCCTTTACAAAGGCAATGCTTTCCTTGTTATTCTTATGGCTTGTACCATGATTCTTTTCACCATGAGAGTAACCAATGCCATATTTGACATTTGGAGGTCTTGTGACCAAGTATGCACTACGTGCATATTTGATCTTCTCCTTGTCAAATATGTCATTTTGTGCAGGATGCTTGTCTTTCAAACTGGTGTCAACTTTACCACATGTACAAGTGAAAGCAACTTCAGTTTTAATGGGTTGAGAAGGTGAACTTGAATAGGATGAAGGGTCACCTTGCTTGAGTGACTCAACTTGCACTTCAAGGATCTTGTTAACCTTGATTAGGTTAGCATGTTTTTCCTTGATTGCAGCATTTGAGTCGTTTAACTCCAAGCAAGCTTCCTTGCTTGAAGCTAACTCAACCTCTAGTGACTTGCTTCGCTCCTTTTCAAGCTCTAGAAGTTTGTCAAGTTTGACATATTCCTCCTTTTGGGAGACAATCATGTCTTCTTGACGGTGTATTAACCTCTCCTTCTCAACAAGTTGATCAAGTAAAAATTTCATTTTAGTGGCTGTTTTCTTATCTAATCCAATAAGCATATCTTCATTATCACTAGCAATGTCGCTATCACTAGAATAGGAATGCATGGAGGAGGGTTTCATTGTTACCTTGCGTTTACCTTCCTTTGCCATGAGGCAAGTGTCGTTCCCCTTCCATGCACCGAGTGTAGGGAAGAGAGTAGACTTCTTGGATGTCTTCTTGATTGCTATGCTATCCATCTCTTCTTCTGATGATGATGAGGACTCATCATTTGAGTCCCACTCTTTCCCTATGTGCGCTTGTTCGGCTTGTTTCTTCTTCTTGAAGAACTTATTTGGTTGAGGCTTTGCTTCTTTTGTTTTCTTCTTGTTCTCTTCATATGGGCAATCAACTATAAAGTGGTTATACTCACCACAATTATAGCATGCCCGCCTCAATTTTGACTCTGATCTTTCCTTGTATCTTCCTTCACTTGATTTGGCGCCTTGTCTCTTCGTCATCATTTTATTGAATTTCTTCATGAATAGTATCATGTCGTCTTCATCCAAATCACTGCTCTCATCGTCACCGTCTTCTTCTAACTGAGCTTCTCGTGATTCTTTAGATAAGGGCTTGAGGGTGGACTTAAAGGCAACTCCTTTCTTCTTTGCCGAGGTAAGGTCGACAATTTCCTTGACATACTTTGCTTGCTTTTCCATCATCTAGAAATTGATGATTTTTCCAAGTAGCTCATCCGGAGTCATCCTCTTGTATCCGGGGCTTTCTCTAATCATGGAGCATAAGGTGACGTTGCGAGGCATGAAAGCTCTAAGGATGAGCTTCGCCACCTCGTGGTCATTCCACTTATTGCTTTTGTACGACCGAACCTTGTTGACGAGCGTTTAAGTCAGTTGTACATATCTTGAGGTGACTCATCTTCTTCGATTACGAATCTTCCCAATTCGCCCTCGATCATTTCGATCTTTGCTTCACGCACATGGCGATCACTTTCATGTGCAGTTTGCAATGTGTCCCAGATCTCCTTTGCAATTTCGATTCCATCCACCTTGGTGAACTCGTCCCGACTGAGCGAAGAGGTAATGACTGTCGCGGCATGGGCATTTCGATGAATTGCCTGCTCTTGGCTTGGTGTAAGCTCTTCATCGTCGTCTGGGATATCTATCCCTGTGCACACAATATGCCATAAACTTGGATTGAGAGAAATTAGATGCATTTTCATATTTTGCCTTCACATTGAATAGTCACTTCCATCGAAGTGTGGGGCTTTTCCTAGAGGGATAGACAAATAATGATTATTGCTAGAATTAAGACCATCATAGTTAAAAGGATATCGGGAGTAGTCGGTGTGACTACTCCCCTTATTCTTCTTTTCATCTTCGACTTTCACTTTCCCTTTGGAAAGAGTCTTCTTTCTTAGGAGCGCCTTTAGTTCAAGCATCTCCTCATCGTCATCCTCGAAGTCTTGAATGGCTTCGAGGAGCTTTTCCACTTTCTGATTCTTGTCATCATCAACCTTATCTTGGTTGTTGCTCTTGTGTATGTCCTTCATGTACGACATGATCTCTTCGAGTGATTAGTCTCTTTCTTGAAGAACCTGGCTCTGATACCAATTGAATGTGTCCTAGAGGGGGGTGAATAGACCTTTTTGAAATTTCTCGGAACATGCAACACTTAACCACCAAATCAAAACTCGAGATATCGGACTAGTCCGGTAAAGTGCAGACTAGTCCAGTATGTACCGACTAGGTTAATCAAGCTTGATCGATTAATTTGATTCTAGGATGTATGCAGCGGAAATATACTTGTAATTGAGGTGTTGCAAGATTATGAGCTAGAGTATACCACAAGTCAATCTTATATTTGATGTTTCAACGTAAAATGAGTAATATTGATTTAAACCCTAGATTAATATGATGAATAAGAACGATGAACACAAAGCAATTTATCCCATGGTTCGGCTCCCACAGAGGCAACCTACATCCACATTGAGGAGTCCACAAAAGGACTGGGTCTTCTCCAACCCTACCCTCGTCGGATCGCCACGAAGGCCAATCCTCTTCTCTTATTACAAAGGGTAAATAAGCAAATTCAAGGGGCCTTCTCACACGTTGAGGGCTCCCCTAGATTACAATGAAAACTCCACCAAGAACACACTTAAAAGATTACAATTAAAATCACAGGAGTGTGTTAGGGAATCAAACCAAGAGCTCAAGAGTGATGAATCGTGTCCCTCCAATGTTCCAAAGTGTATCCTCAAAGGATTGATCTTTTTGGCTTTTGATTTCATGGAGAGATGTGTTTTTGAGGATCTTGGGAGGTGTGACAGCGCAGGGGGTCGAGAGTGATTAAAGTTGGGCCATGCACATCTATTTATATGGGGTTTCTAACAGTGACCGTTAGGGTTTAGAAAGATCGGACTAGTCCGTGGTGGACACTGGACTAGTCCGCTGTGCTATGTGTAGCAAACCCTAAGTGTCCCGAAATATCGAACTAGTCCGGCAAGGAGCGGACTTGTCCGATTTTGCTTCTGGAAATCTTCGGACTAGCCCGATAGTCATCGGACTTGTCCGGATTAGTGAAACCCTAAGTGAATTGGGTTACAAGTCCGCACTTGGAGGACTTGTCCGATTTAGGTTAGAGGGTTTTCGGACTAGTCCGTGCCAATATCGGACTTGTCCGATTTAGATCAGAATGATATCGGACTAGTCCGTTGTGTGATCGGACTTGTACGATTTTGTGCAGCTTGTGAAGTGTTTTGAGGACTATTCCGCACCGTGGAGGACTAGTCCGATTCTAGTTTGAGAGATATCGTACTAGTCCGTGGTGATATCGGACTTGTCCGATCTTGTGCAGAGAGGTATCAGACTAGTTCGGTGTCAATCGGACTATGTGACGCCCGGTTCCGAAAATGAACCAAGCTAACGTATATGTGTGCCCAGGATGTTCATCACACATACACGAGTGCAATCACAAAAGAGTATACAGAAAATTACCACAAGACAAGATTAATTAACCAAATTTTATTACACAAACCATATTATCCTCGAATACAAGCTCTAATGAATATTAATGACAAGTTCAACTAATGCAGCGGAAATAAACTAATTAAGCAACTAAGCAAACTAAGCAAAAGGGATAGCGCAGCTCCAATAACACCACAGGCAAAGCTGACGGTAGACACGGCCTAGAACTCCGCATTATCGCCATTAAACTCACAATCCTGACCTGCAACTGTGAGGGGGATTGCAAGAGTGAGTACATGTCGTACTCAGCAAGTGTGGAAAGTATGACATGTGGCTGATTCAAATGAAGCATGTAATAATGGCTAAGTGCTGAAAAGTACAGTAAAACATTTGAAAAGCAATATATCATATTTATGTGAAGTAAACCCATCATAAACCATAAATAATACCATAATACCAGTCCATAATTCACCATCCTTATCCATGATTCCAGATTTCATCATTTGCCAATAACCATATTCAATACCAGAAAATAATCCATAACCATAACCATAACCATAATATCAACCATAACCATTACCAAACCATAACCATCCCAAAGTCCAATTTCCCTCTAATCATGGAAGTTGTCCAGGTGCTCATGACCGGGAGCACGGCTATCATGATAGTTTTAGTTAACTCTGCAGAGTTTGTACCTCTTTACCCACGTGTTCGTGATTTCATCACCCTTCGGCGACTAAGAACCTCCCTTATGCCCATGACCCATCGGTCACATTACACACTTCCATTGGTGTGTGGCCAAGAGATCACAAAATAGCCTTTACAAAGGGATTACTAGCCTATTTAGACCCCACTGAGGTTTCACCGGTGCGATGTCTCCCGCAGAGCACATCTTCAACCAAGGGCCCCCTCTTGAGCCATTCGGATCCCAGGGTAGTCCCACCAATCATCAAAAAACCCAATCCGACTACCCCTTCCCCGAGCATCCACAATGGTCCAAACAGCACTAGCAAAGCCCTAATTAATCAGCTACGACGCACCCATACTTGGCCTCGTGGTGGCACTGTAGTCCTGGCTTATTCTCGCATGAACCGGTCCTTAGATCTAAAGCAAGCAAACCACCATAACATCCAACCCATCCACATACCAGGCTTGCTTAGATCATCCATTACCATACCATGTTTAACCAGTTCATGTTAACCATAATCTCATCCATGCATAAGTAAATTGAGTGATATAGTTGTTTCCCATCCCAGTTGATTAAGCGGAGCAAAAAGGTAAAAACCCTTCCCGACTTTGTACCATGTATTCCAGGTGACAAGGGTGGTTTAACAAATCTAGTAAACTTCCTACCATAGGATTTCCCATCAATTTGACACAAGCATGCAGTTTTGCAAACAAAACATTTATTTTAAAAACAGGATCAATATGCTTCAAGGACACTTGCCTTGCTCTTGCTGTTGATTAGGGTCAAAGCCTTCAAACTCTTGATGTTGTAGATCCTCCGTGGCACTCTCTAGCGCAAATCCTACTAATCCACACAATAAACATACAAGACAAGAAACACAATCAAAGAGTGCACAAATATTACTCAATATGACATGACATGCATGGTTGATGCAATGCAAGGTAGAACTTGTCACTAGATTGCTTTTAATGATCACTAACTAGCTCTAATAGATTTTAACAAGTTTATACAGGTTTGGGGTCGATTAGATCAAATTTTAGAATTAATTCAACACAATTTAACCAGAAAGATCGGACTAGTCCGCTAGGGACCGGACAAGTCCGCACTTGATGAGATCAGCATATTAGGGTTTTCTAGATCGACGTGAATTTGGAGATTAGGGGTTGAATTCACATAAGGAAAAGAGAATAGAAGGTATACCAGGTGTTTAGAACTCCAATGAACCAAGAAACTTGGAGGTAACACTTGGATCTTGATGATCTAGGGTTGGTGATGAACTTGGAGATGAATTGGTGGTGAAGGACGAAACTTGGTGGATATCTTGATCCTCCTTCGTTTCCTCCTCTTCTTCTTCTTGTTTGGGATCTTCTCCTCCCTCCTTGATGGTGGCTCCCCACGAACTAGGGTTTGGGTGGGTGGAAAAGTGGCAAATAGATGTCAAACCAAGGGGTGGGGTTGTTTATATAGACGTGGAGGCTAGGGTTAGATGGATTTCGAGTTTAGGATGAGTAGAGGCCGGTTTAGAGTCCCACATGGGATCTAAAAGAGTTGGGCACGACGTCCCTAGGCCCACTTGACGTGAAACCCAAGAAACAAGTCGTGAAACAAAAGGTCAATCTCGGAGTCACGAAATATCGGACAAGTCCGGACAGGACCGGACTAGTCCGAAGTCGTCCAGAGAGAAAATCGGACAAGTCTGGCCAAAAATCGGACAATTCCGATCTTAGTCAGAAAGGAAAAACGGACAAGTCCGCTGGAACACCGGACTAGTCCGGAAAAGTCCAGGGACTTAGCAAATTTTCAAGGAATCATGGAATACCAGACTAGTCCGCACAAAATCGGACAATTCCGAAGTTGTCCAGAGGCAAATATCGGACTAATCCGCAGCAAAAACGGACAAGTCCGTTTTTAGACAGAGAGAAATCGGACTAGTCCTCAGCAAAACCGGACTAGTCCGCACTTTCCTACATTTTTAAGTGCGGTTTTGCTCCAAATCAATTTTAAACTTGTTCCTCTTGTTATGGGTTAATGTTAAACATGTATATGAGTGCATGTAGGACATGATGCATGAAAATGAGGGTGTTACAAACCTACCCCCCTTAAAATGAATCTCGCCCTCGAGATTCGACGCGGAAGAGAAGAGATAGGGAAATTCCTTCTTGAGATCATCTTCTAGCTCCCAAGTTGCTTCTTTTCCGGTATGGTGCTTCCATTGGACTTTACACCATCGAATCACCTTGTTCCTTGTGACTCTCTCCTTGGTTTCCAAGATTTTGACCGGTTGCTCGGCATACGTCAAATCTTCCTCTAGTTCCAATTCTTCCATTGGCACTTGATCTTCCGGTACCCTGAGACACTTCTTGAGTTGGGAAACATGAAACACATCATGTACGTCTGAAAGATGAGCTGACATCTCCAACTTATATGCTACTTCTCCTCTTTTGTCCAAAATCTTGAATGGTCCAATATAACGAGGTGCGAGCTTGCCTCTTATGTTAAACCTCTTATGACCTCTCATTGGTGACACCTTGAGGTAAACAAAATCTCATATTTCAAAGGCTAATTTCCTTCTCCTATTATCCGCATAGACTTTTTGCCTTGATTGGGCAGCCCTCAAGTTTTCACGAATTATTTGGACTTGCTTTTCGGCTTCTTGCAACACGTCCGGACCAAATACTTGAGTTTCTCCTGCCTCATTCCAGAATAAAGGTGTCATACACTTCCTCCCATAAAGCGCTTCATATGGTGACATTTTCAAGCTTGCTTGGTAACTATTGTTGTATGAAAATTCTGCGTATGGCAAGCTTTTGTCCCAACTTTTCCCATGCTTTAAAGCACAAGCTCTTAACATGTCCTCCAAAATCTGATTGGTCCTCTCGGTTTGTCCATCCGTTTGAGGATGATATGCTGAACTAAAATTCAACCTCGTTCCCAAAGCTTCATGCAAATTTTGCCAAAATCTGGAGGTAAATTGAGAACCTCTATCCGAGACTATCTTCTTAGGGACTCCATGTCGACACACAATATGCTCCATGTATGTTTTGGCCAATCGTGCAGCTGTATACTTGGTCTTCACAGGGACAAAATGAGCTGACTTGGTTAAGCGATCCACAATTACCCAAATTGAGTCATACCCGGACTGAGTACGCGGTAACCCAACTATGAAGTCCATACCAATTTCTTCCCACTTCCATTCCGGAATCTTCAACGGTTGCAATAATCCGGCTGGCCTTCGATGTTCCGCCTTGACTCGTTGGCACACATCACACAGTGCTACGTATTCAGCTATGTCCTTCTTCATGCTATTCCACCAATAGCAAGTCTTCAAGTCTTTGTACATCTTCGTACAACCAGGGTGAATTGAGTATGGCGAGTCATGTGCCTCCTTTAATATTGTTTCTCGAATATGCTTTACATTAGGCACAACAATTCTCTTTCCAAGCCATAAGGTACCATGTTCGTCTTCATCAAATCTGAATTCTCTCCCTTCTTCGATTCTTTCCTTGATTTCCTTGATCTCCTCATCTGTGGTTTGTGCCTCTCGAATTTCTTGCTCCAAGGTTGGGTTTAACTCCATCATCTCCATCTCGTTTACAAACCCAAGGTTCAACCGTTCAAACTCCTTGCATAACTCGGGCGGTAACTCTCGAACTGTAAGTTGATGGCTTACTCCCTTTCTACTCAAAGCATCGGCCACTACATTGGCTTTTCCCGGATGATAGTTGATCCCCAAATCATAATCTTTGATGAGCTCTGTCGGTACCCTAAAAACCATACACCCCCTGAGGATACAAAGATCTCAAGGGAAGGACATCTACTCAAATTGAAGACCCTCGGGGGCCCACTCGCCAGACGTAACCGGACCCGCTTCTCCAACATGGTTAGCCCCTAGGTTGCCACGTGTACTGTCAGACCAGAGCTGTTACCCACAAGGGTGAAGCTCCGGGCTAGATACTGAAACGGCACCTCCGGAGGTAACCCCAGACCGAGAGAAGCTCCGGACCTGACACGTGGCAAGCCACCCCGGAGCTTCCTGCTTCTCCCAAGCAAGCTCCGGAGCTGCCACGTGTCATACGTCGAAGCTGGCCGCTTTAAGCCCCCGGGAGACGTTGTAACGGCTCCGGATCTCCAAAGGACAGCCGCGGACTTCAAGACCCGATTAATTATCATTAATTCCACGTTAATGATATTTAGTCGGACGATCTTAACACCTGTAACGGCACTGTTGGAGCCGTTACAGGGTTATTAACAACAATTAATCTCGTGTATCAATACTAATAACCGCCAGGGCCACATGTCGGGCCAGGCTGACTTGTAACGGTTTGTCCTTGTACTATAAAAGGACAAACCGACGATACACGAGGAGAGGACTCTTGAACACTCGGAAGCTCACAAGTTAATACAACACACACACACACCCGTGGAGTAGGGTATTACGCTCAGGCGGCCCGAACCACGTAAACTATTGTGTCACTCGTGTCCAATCGCGTTTCACCTACTTGAGTCTCCGCGCGCCCAAACCGAACCTCAAACTCCTTCCACACTTTCGTAGTGTCAGGGGATCTGCCGACTCCAACAGTCGACAGTTGGCGCGCCAGGTAGGGGGCGCCTGAGATCTTCAAGAATGGTGAATTCTACGGCAGGATCATCCAACGGGCAACCTGCTGCTCAGGCTGTCGGAGGCAATCCCTCCAACATGCAGCCACCGGCAGGAGCCTCAGTTCCAGCGGGAGTCACACTCCCACCACCACCATCTTCTCCGGCAAGACATGCCGGACGACACGATGGTGCACCGGCGTCACATTCTGCGCCAGCAAGTCGTGACAACCCAGAACACGCGCTCCATGCAGCGTGTGTTCTCCTCCAGCGACCACCACCTCCGGATGCATCTCAAGGTGCCATGGAGCAATGGAGAGCTGATATTGAGCATTTGGTCGCAGCAGCGGCCGAACGCCTCAATAACCAGGGTCCACCCCCTTCAGGGCGGGCCCCGTCGCAGTGACGAACGTTGTCTGGAAGACTTGGTCCACATGTCTCCAACAACCGGAGAAGAGCTGCGTCACAGCAAGTGACGTCGTTGCCCTCTGGGGCACGTCGTGCCCATACTGCATCTCGGCTTTCGACGCACGACCTCCGGGCGGAGCTTGATCGCCGATACCGCCAACAGGATGGCCGTGTCCATATCGAGCGAGCTCGAGAAAGACGAGATGCTCAAGACCTTTCTACTCTGGAAGGAGTAGGAGGAGGCTGTTCCGCCCTAGCCATGCACCTGCGCATGGTTAGATGGCCACAGAAGTTCCGGCCACACTTGGCGGAAAAATTCGACGGGACTGTTAATCCCGTAGAATTTCTACAGATATACTCCACTGCGATCCTAGCAGCTGGAGGAAACGAGGCCGTAATGGCCAATTACTTTCCAGTGGCCTTAACTGGGACCGCCAGGTCCTGGTTTATGAGCCTTCCACCCAACTCTATCGACAGTTGGGAGGAGCTGTGCCGTCAGTTCACCGCCAATTTCGGGAGTTCATACACCCGTCCGGGCACTGAACTGGACCTTTTTGCGGTCGTGCAAAAAGGAGGAGAATCTTTGCGGTCATTCATCCAGAGATTCTCTCAGGTACGTAACACAATCCCTTCTATCTCAAGTGCTTCTGTCATTGTGGCATTCAGACAGGGTGTACGAGACAAGAAGATGTTGGAGAAGCTGGCGATCAAAGAGATCACCAGCGTCACGGAGCTCTTCAGCCTGGCTGACAAATGTGCCAGAGCTGCGGAGGGCCGTGAAATGCACTCCAAACCAGCCCTGGAGGATCATAAAAAATCCTCCAAAGAAGAAGCCGCTACCTCCGGGAGTGGCAAGAAGAAAAAGAAGACCAACGGCAAGAAGAAGCCGTCGGCCGACACATCCAACGTTGCAGCCGCTGCAACTCCTGGTGGCCGGGGGCCACGCCCCGAGAAGCGACCTCGACCGTCTTCTGAAGACGGTGGCAAATCCAAGATGTGGTGCCCCATTCACAAAACGAGCAGCCACAGACTGGAGGACTGCCGGGAGGTCCAAAACCTTGCCGAGCGCTACCACAAGCGCCGGGAAGGGTCTCCCTTCCGACAGAGGGAGGGAAAACAAAAGGTCTATGAAGCTCCGGCTGAAGAGGAGTTAGGGTTTCAGGACCCCAAAAAGGTCTTGAAAGCCGTCTACACCTCCGTCGACAATGATTCCGACGTCTCCGACAACGAGCGTCGAAAAACCATGAATACCATCTTTGGTGGATCATGGGACATCACCTCTCGTCGTGTCATCAAGACTATGCGACGGGATATGGCTGCTGTAGCTCCTACAGCTAGACCGGAGCCACATCGAAAGTGGATGGACACACCCATCACTTTTGATGCTTCGGACTGTCCTCAAAGAATGGTCGGAGCTGGCCAGCTACCCTTGATGGTATCTCCCACCATCAACAACATCCAGCTCCATCATGTCCTGGTAGATGGAGGTTCGGGGCTTAATCTCATCAGCTTCGAAGCTTTCACTAAGCTTCAGCTCCGACCTTCGGACCTCCAGCCCTCTCGACCTTTCTCCGGAGTAGGTCCGGGGGCCATCACTCCACTCGGAGCTATTACTCTCCCTGTTACCTTCGGGACCCGGGAGAAGTATCGCACCGAAAAGTTGATCTTCGACGTCGCTCAGATCAACTTACCATTCAACGCCATTTTGGGTAGACCTGCCTTGTACAAATTCATGGCAGCTGCTCATTATGGATACCTGGTGTTGAAGATGCCAACACCAGTAGGCGTTCTCCGGATCCGTGGAGATCGCACTGCCGGAGTAACTGCTCTGGAGGAACTCCACGCACTTACCACAGCGCAAGAGGAGGACTCCAAACAGAAGCAAGCTCCACAACCTCCGAGCATTCGTCAACGAGGCTCGACCTCTGCACCTCGTGTGCAGCCAAGCGGCGACACCGACATTCCCGTCAAAGTCGTCCAAATTGGTTCTGATGTCACTCAAACTACCCGCATATCGGGTGGCTTGAACGACAAATAGGAACTCGCGCTCATCACTTTCCTCCGGGCTAACGTTGACGTGTTTGCTTGGCAACCGTCACAAATGTCTGGGATCCCCAGGGAAGTGATTGAGCACAATCTGAAGATTTACCCCGACGCTCGGCCTGTGCACCAGAAACCTCGGAAGCAATCTGTAGAGCGACAGAACTTCATCCGACAAGAAGTAAAGAAGTTGCTCGAAGCCGGATTCATCCGAGAAGTCTACCATCCAAAATGGCTGGCAAACCCAGTCGTTGTGCCTAAAGCCGGCGGGAAACTTCGGATGTGCATCGACTACACCACACTGAATAAGGCATGTCCAAAAGATCCATTCCCACTACCTAGAATAGACCAGATAGTGGATTCCACCTCCGGGTGTGAGTTACTGTGTTTTCTAGACGCATATTCAGGATATCATCAAATCCGGATGTCTAGGGAAGATGAAGAACATACTTCATTCATCACAGTGGATGGATTGTATTGTTACACAGCCATGCCTTTTGGTCTCAAGAATGCAGCTTCAACTTTTGTACGAGCAATGTACAAAACTTTCGAAGAACTCATCAGAGACATAGTGGAAGTGTACGTCGACGACATCGTGGTTAAAGTCAAGAACAAGGAGTCCCTCTTGGACACCTTACAGTCTGTCTTCGACAAGCTGCGGGCCACCCGCACGAAGCTAAACCCAGACAAGTGCGTCTTCGGGGTTAGTTCCGGAAAGCTTCTTGGTTTCCTGGTAAGTCACCGGGGTATAGAGGCTAATCCGGCGAAGATAAAAGCCATTGAAGACATGCGGCCACCAACCCGCATCAAAGACGTCCAAAAATTAACTGGATGTCTAGCAGCCCTCAGCCGATTCATTTCAAGACTGGCGGAAAGGGCACTTCCCTTCTTCAAGTTACTGAGGAAGTCTGGACCATTCCAATGGTCTGAAGAAGCAGAGAAGGCATTCCAGGAGCTGAAACAGTTCCTCACCACCCTACCAGTTTTGGTAGCTCCGAACCCTGGTGAGCCTTTATTGCTTTACATTTCAGCAGCTGACGAAGTCGTCAGTATGGTTCTGGTTGCGGAGAGACCGGAACTACCCAATACTCAGGAATCCAGATCCCTTCGGGAGGATCCGGAGGTTCCTGAAAACGGGTCTGGGTCCCAGCTCCCAGACTCGAACCCAGAAGAAGCCACTTCAGAGGACCCGGATCCTTCCGATAGGATCCAGGTCATTCCTGAAGAAGCTCCGGGTTCCTCCACCCAGAACCCGGAGGTCCCCGAAGATAGTCTGGACCCCTCCGACAGGGTCCGGATCAATGGAGAGGAAGCTCCGGACCCCTCCGGGAGGGTCCGGACCATTCAACGCCCAGTATACTTCATCAGTGAAGTGTTACATGATGCCAAGACTCGATACCTAGAGGTGCATAAGCTGCTCTACGCAGTTCTTATTGCCTCAAGGAAGCTTCGACACTATTTCCAAGCTCACAAAGTCTCGGTGGTAACCTCATATCCACTTCGAGCGATCCTGCATAATCCCAATTCAACTGGGAATATAGCAAAGTGGGCAGCGGAACTGGCTGAATTCGACCTCGAATTCATTCCAAGGCAAGCAATCAAGAGTCAAGCGTTGGCAGATTTTGTGGCAGAATGGACTCCCTCTCCATTAAACCCTGGGGGCCCCAGCGAGCAGAAGACGGAATCACAAGTTCCGGCCTTCACTAAGCCTCACTGGACCCTTTACTTCGACGGCTCCATGCAGAAGCAGGGAGCCGGAGCTGGAATCCTTCTCCTCGCACCAACCAGGGAGAAGGTGAAATACATGGTACACCTTGACTTCAAGGCAACCAACAACATGGCGGAATACGAAGCACTCATCTATGGATTAAAGGTGGCACTATCATATGGTGTCAAGCAGTTGCTGGTCAAAGGAGATTCACAACTTGTCATCAAACAGGTGAAGGGTGAATGCTCCTGCAATAATCTCCAGCTGGCTGCTTATCTCCTTGAAGTCCAGAGGCTTCAGAAGGACTTCGAAGTCCTAGACCTTCACCATGTTCAGCGTGCTCACAACGCTGAAGCTGACGAACTCTCGACCAAGGCGTCAACCGGAGCTCCGGCTCTAGACGGAACCTTTGTCCGGAGGTTGTCAAAACCCACAGTTCAGCCTGCCGAACTGAACGAAGGGGGCGAGATCAGCATCCCGAAGCTGACGGTCCCGATGGCCCTGTTACCATGGCAGCCATCAAGGGTCGTAGGTGCTGCCGGAAGCTCCGAGCAACCCAGCACGCAAGACTCAAATGCTCAAGTTAGTTCCGAGGCATGGATCTCGGAGATCCGGAACTACTTGAAAGACAACATCCTTCCTGACGATGATGTATCCGCTGACCGGGTAGTCAGATTGGCTAAAAGATACACGTTGGTAGAAGGGGATCTCTACCGGCGCGGTGCCAACGGCATCCTAATGCGGTGCATCACAAGGGAAGAAGGCTGCGAACTCCTCGCAGAAATCTATGGAGGTGAGTGTGGGAACCACGCGTCTTCCCGCACGCTGGTCGGAAAAGCCTTTCGGCACGGCTTCTACTGGCCTACAGCGCTCCAGGATGCTACTGAGCTAGTGAAGAAATGCAAAGCATGCCAATTTCATGCAAAGCAAATTCATACACCTGCTCAGCCCTTACAAATGATACCTCCTACGTGGCCTTTCGCTGTGTGGGGGATGGACATCTTGGGACCCTTCCCAAGAGCCGTCGGAGGTTACAAGTTCCTGTATGTCGCCATCGACAAGTTCACCAAGTGGCCGGAAGCTACTCCTGTTGTGACGATCAACAAACAATCTGCAATCAATTTTCTACAATCTATCGTGAGCAGATTCGGAGTCCCAAATAAGATCATCACTGATAATGGGACTCAGTTCACAAGCTCCGCATTTCAAGGATATTGCGAAGACCTCGGCATACAAGTTTGCTACGCTTCTGTAGCTCATCCTGCCAGCAATGGACAAGCCGAGAGAGCAAACGCAGAGATCCTTAAAGGACTCAAAACGCGCACTTATGAGCGTTTGAAAAAACACGGAGCTAATTGGATCGAAGAGCTTCCCCCCACTTTATGGGCTGACAGGACTTCTCCAAGTCGGGCAACCGGAGAAACACCCTTCTTCCTGGTGTACGGAGCAGAAGCGATCCTTCCTCCGGAAATCACCTTGGGTTCCCTCCGAGTCCGGACCTTCGACGAAGCCGCGCAGGACCAGCTCCGGCGTGAAGACCTAGACCTCCTCGAGGAGGGAAGGTGCCAAGCAGCTGTTCGGAATGCCCGATACCGCCAAGCTCTACGGCGCTATCATCAGCGGCGTGTACACAACCGACAGCTCGAGGAAGGCGATCTGGTGCTACGGAGAATACTATCCAGAGAAGGGCAAAACAAACTCTCACCCAGCTGGGAAGGGCCCTTCCGAGTGATCAAAGTATCCCGACCCGGAAGCGTTCGCTTGGCTACCGAGGATGGGACACCTCTCCCAAATCCTTGGAACATCGAGCACCTCCGTAAGTTCTACACTTAATTCCACGGAGGTGAGTCTTAAGTAACTTGAAGTGTATGTTATAGAGTCATTGTACAGAGTCGGGTAGTTCCTCCGGGAGAGCAGCCGGACCTTTCCCGAAAGGTTTGAAGAGCTCATGCAACACTTGATACAGTCTCCGGACTAGAAGTGTGGCTAACTACCCTGGGTCAAACGAGAAACCAAACACACTTAGCCTGGTTCTGTACCCTAAGAGTGTACTTGTTTCCCCTGTACCCCGGACCTATAATGAAAGACATCTTCATGTGAAATAGACTCCACGTGCATTCATTTTTGCATAAGCTCGACATTTTTATTTTTCTCTTTCTTGTCTATAACAGAAACGTGCAATTCTTAAGAAATTCTAGTTAGACCGATTTACGTACGATTCGAGTTGAATTGTCGGATTTTTTAGATTTAAATATCATCTGTGGCCAACTCGCCTGAAAGCCGCCAAGCCATTCTAGGGCCGGAGTGCGCTATCGACTTAGCCTGGTCAAGCACCCTAAGTACGCCACTCTACCTACATCCCGGCAGGCCAAAGTAAGGTGGGTCCATGGACAATTGGATCTAAAAGAAAAGACAATTCATCCAATTATACTAAAAATCGTGTTCAACCTGAAATTCTCTTGAGAACCGTAAGCCGCAACGAAGTTATAGATAAGGAACGAATTTTACTATTTTTCTTGGCTTAAGTGTGCAGGAAAAATGAACCCTATGTTAATGGAGAAAACCGGAGCTAACCAAGCTCCGACTCCCACCAGGGCGTTAACTTAAAGATGGTGAGAAGACTCTATCACTAGAGTCTGTTGTCAGCAAGCCAGGCATGGCAAGGGTCACTGCCGGAGCTACTAAGCTCCGACACCTTGAAGTATTAACTATCGACACTCAACGTGTTGGTAGAGGCTATTGCCGGAGCTACAAAGCTCCGACGATGGACAGTGCTGGAGCTTCTAAGCTCCGACGACTTCAAGAGACCTTCACTATCGAAAACTTCGGACCTAAACTATACGAGTTCGAAGCAAATTTGTCTTCAACAAAACTCAACATCCTTTTGGTACATGTCCACAATCAAATTGTGCACATCTACCAGGGGGCCAAGTGAAGACAAAGATGTTGAAGACAAAAAATGAAATTCACGAAAAATTGGGGATTTCATTTCATCAGAAGACCGGAGATTACGTCTGGAGACAAGGGATTACAAAATTGAGGAAGAAGAGAAGATACAAATAAAGGCTAAGAAAGATAGTCCTAGACCCTATGGAAGAACTCAGCGACCTTCTGGGCGACCTCCGACACGCTGGCTCGGGTAGCTTCGCCTTCTCCTTCGACGGGGCCTTCAAGCACCGGGTCCAGAGAGAATCGAGGGTTCCGGCTAGTGTAACACGTCAACATATATTCTGTGACGTTCCTAGCCAGGGATTGCCCCTCGACCTCCAGCTGGTCCGCGATGACGTCGCCCACCTTGGAGAGCTTGCTGCCCGCAGCGCTCAACGCTTGCAACGCAAGGTCCGGCTCCGGCTCCGGATCATCCGGGAGCACAGGGCTGAAACCCATTGGCGCTAGCGCATCATCGGCCTTGCTCAGGAACTCCCAAATTTGCAGGGAGTCCGTCTTCCTCAGGCCCTTCATCTCTTCCAGGGACCTCCGGGCCGCCACCAGCTCCGAATTCTCGCGGGAAAGACGCTCGACTTCTTTGGCGTTTTGCTGAATCTTCGCAGCAACCCGCTTCTCAAGTCTTCCGAGCTCCTCTTCCCGGAGGTGGATCTTGTTCCGGCGGTCGACCAGGTCTTTCTCCCTAGCCTCTATTTTCTTCTCCCGGGCGACAAGGGCACACTCGTACTCGTAGAGTTCCTGCCCCCGCACCCAGGCCTTCTCCTCCTCCTCGAGGCAGCGCTCTTCCAATTTTTTATTGCGCTCCTCGATACCCTTGTCCGCCAGAGCTGTTTTCTCGGCGAGCTCTTCTTCACGTCGCAAGACGTCATCCCGTAGCTCCAGGAGTTTTTGCTCCTCATCCTCGAGCCGCTTTTCCCTTCCCTCAAGTGCCTCTCGGCGCTTGATAAGTGCGGTACTGATGGCCTCGAGTTGATCGAACCGAGAGTTGGCCGCATCATTAGCAGCCTTAGCTTGGTCATGGTACTCCCGGGATTGGGCGTCGAGGTTGTGAGTCATGCTCTCCCTCTCGTCCAGCATCTCACCCCAGAGCTCCAGGCGGACCTTCTCCCGCCTGATCCATTCCTTGTCCTCAGCAATCCTCGACTGCGCCAGCTTGGTCTCGAATTGGAGTCGATTACGCCACCTCCTAAGGGTTTGGCGCTCCTCTTCAAGAACCTTGCTGTCGTGGAAGAAGGCTAGTTGGACTTGGCGTAGACTGGAGCAAGCGTTGTCGATGGACATCGACAGCGAGATGGGCTCCGGACCTTCTGGGGTCTCCTCCGCTGGTTCCAGCGGGTCTTCATTTACAAAAATTGGGTCCCACTCTACGAGAGCGGAACCCCGAGCTTCCAAGGCACTAGGGCACTCCTCCGGGATGGCCTCAGTCGCCACCGAAGAAGGTCCCGCCACCAAATCTTCATTCGCCCCCTCAGGCTGGGGGCCGGCGACTTCGTTCAGGCACTCTGGCTCCGCCACGGGTACCATCGACGTCGTCGCCTCCACTGGCTCCGGCCGGGACGCTTCTTCTGAGGGAGGCTCAAGCTCCCTCGCCTCTTCGACCACCGGCTCTGCAGCCGGCGCCTCCACAATCACCGGCTCTGCAGCCGGCGCTCCAATAGCTACCGGCTCTGCGACCGGAGCTTCGGAAGTAACCGGCTCAATTGCCGGAACCACTTCAACTTCCGGCTCGCACGCCGGGGCTTCAGCCACCTCCGGCTCAACCGCCGGGGCTTCAGCACTTTCCGGCTCTGAGGCCGGGACCGCTACTTCCTCCGACTCAACAGCCGGAGCATCTACTTCTGCAGCACCAGGGCCCGGAGCTTCAACCTCCGGAGCGGGTGCCGCTGGCGCATCTTCAATCCCGTGGTCCGGCGCTACCACGGGAACTTCTGGAGACGAGTCGAGGTCCATGACCGCGACAGCCGGCGCCGGAGCTGTCGCAGCCTCCGCCTGGGGCGGCACCGTGGCTGGAGCAGAAGCCTTCGCAGCCTCAGACACTGCAGCTGAGGGCGGAGCTTCACTCCCCTTCTTGGGAACGCTGCAGATGAAGAATGAAGAAATTGAGCAAACAGATGCCATAATTAAAAATTAATTGAGGTAAGCAAGAAAAATTACCTTGGGAGATTCACGCACCAGCTTGCGCGGAACCTCTTTCCCGGACGTTCCGGGCTGGCCACGGTCGGCGTAGGAGCTCCGGGAAGACTCCCAGGACTTGCCGTAGCCGCGGGCGTTTCCCGGGTCGGAGCTCTCCTTGACCGGGAGGAACTCCTAGACCTGGAGGCCCTCACCGCTTCTCGAACCGGAGTCGCCTGTCCGGAGCTGGCACCTCCGGAGGGACCCATCACGGGGACAGCCGCACTCCGGGAGGATCCCACCGCCGGAACAGTAGCGCCCCGAAAAGACCCCACCACGGGGACAGACGCTACAGCGGCGGAGGATCCTCCTTCCTGAGGACGGGGAACTGGCGGGGAAGTAGCAAGCCCGACGGACCTCCCGTCAGCATGTCGCAGCTTCCTCTTCCGGCTCTCTGGCTCCTCTGCCAGCTCCTTGCCCTTGCCGGTGACCTCAGCTCTTGGCTGAGAGACAGGGGCGGAGCCGCCTTCCGACAACCCGGGGATCGCCAACCGGGCGGTCGATCTTCTCTCGACGACGCCAAGGTCGTCAAGCGCGGGCATCTTCCGCCGGAGCTCCCTGCTGAACTCAACTTCCACGTTCAGGGGGAGGAAAGCCGGCGGCGGAGTCAAGTACTCTCCGTCAACATCGATGCCGTGCTGGAATTTCTTGAGGTGAAACTCCAAGGACTTCCCCACCATGCTGGACTTCAACCCGGTTTCGACCCGGTCTTCGTCCATCACGCTGTTGAGGGCCCAGGCGAGCTTCTCCCTCCTCTTCAGCGGCGCCCACCTGTTGGACAGGAAGTTGCAGAACACCGCCTGGGGAGTCAATCCTCCCTCCACACATTGGCGGATCCTGGACAAGACGGGGTCGAAAGCTGCCGCCAGCACCGGAACTTCGCTCCACACCGACGTGTCAATGCCGGGCAGACCGTCTGGCAGCTCCAACCGCTCGTGCTCCTCCACCCGGACGACTACCCAATCTTTCTTCCAGTCATCCCACTTCCCGGAAGGGAACGACCGGAGGTACTTGAACGGGCACTTCTTGCGCTTCACAAAGTAGTAGAAGCCAAGGTACTCGTCACTTCGGCCGGTGGTTTGGACGGTGAAGAAGGTGCGGAAGAGCTCGATGCATGGAGGGATGCCCACCCACATCTCGCAGAAGTGGACAAAGATGGACACAAGGAGGAGGGAGTGAGGGCCAAGGTGGTATAGCTGCAGACCATAGAAGTCCAGCAACATCAAGAAGAAGGAAGAAAACGGTGGGATCAGCCCCACCATGGCGTACGATGAAAAGTACACCATTTCGCCGGAGTGCTCCTTTTTAAAGGGAAGCTCCCCGCCAGCGCGGACTGAATGGTTGAAGAAGTCCGACGACCACCCCATGAGGGCTCGGACCTTCTTCAGATCGCTCTCCGTCTTCAAACGACTTTCACGCAGACCCAACTCCATCGCAACACAGCTAGGCGAGAGAAGAGAAGCAAAAAACGAGTTGGGAGTTTGAGCGCAAGAACAGATGGAAAGCGTAAAGAACTCCCGACGGTGCGCTTTCCTTCTTAAGTAAGCCCTCGCAACGCTTGGATGGAAACTGCAGGGGAGTCAAGGATACTACTCAAGAATTCAACCCAGCCGATGACAAGAGGGCCCGGGACCACCCTGACGATCAAGTCGAGGTTCTTACCCAGGCGAACAGTTGTCATCACGAGGCGGGAAACCCAAAGGCGGCGGACTGACAAGGCGCGCGGAACCGATACGGTTTTCGTATCGGGAACCGGCGACCTTCAATTGCGAGAGATCCGCACGTCAAAGATCTTATCTGCCGCCTAAGGTGCGCCACGCGTCGGCACTTAACCGTAAAGTCCCACCAAAGGCACCTACAAAGACCCTTGAAGACCCAGTTCAAGAGTCACAAGAGTGGACCCACCTCCGGCGGAATGACTTCATCCCGTTGGCCTTCCCCGGAGGTAGGTCCAGGGGGCCACTGTCGGTACCCTAAAAACCATACACCCCCTGAGGATACAAAGATCTCAAGGGAAGGACATCTACTCAAATTGAAGACCCTCGGGGGCCCACTCGCCAGACGTAACCGGACCCGCTTCTCCAACATGGTTAGCCCCTAGGTTGCCACGTGTACTGTCAGACCAGAGCTGTTACCCACAAGGGTGAAGCTCCGGGCTAGATACTGAAACGGCACCTCCGGAGGTAACCCCAGACCGAGAGAAGCTCCGGACCTGACACGTGGCAAGCCACCCCGGAGCTTCCTGCTTCTCCCAAGCAAGCTCCGGAGCTGCCACGTGTCATACGTCGAAGCTGGCCGCTTTAAGCCCCCGGGAGACGTTGTAACGGCTCCGGATCTCCAAAGGACAGCCGCGGACTTCAAGACCCGATTAATTATCATTAATTCCACGTTAATGATATTTAGTCGGACGATCTTAACACCTGTAACGGCACTGTTGGAGCCGTTACAGGGTTATTAACAACAATTAATCTCGTGTATCAATACTAATAACCGCCAGGGCCACATGTCGGGCCAGGCTGACTTGTAACGGTTTGTCCTTGTACTATAAAAGGACAAACCGACGATACACGAGGAGAGGACTCTTGAACACTCGGAAGCTCACAAGTTAATACAACACACACACACACCCGTGGAGTAGGGTATTACGCTCAGGCGGCCCGAACCACGTAAACTATTGTGTCACTCGTGTCCAATCGCGTTTCACCTACTTGAGTCTCCGCGCGCCCAAACCGAACCTCAAACTCCTTCCACACTTTCGTAGTGTCAGGGGATCTGCCGACTCCAACAGTCGACAAGCTCCAACCATCTTTGTTGCCTCAAGTTCAGATCCGTTTGTGTGAAAATATACTTCAAACTCTTATGATCCGTGTAAATTTCACACCTATGTCCAAGAATATAGTGTCTCCAAATCTTCAATGCATGTACCACGGCTGCTAGTTCAAGATCATGCGTGGGGTAATTCTGCTCATGTTTCTTCAATTGTCTCGACACATAGGCGACCACTTGACTTTTTTGCATCAATACACATCCAAGCCCTTGTCTTGATGCATTGCAATAAATGTCAAAACTCTTGCTTACATCCGGCAATACCAAAACCGGGGCTGTTGTCAACTTCTTCTTCAACTCCTCAAAACTATTCTGACAAGCTTCAGTCCATTGGAACGCCTTTCCCTTCGTTAGCAACTCCGTCATAGGCTTGGCTATCTTGGAAAAGTCCTTAATGAATCGACGGTAATATCCAGCCATCCCAAGAAAACTCCGAATTTCCTTGACATTCTGTGGCGGTTCCCACTTAAGCACATCTCTCACCTTCCCTGGGTCAACTGATACTCCTCCTCCGGAAATAATATGGCCTAAGAAGGAAACTTCCCGTAACCAAAATTGACATTTACTGAACTTGGCATAAAATTGATGCTTCCTCAATTTCTGCAACGTAAGCCTCAAGTGTTCCTCATGTTCCTTCTCATCCTTCGAGTAGATCATAATATCATCAATAAACACCACAACGAACTTATCTAAGTACTCCATGAAGACCTTATTCATGAGGTACATAAAGTAGGCAGGTGCATTTGTCAATCCAAAAGACATCACGGTGTACTCATAAGATCCATACCGTGTCCTAAAAGCTGTCTTGGGTATGTCCGATGGTCTAATCTTCATTTGAAAGTATCCCGACCTCAAGTCAATCTTAGAGAAGACACAAGCACCCTTCATCTGATCAAACAAGTCTTCTATGCGTGGCAAGGTGTACTTGTTCTTGATTGTTACCTCGTTGAGAGCTCGGTAATCCACGCACATCCTTTGGGATCCGTCCTTCTTGTCCACAAATAGAACGGGTGCTCCCCAAGGTGAAGAGCTAGGGCGAATAAAACCCTTCTCTAATTGCTCTTGAATTTGTTTCTTGAGCTCCGCTAATTCCATAGGAGGCATCCTGTACGGCCTCTTAGCTATAGATGCAGTTCCAGGTATTAAATCAATAACAAACTCAATGTCTCGATCGGGTGGCATATCTGGCAACTCATTCGGAAACACATCCAAAAATTCACATACAACCGGAATCTCCTCAATTGCGGCACCGTCCATATGATTCAATTCCAATTGCTTTGGTGCGGTTTGAGATGCTTCAAATTCTACGGTGATCCCTTCCTCATTGGTCAACTTCACCGTCTTTGTGGCACATTCAATAACTCCATTGTGCTTCCTCAACCAGTCCATACCAAGTATAATATCCAATCCTTGAGAATCTAAAACAATGAGGTTGGCGGAGAAATCTACCCCCCTTATTCTAAGGCTTACTTTTGGACATACTATATTTGTCCTCATCTCTCCTCCAGGTGACTTAACCAACAGAGTAAACTTCATATGAGAGATAGGCAAACTATACTTGGCAACATACTTCAATGCAATGAATGAATGCGATGCTCCAGAATCAAATAACATAGTCGCGGGGTTGGAGTTAGCAAGAAACATACCAATGACCACGTCATCCGCTTGTTGAGCATCCACCGTAGAGACATGGTTCACGTTGCCACGAGCAAAATTCTGCTGTCCACGGCTTCCTTGTGGCTGTCCTCCATTAGGTCTTGGGTTTTGCCTCGGCGCATTGCTTCCTTGACCAAGGCCTGACTTAGGACATTGATTCGCAAAGTGCCCAGCTTCTCCACAAGTATAGCACCTCTTAACTCCACCAGAATTATTGGGACGATCTTGGTTTTGAACATTTGCAGCAGGAAAATTAGCACGAGGCTCATAGGGCATTGGAGGCCTAGGTGCTTGCATAACAGGGCGCTGCTGCACAAACTGAGTTGGGCGCGGTGCATAACCAGGGTGCTGAGCAGGAATAGAGGAGCTGTAATAGGGTGCATTGGGTGGTGCAAGGCGAGGGCGCACATTACTTCCTTGTTGCTGTCCTTGATATGGCGCCTTCCTCTTGATTTCTTGCTCCATCTCACGGATCTTGTTCTCAACCACAATTGCTTTGTCCACAAGCTTCTGAAAATTGACATAATCACAGTTGAGCAATTGTACTTGGATCATATTGTTCAATCCCCTCATGAACAAGTATTGCTTCCGGCTGTCCCGGCTAACATCCTCAAGCGCATATCTTGAGAGTTGAGTGAACTTATTGAGATATTCACTCACGCTTGATTTTCCTTGTCTCAAGTTCTCAAATTCTTGCCTCTTCAAGATCATAACACCTTCCGGCACATAATGAGAACGGAAACTCTCCTTGAATTCCGCCCAGGTAATTCTCTCTTGGTTCTCATGAGCATTGCAATAAGAATCCCACCAATCTGCAGCTGCTCCAACGAGTTGATGAGAAGCAAATAGCACCTTCTCCCGGTCACTGCATTGGACAATGGCTAGCTTCTTCTCCACGGACTTGAGCCAATCATCCGCATCCATAGGGTCTGCGGCTTGAGCAAAGGTTGGCGGCCTAGTCCTCATAAACTCTCCCAATCGGTTATGAGGAGGTGGGGGTGGCGGTGGAGGCATGTGGGGCTGATTGTTGATATTGCCAGCCTGCAGCTGTCCCATAGTCTGTATCATGGTCTGCATGAGCTGGTTTTGCATGGCCAATAGCTGTTTGATCTTGATAGCTCCCTGAGTAGATCCTTGCCCATTGTTGTTCTGAGGCACTCCATTGTTCTCCTCTTCATCATTGTCATCCCTCTGGTTGCGAGTCCTCACCATCTGAAGAAAAGCAGTAGGTAAGAATTAGAAAACACCCCAACTATATGCATCAAGGGATATGAAACTAAACAACTAGCTACACTAGCCTAGGTGGACATGGCAATGCTAAGGCATCCCAAAATCCTCTATTAAGCACACAAGCAAGCAATATATATAGCAAACAGCACTCCAAGCAAAAACACATCAATTCCTGAGTGCTCCTATGTGCTCTAAAGTGTCCATTCTATCTAGGCTGCATCCTACGGTCAACCTGTGGCTCTGACACCAATCTGTGACGCCCGGTTCCGAAAATGAACCAAGCTAACGCATATGTGTGCCCAGGATGTTCATCACACATACACGAGTACAATCACAAAAGAGTATACAGAAAATTACCACAAGACAAGATTAATTAACCAAATTTTATTACACAAACCAGATTATCCTCGAATACAAGCTCTAATGAATATTAATGACAAGTTCAACTAATGCAGCGGAAATAAACTAATTAAGCAACTAAGCAAACTAAGCAAAAGGGATAGCACAGCTCCAATAACACCACAGGCAAAGCTGACGGTAGACACGGCCTAGAACTCCGCATTGTCGCCATTAAACTCACAATCCTAACCTGCAACTGTGAGGGGGATTGCAAGAGTGAGTACATGTCGTACTCAGCAAGTGTGGAAAGTATGACATGTGGCTGATTCAAATGAAGCATGTAATAATGGCTAAGTGATGAAAAGTACAGTAAAACATTTGAAAAGCAATATATCATATTTATGTGAAGTAAACCCATCATAAACCATAAATAATACCATAATACCAGTCCATAATTCACCATCCTTATCCATGATTCCAGATTTCATCATTTGCCAATAACCATATTCAATACCAGAAAATAATCCATAACCATAACCATAACCATAATATCAACCATAACCATTACCAAACCATAACCATCCCAAAGTCCAATTTCCCTCTAATCATGGAAGTTGTCCAGGTGCTCATGACCGGGAGCACGGCTATCATGATAGTTTTAGTTAACTCTGCAGAGTTTGTACCTCTTTACCCACGTGTTCGTGATTTCATCACCCTTCGGTGACTAAGAACCTCCCTTATGCCCATGACCCGTCGGTCACATTACACACTTCCGTTGGTGTGTGGCCAAGAGATCACAAAATAGCCTTTACAAAGGGATTACTAGCCTATTTAGACCCCACTGAGGTTTCACCGGTGGCGATGTCTCCCGCAGAGCACATCTTCAACCAAGGGCCCCCTCTTGAGCCATTCGGATCCCAGGGTAGTCCCACCAATCATCAACAAACCCAATCCGACTACCCCTTCCCCGAGCATCCACAATGGTCCAAACAGCACTAGCAAAGCCCTAATTAATCAGCTACGACGCACCCATACTTGGCCTCGTGGTGGCACTGTAGTCCTGGCTTATTCTCGCATGAACCGGTCCTTAGATCTAAAGCAAGCAAACCACCATAACATCCAACCCATCCACATACCAGGCTTGCTTAGATCATCCATTACCATACCATGTTTAACCAGTTCATGTTAACCATAATCTCATCCATGCATAAGTAAAGTGAGTGATATAGTTGTTTCCCATCCCAGTTGATTAAGCGAAGCAAAAAGGTAAAAACACTTCCCGACTTTGTACCATGTATTCCAGGTGACAAGGGTGGTTTAACAAATCTAGTAAACTTCCTACCATAGGATTTCCCATCAATTTGACACAAGCATGCAGTTTTGCAAACAAAACATTTATTTTAAAAACAGGATCAATATGCTTCAAGGACACTTGCCTTGCTCTTGCTGTTGATTAGGGTCAAAGCCTTCAAACTCTTGATGTTGTAGATCCTCCGTGGCACTCTCTAGCGCAAATCCGACTAATCCATACAATAAACATACAAGACAAGAAACACAATCAAAGAGTGCACAAATATTACTCAATATGACATGACATGCATGATTGATGCAATGCAAGGTAGAACTTCTCACTAGATTGCTTTTAATGATCACTAACTAGCTCTAATAGATTTTAACAAGTTTATACAGGTTTGGGGTCGATTAGATCAAATTTTAGAATTAATTCAACACAATTTAACCAGAAAGATCGGACTAGTCCGCTAGGGACCGGACAAGTCCGCACTTGACGAGATCAGCAGATTAGGGTTTTCAAGATCGACGTGAATTTGGAGATTAGGGGTTGAATTCACATAAGGAAAAGAGAATAGAAGGTATCCCAGGTGTTTAGAACTCCAATGAACCAAGAAACTTGGAGGTAACACTTGGATCTTGATGATCTAGGGTTGGTGATGAACTTGGAGATGAATTGGTGGTGAAGGACGAAACTTGGTGGAGATCTTGATCCTCCTTCGTTTCCTCCTCTTCTTCTTCTTGTTTGGGATCTTCTCCTCCCTCCTTGATGGTGGCTCCCCACGAACTAGGGTTTGGGTGGGTGGAAAAGTGGCAAATAGATGTCAAACCAAGGGGTGGGGTTGTTTATATAGACGTGGAGGCTAGGGTTAGATGGATTTCGAGTTTAGGATGAGTAGAGGCCGGTTTAGAGTCCCACATGGGCTCTAAAAGAGTTGGGCACGACGTCCCTAGGCCCACTTGACGTGAAACCCAAGAAACAAGTCGTGAAACAAAAGGTCAATCTCGGAGTCACGAAATATCGGACAAGTCCGGACAGGACCGGACTAGTCCGAAGTCGTCCAGAGAGAAAATCGGACAAGTCTGGCCAAAAATCGGACAAGTCCGATCTTAGTCAGAAAGGAAAAACGGACAAGTCCGCTGGAACACTGGACTAGTCCGGAAAAGTCCAGGGACTTAGCAAATTTTCAAGGATTCATGGAATACCGGACTAGTCCGCACAAAATCGGACAAGTCCGAAGTTGTCCAGAGGCAAATATCGGACTAATCCGCAGCAAAAACGGACAAGTCCGTTTTTAGATAGAGAGAAATCGGACTAGTCCTCAGCAAAACCGGACTAGTCCGCACTTTCCTACATTTTTAAGTGCGGTTTTGCTCCAAATCAATTTTAAACTTGTTCCTCTTGTTATGGGTTAATGTTAAACATGTATATGAGTGCATGTAGGGCATGATGCATGAAAATGAGGGTGTTACAGACTAGTCCCGTCTTGTATAGATTTGTGCAATATGTGTGTTTATTTGTGTTTGAGCACTTGGGGTGTGTTTCCTTAACACACTACATACACAATGATCTACTACACTTGTTCCATGAGCTCTTCTCCACATTACTCCTCATTCTCCCTTCTTTTTGGCACTTTGCTTATTTTCCCATTAAAACCTGTGCTCATCTCAACAAAATAGTTAGGATCTCATTTGCTTGTCATAAACCATCCAAAAACCACAAGGGATTCCTAGATGCACTTTCAGGATCATTGAGAATATTTATTATCTTAGTTGAAAGGCATGAGTCGAAAATCGTTGTGCTACGGTCAAGTAATTCTCTGGAACTAGTATAATTGATGGAAATTTTCTGTACCCCGTGTATCTCATCATGATTTCCCAACATGTGAGTATTAGGGTCTATAGTGCGCACTTGAGGGTTAGGTCTTGAATTTATCACATCCAATTGGTGTCCATCAATATTTTGTTAACTTGCATTTACTTGGTGTGAGGAAGATTTTATCCTCGTAGTCTTTGGACGCTTATTTGAAGCATCTTTCTGCTGAATTGCTCTCCCCCTTTTCGGAGGTGGAGTGGTTTTTATTGGTGCATCCACTCTACATGGTGCATTAACAGCAAAATTTAAAGACTTTGTGACACCTTTATAATTAGTAAACACATCTGACAGATTATTAGCAATTTGCTGTAACTCAATAGTTTTCTGAACTTGAAGTTCAGTCTCCTTTATACGTGGATCAGAGGTTAGGGTGGATTTATCATCCCAATTAATTTCTCGGCTTTCATTGATATATTTATTATCTTCCCCTAAAATCGAGAAATGATCCTCATTAAAAATGCAATCAGCAAACCGGGTCAAGAATAAATCGCCCATTAAAGGCTCCAAATATTTTATGATAGATGGGGATTAAAATCCCACGTAGATCCCCAATTTTCTATAAGAGCCCATACATGTTCGCTTTGGTGGTGAAATTGGTGTGTACACTGCACATCCAAATTTCCGCAGATGGGAGATATTTGGTTGATCTCCACGCACAAGTTGGAGTGGGGAGGTGGTATGATATGTAGTTGGACGTAGTTGTAGAAGATTAGCAGCGTGTAAAACTGCATGATCCCAACAAGATGTTGGTAAATTGCATCCTTGCAATAATAGCCTAGCTATGAGCTTTACTCTCTTTATAAGAGATTTTGCCAAACTATTTTGTGTGTGAACATATAGAACAGAATGTTGTACCTCAATACCTTGAGCCATACTGTCGAAGTGTATAACGACACTTCCTCCGGTAGTACTAAATTGTAGCCCGCGGAGGTTCTTGTATTAGTTTGGGCGCGCGGAGACCTAGAACAGGATGATGACACATATGATTTACGTGGTTCGGGCCGCCTGAGCGTAATACCCTACTCCACGGGGTGTGTGTAGTTGTATTGAGGATTTCAGTAGTGCTGGCGTGCATATGAGCTTAGATGTCCATGTACCGTGCGACGCAGTCCTTTTATAGTCTAAGGACTATCCGTTACAACACTGCCTGACCCGACATGTGGCCCTGGCGTATTTAATATACTAATACACGGTCTACGAGTATTAAGTGTGATTAACAGTGCGATAACATGTCTTAATGGCAGCGTTACCCCTATTAACAACCCACAACCGTGTGTTATTAATATAACATTAATGACACATAATCAGGTCTTGTAAATGTCGCTTGAATGTTCGTGCTGTTGAAGATCCGCCAATATCCCCGTTGGTGTAAGGTCTAGAGGACCCACATGTGGTAGCTCTGGAGCTTCCCCTCGTGGGGAGATAGGTCCGGAGCTGCTATACACGTGGCGGCACCAGATCTCCCCTCTACTGGGGGTTAGGTACGGGGTCATTATACACGTGTCAACCGCGGAGCTTCCCTATGTTGGGAGTTCAGCTCTGGTCTTACATTACACGTGGCAATCCCAGAGCTACCCACATAAGGAAGGCGGGTCCAGTGCCGTGTGACATGTGGAGCCCGAGGAAGCATTCAACTCTGACAGGTGGAACTCTCTTGCAGTTCTTGCGGTATCATGGGGAACCCGGTACGCAGGGTACCGACACATACAATAATCATTAAAGACTCGAGATGTAAATTCAGCAGCATTATCCATACAAATAATTTTTTATCCTATCTTCAGGATAATTTGCTTTCAACCTTATGAAGTGTATCATAAATTTGGCGAAAGCATGGTTACGTGAAGATAATAAAAAGACGTATCTAAATGGACCATCTTGTAGATGCGTCTATTAAAACCATGAAGTATCTAAATGGACCACACAGTGGTTGTATGGGTCCACAAATGTCTCCTTGAATGCGTTCAAGGAACTTTAAATGTTCAGCATGGATCTTAAGCGGAGAAGGTCGCAAGATCAACTTACCCATAGCACATGAAGTGCAGACAAAATTATTAGAATATGAAAATTTTGCATTACTTAGTTCATGTCCGGTACAATTACTAATAATTTTCCTCATCATCCCTATTCTAGGATGACCTAGGCGTGAATGTCAGGTCTTGAATGTATCAACATTCTGGAAAATCATCTTGTATGCAACATATTGTACGGGTTTGATTTATGTGAAATACAATCTAGATGGAGTAGAAGGAATTCTTTCTAGAACTTCATGACCATATCCGGAATTATTAGAAATAAGAAAGAAATTTTTCTTTATTTTCTTCATGAGTATATATATGTAACCCATTTTCCGGATATCTCTAAAATTTATGAGAGTACGTGTAGAATCGGGATACAATAAAGCATCCTCAATTATCACTTGTGTTCTATTAGAAAACATAATAGTGGCTCGGCCAGAACCAACTACTGTAGCATCGCTTCCAGCGATGGTTAAAACATAAGTATAGAGTTTGTGGTGCAACTATCCACACGGCACATTTCTTCCTCCATCTTAACTTATCGTGAGATTTAAAAACTAAGAATTATAAAAATTCAATTAGTTGCATTAAAACATACTTACATAATTAGAGTATTACATAACTCTAATATATAAGAACATTATGTTTATTACAACACACTTTTTATATAGACTATTGTATTTACAAATATCTATGGTAAGCGATCTAGACTAGATCGCCGAACATGTCGTTCGATTTATATTCTACCATATCATTGTCTATGTCCATATAGTCATCAACACTTAAATTTAGTTTGTTGTTGCTTGGATTTTCAACATCCTTGCTTGAACAACCGGCTTCAAATGTTGGCTTTGTTGGGATAGTAAAATGAGTTTCATACTCATTTCTCGATCCTTGATCTTTCTTGTCATTTTCCAGTGATTTCTGGTACAATGCCACAAAGTGCTTATGTGTGCGACACTTATCAGCTGTATGTTTATAAGTGTCACATGCCTTACACTGCACATTCTTCCCTTTAAAGGGAGCACTATTCTTTTTCATTGTCTTTGAAAAATTCTTATATTTCCACCTATTGCGACGCCGCCTTGCAGGCCTATCATTCTTCTTTGGATTTGAATCCTTAGAAGCACTTGCTTTGTTCTCATTATGATGTATTTCAGGAAGAGGAGCAGCCACAACACGACATTGGTGATGATTCTTAACAGTAAGTTCATTATGCTTCTCTTCCTAAAGTAAATCTCTAATGAGGTCAGCATAATTTTGGTAGTTCCGGACCCGATATTGATGTTGTAAGACCCGATGAGATGGAAGCATTGTTTGAAGAGTCTTTTCAATATTATATTCCTCTGATGGTTCTTTCTCACAAAATCGCAATATGGCGCATACCTTATGAACAACATGATTATAATCTCCAATATATTTAAAGTCTTGAAGATGAAGTTGAGTCCGCTCGTGGTTGGTCTCAGGCAATAATATTGCCTTTTGCTGTTCATAACGATATTTTAATGCGACCCGAAGACTATGAGGTTCCTCCTCCATCACATATTCTGACTTTAAGTCGGGGTGAAGGTAGTTACGGATGATGTATAGTGTCTGGTACTTATATGTTCCAGAAATATTACATTTATTTCTTCTGGAGGAGTAAGTGCAACCATGATTCCATGGAGAGCCAACCTTATCTTGATGTTGTAAGGATCGAATGCCCAAGAGGGGGGTGAATTGGGATTCTTTTCAAAAATTTAAAGCAATAAAACTTAATTACTAAAAGCCCAATTCCCTATGCGAACAACCTATGCATTCAAGTGAATGGTAACTTTGCGGTATATGAAATGCATAAGTGTAAGGTGAGAGGAATAGAATGCAAACTCTCGAGGAGACACGAAGATTTATCCCGTGGTTTGGCAAGATCGTCAAGATCTTCCTACATCCACGTTGTGGCACCCACCAAAGGGTATAGCCACACCCAAGTCACCGAGACTAGAGATCTTCACTATACTTCTCCGTTTGCCAACCTCGGCAAGGTGGAGCTCAATCCTTGTACAACTTGGATCTTCCGGGCTTCAACAACCGTCTTGGCAAGCTCCGAAAGGCTCTCTCAAATACAACCACCAAGGGACACTCCCTTATAGCTCTCACTACACTAGAGATTCCAATCACCAAGAATGGAAGCACACAAGCACTATCTCTAGCAAGTTCTAGCCTATCTCTTAGTGTGTAAGTGGTGTAGATGATCTAGAAGTGGTAGCTCAACGTCTTGAATGCTTGAGAATGTGTAGAGTATGTCTGGTAGTCAAGACTTGTCGAATAGACTGGTTGAAGGGGTATAAATAGCCAGCCTACACGAAATAGCCATTGGAAAAGTAGACTGACATCACTGCTCTGCGAACACCGAATGATCTGATGCTCTCCCTTCAGTTATCATCGGTCAAATCCAAATTAGCTGATGTCACTGTGTCAGATATGACCGTTGTTAGACCGATGTTACACTTCTCTTCTCTCGGATGATCCGGTGGCACTTCCTCCAGAATTGGTTCAGACTTTATGCTTACTGGAGTGATTGACCGATGTGTTTATAGTTGTACATCGGATGATCCGGTGGTACACTTGGTCCAAAGGAATTGCTTATTGTACTGATGGACCGATGTAGTATGCCCTTCATCATCGGATGATTCGGTGAGTACTTGGTTCTGAGGTCTTCTTCTTCTACTGAACCAACTCGAGCGATGTGTTGTTTTCTGAAAACATCGGTGGATCCGGTGAGTTGATTTTGTTTGCTTCAAGTTGTTCTAAGTGATTTTTTTTGGAATTTTCTCGAGCGACCTCTTATACATTAGTTTGAAATAATCTTCTGATGATTTTCAAGCATTGAGTACTGTCAATATTGGTTGAATGAGAGCTTTTACTTCTAATCTTCATAACATTGATTGATATCATAAAGTGATTGTTTAGGGGTCTCCAATTGTATCCAGTGATCAGTAGATGATATTCATATTCATATAGATTTCATTGTAATGAGTGATATGGGAGACCTTGCATCCACAAATTCATTAGTAAAATTCAACGGTTGTCATTAATCACCGAAACCATACCTCATAGGGGCCTAGATGCTTTCAGATGTCCAAAGCCCATTTAGGGTAATTGTGGTCATCAAGGACAAGTTCTTTAAACTCGCAAGCCATTGATTCCTACATATAGGAAACTAGAGATTTTATTAATAAAATCATCATGGTGGTGTTGTAACGTATGTTAATCATAATGAAAAACACATATAATTTATTCGTTTTTGTCCAGCCAAATTTTTGAGAAATGGCTTAGGAAAAAGAATAATTCACGGTATCATTTATTCTCAATAAGGTCAACTTGTAAAAATGGTCGAATGAAAATGAGTCATATACATTATATGTAGAGATGATGAATGCTTGTATTAAGCCAAATATAACTAAATAACTTAACTAAGATAAATCAAATCTCTTTATATTTTATGTGTAATCATATAGTCTCATCATAAGCCAAAATTTTAAAATTAGCTTAAATGATGGTTTATGTAAATATTCGAAATGTAGTTAACAAAATTCTATTACTTTTGGGCCATAATTTTAAAGAATAGCCTGAACAAGAGAAATTTTGGACAAAGTGTTAATGATTGAATATTTTGGATTCATTTGGCCAAAATTTTAATTTTTAGCCAAAATATTGCAATTCAATCATAATGGTGCAAAATACATTGCAATACAACACTTGTCATAATCACAATATAATATTGATCATAACTATATTTACATAATATTTACAATATTACATACATTTGCAGGAATTTAAACTAAATTCTAATTTAAATTCAAACTAAATTAAACTGCAAACTTAAATAGAAAATAAATCAGATAAATTGTTTCTGGGCTAGCCAGGGGAAGAGCACGGCCCATCCCGCGGCCCGTGCGCACGCTCGCGGCCTAGCCGGCGTTGGTAGCCAGCGGCCCAACGTGGCGGTCTGGCGACGACCCATCGAGGCAGCCCAATAAACAACCGAAGGAGCAAGAAGATAAGAGGGGTGGGCGGTGGGCGGTTAGGGTTATCCCGTAACTATAGCCACCTCTTTCCCTCTGCCACTCCATCTCGCTCCTTCTTCTCACTTCGACGATGTATCGGTTCTGTCGACTGTTGGAGTCGGCAGATCCCCTGACACTATGAAAGTGTTGAAGGAGTTTGTGGTCCGGTTTGGGCGCGCGGAGACTTAAGAAAGTGAAACGCGATTGGACACGAGTGACACAGTGGTTTACGTGGTTTGGGCCGCCTGAGCGTAATACCCTACTCCACGGGTGTGTGTATGCGTGTTGTATTAACTTGTGAACTTCAGAGCCTTCCAAAGTCCTCTCTCGTGTATCGTCGGTTTGTCCTTTTATAGTACAAGGACAAACCGTTACAAGTCAGCCTGACCCGACATGTGGCCCTGGCGGTTATTAGTATTGATACACGAGATTAATTGTTGTTAATAACCCTGTAACGGCTCCGACAGTGCTGTTACAGGTGTTAAGATCGTCCGATTAAATATCATTAATGTGGAATTATTGATAATTAATCGGGTCTTGAAGTCCGCGGCTGTCCTTTGGAGATCTGGAGCCGTTACAACGTCTCCCGGGGGTTTGAAGCGGCCTGCTCCGACGTATGGACACGTGGCAGCTCCGGAGCTTGCTCGTGGGAAGCGGGAAGCTCCGGGGTAGCCTAACACGTGTCAGGTCCGGAGCTTCTCTCGGTCAGGGGTTACCTCCGGAGGTGCCGTTTCAGTACCTAGCCCGGAGCTTCACCTTGGCGGGTAGTAGCTCTGGTCTGGCGGTACACGTGGCAACCTAGGGGTTAACCATGTTGGAGAAGCAGATCCGGTTATGTCTGACAAGTGGGCCCCCGAGGGTCCTTCATTTGAGTAGATGTCCTTCCCTTGAGATCTTTGTAACCTCAGGGGGTGTATGGTTTTTAGGGTACCGACAGTGGCCCCCTGGACCTACCTCCGGGGAAGGCCAACGGGATGAAGTCATTCCGCCGGAGGTGGGTCCACACTTGCGACTCTTGAACTGGGTCTTCAAGGGTCTTCGGAGGTGCCTTTGGCGGGGCTTTACGGTTAAGTGCCGACGCGTGGCGCACCTCAGGCGGCAGATAAGATCTTTGGCGTGCGGATCTCTCGCAATTGAAGGTCGCCAGTTCCCGATACGAAAACCGTATCGGTTCCGCGCGCCTTGTCAGTCCGCCGCCTTTGGGTTTCCCGCCTCGTGATGACAACTGTTCGCCTGGGTAAGAACCTCGACTTGATCGTCAGGGTGGTCCCGGGCCCTCTTGTCATCGACAGGGTTGAATTTTTGAATAGTATCCTTGACTCTCCTGCAGTTTCCATCCAAGCGTTGCGAGGGCTTACTTAAGAAGGAAAGCGCACCGTCGGGAGTTCTTTACGCTCTCGATCTGTTCTTGCGCTCAAACTCCCGACTTGTACTTCGCTCCTCTTCTCTTGCCTAACTGTGCTGCGATGGAGTTGGGTCTGCGTGAGAGTCGTTTGAAGACGGAAGGCGATCTGAAGAAGGTCCGAGCCCTCATGGGGTGGTCGTCGGACTTCTTCAACCGTTCAGTCCGCGCCGGCGGGGAGCTTCCCTTTAAAAAGGAGCACTCCGGCGAGATGGTGTACTTTTCATCGTATGCCATGGTGGGGCTGATCCCACCGTTTTCTTCTTTCTTCTTGATGCTGCTGGACTTCTATGGTCTGCAGCTATACCACCTTGGCCCTCACTCCATTCTCCTTGTGTCCATCTTTGTCCACTTCTGCGAGATGTGGGTGGGCATTCCTCCCTGCATCGAGCTCTTCCGGACCTTCTTCACCGTCCAAACCACCGGCCGAAGCGACGAGTACCTTGGCTTCTACTACTTTGTGAAGCGCAAGAAGTGCCCGTTCAAGTACCTCCGGTCATTCCCTTCCGGGAAGTGGGATGACTGGAAGAAAGATTGGGTAGTCGTCCGGGTGGAGGAGCACGAGCGGTTGGAGTTGCCAGACGGTCTGCCCGGCATTGACACGTCGGTGTGGAGCGAAGTTCCGGTGCTGGCGGCAGCTTTCGACCCCGTCCTGTCCAGGATCCGCCAATGTGTGGAGGGAGGATTGACTCCCCAGGCAGTGTTCTGCAACTTCCTGTCCAACAGGTGGGCGCCGCTGAAGAGGAGGGAGAAGCTCGCCTGGGCCCTCAACAGCGTGATGGACGAGGACCGGGTTGAGACCGGGTTGAAGTCCAGCATGGTGGGGAAGTCCTTGGAGTTTCACCTCAAGAAATTCCAGCACGGCATCGATGTTGACGGAGAGTACTTGACTCTGCCGCCGGCTTTCCTCCCCCTGAACGTGGAAATTGAGTTCAGCAGGGAGCTCCGGCGGAAGATGCCCGCACTTGACGACCTTGGCGTCGTCGAGAGAAGATCAACCGCCCGGTTAGTGATCCCCGGGTTGTCGGAAGGCGGCTCCGCCCCTGTCTCTCAGCCAAGAGCTGAAGTCACCGGCAAGGGCAAGGAGCTGGCGGAGGAGCCGGAGAGCCGGAAGAGGAAGTTGCGACATGCTGACGGAAGGTTCGTCGGGCTTGCTACTTCCTCCCCCGTTCCCCGTCCTCAGGAAGGAAGATCCTCCGCCGCCGTGGCGGCTGTCCCTGTGGTGGGGTCTTTTCGGAGCGCTACTGTTCCGGTGGTGGGATCCTCCCGGAGTGCGGCTGTCCCCGTGGTGGGTCCCTCCGGAGGTGCCAGCTCCGGGCAGGCGACTCCGGTACGAGAAGCGGTGAGGGCCTCCAGGTCCAGGAGTTCCTCCCGATCAAGGAGGGCTCCGACCCGGGAAACGCCCGCGGCCACGGCAAGTCCTGGGAGTCCTCCCGGAGCTCCTACGCCGACCGTAGCCAGCCCGGAACGTCCGGGAAAGAGGTTCCGCGCAAGCTGGTGCGTGAGCCTCCCAAGGTAATTTTTCTTGCTTACCCCAATTAAATTTTAATTATAGCATCTGTTTGCTCAATTTCTTCGTTCTTTATCTGCAGCATTCCCAAGAAGGGGAGTGAAGCTCCGCCCTCGGCCACAGTGTCTGAGGCTGCGGGGGCTTCTGCTCCAGCTCCGGTGCCGCCCCAAGCGGAGGCTGCGACAGCTCCGGCGCCAGCTGTCGTGGTCATGGACCTCGACTCGTCTCCAGAAGTTCCCGTGGTAGCGTCGGACCACGGGATTGAAGATGCGCCAGCGGCACCCGTTCCGGAGGTTGGAGCTCCGGGTCCTGGTGCTGCAGAAGTAGAAGCTCCGGCTGTTGAGTCGGAGGAAGTTGCGGTCCCGGCTTCAGAGCCGGAAAATGCTGAAGCCCCGGCGATTGAGCCGGAGGTAGCTGAAGCCCCGGCGTGCGAGCCGGAAGTTGAAGTGGTTCCGGCAATTGAGCCGGTTACTTCCGAAGCTCCGGTCGCAGAGTCGGTAACTATTGGAGCGCCGGCTGCAGAGCCGGTGATTGCTGAAGCGCCGGCCGCAGAGCCGGTGGTCGAAGAGGCGAGGGAGCTTGAGCCTCCCTCAGAAGAAGTGTCCCGGCCGGAGCCATTGGAGGTGACGACGTCGATGGTACCCGTGGCGGAGCCAGAGTGCCTGAACGAAGTCGCCGGCCCCCAGCCTGGGGGGGCAAATGAAGGTTTGGTGGCAGGACCTTCTTCGGTGGCGACTGAGGCCATCCCGGAGGAGTGCCCTAGTGCTTTGGAAGCCCGGGGTTCCACTCTTGTAGAGTGGGACCCAATTTTTGTAAATGAAGACCCGCTGGAACCAGCGGAGGAGACCCCAGAAGGTCCGGAGCCCATCTCGCTGTCGATGTCCATCGACAACACTTGCTCCAGTCTACGTCAAGTCCAACTAGCCTTCTTCCACGACAGCAAGGCTCTTGAAGAGGAGCGCCAAACCCTTAGGAGGTGGCGTAATCGACTCCAATTCGAGACCAAGCTGGCGCAGTCGAGGATTGCGGATGACAAGGAATGGATCAGGCGGGAGAAGGTCCGCCTGGAGCTCTGGGGTGAGATGCTGGACGAGAGGGAGAGCATGACTCACAACCTCGACGCCCAATCCCGGGAGTACCATGACCAAGCTAAGGCTGCTAATGACGCGGCCAACGCTCGGTTTGATCAACTCGAGGCCATCAGCACCGCACTCATCAAGCGCCGAGAGGCACTTGAGGGAAGGGAAAAGCGGCTCGAGGATGAGGAGCAAAAACTCCTGGAGCTACGGGATGACGTCTTGCGACGTGAAGAAGAGCTCGCCGAGAAGACAGCTCTGGCGGACAAGGGTCTCGAGGAGCGCACTAAAAAATTGGAAGAGCGCTGCCTCGAGGAGGAGGAGAAGACCTGGGTGCTAGGGCAGGAACTCTACGAGTACAAGTGTGCCCTTGTCGCCCGGGAGAAGAAAATAGAGGCTAGGGAGAAAGACCTGGTCGACCACCGGAACAAGATCCACCTCCGGGAGGAGGAGCTCGGAAGACTTGAGAAGCGGGTTGCTGCGAAAATTCAGCAAAACGCCAAAGAAGTTGAGCGTCTCTCCCGCGAGAATTCGGAGCTGGCGGCGGCTCGGAGGTCCTTGGAAGAGATGAAGGGCCTAAGGAAGACGGACTCCCTGCAAATTTGGGAGTTCCTGAGCAAGGCCGACGATGCACTGGCGCCGATGGGTTTCAGCCCCGTGCTCCCGGACGATCCGGAGCCGGAGCCGGACCTTGCATTGCAAGCGTTGAGCGCTGCGGGCAGCAAGCTCTCCAAGGTGGGCGACGTCATCGCGGACCAGCTGGAGGTCGAGGGGCAATCCCTGGCTAGGAACGTCACAGAGTATGTGCTGACGTGCTACACTAGCCGGAACCCTCGATTCCCTCTGGACCCGGTGCTTGAAGGCCCCGTCGAAGGAGAAGGCGAAGCTACCCGAGCCAGCGTGTCGGAGGTCGCCCAGAAGGTCGCCGAATTCTTCCATAGGGTCTAGGACTGTCTTTCTTAGCCTTTACTTGTATCTTCTCTTCTTCCTCAATTTTGTAATCCCTTGTCCCCAGATGTAATCTCCGGTCTTCAAATGAAATGAAATCCTCACTTTTTTGCGAATTTCATTTTTTTGTCTTCAGCATCTTTGTCTTCACTTGGCCCCCTCGTAGATGTGCACAATTTGATTGTGGACATGTACCAAAAGGATGTTGAGTTTTGTTGAAGACAAATTTGCTTCGAACTCGTATAATTTAGTTCCGAAGTTTTCGATAGTGAAGGTCCCTTGAAGTCGTCGGAGCTTAGAAGCTCCGGCACTGTCCATCACCAGAGCTTAGTAGTTCCGGCAATAGCTTCTACCAACACGTTGAGCGTCGATAGTTAATACTCCAAGGTGTCGGAGCTTAGAAGCTCCGGCGATGACCCTTGCCACGCCTGGTTTGTTGGCAACAGACTCTAGTGATAGAGTCTTCTCACCATCTTTAAGTCAACGCCGACGGTTGACGCCTTGGTGGGAGTCGGAGCTTGGTTAGCTCCGGTTTTCCTCCATCAATATTGGGTTCATTTTTCCTGCACACTTAAGCCAAGAAAAATAGTAAAATTCGTTCCTTATCTATAACTTCGTCGCGGCTTACGGTTCTCAAGAGAATTTCAAGTTGAACACGATTTTTAGTACAATTGGATGAATTGTCTTTTCTTTTAGATCCAATTGTCCATGGACCCACCTTACTTTGGCCTGCCGGGATGTAGGTAGAGTGGCGTACTTAGGGTGCTTGACCAGGCTAAGTCGATAGCGCACTCCGGCCCTAGAATGGCTTGGCGGCTTTCAGGCGAGTTGGCATCAGACGACATTTAAATCTAAAAAATCCGACAATTCAACTCAAATCGTACATAAACCGGTTAAACTAGAACTTCTTAAGAATTGCACGTTTCTGTTATAGACAAGAAAGAGAAAAATAAAAATGTCGAGCCTTATGCAAAAATGAATGCACGTGGAGTCTATTTCACATGAAGATGTCTTTCATTATAGGTCTGGGGTACAGGGGAAACAAGTACACTCTTAGGGTACGGAACCAGGCTAAGTGTGTTTGGTTTCTCGTTTGACCCAGAGTAGTTAGCCACACTTCTAGTCCGGAGACTGTATCAAGTGTTGCCTGAGCTTTTCAAACCTTTCGGGAAAGGTCCGGTTGCTCTCCCGGAGGAACTACCCGACTCTGTACAATGACTCTATAACATACATTTCAAGTTACTTAAGACTCACCTCCGTGGAATTAAGTGTAGAACTTACGGAGGTGCTCGATGTTCCAAGGATTTGGGAGAGGTGTCCCATCCTCAGTAGCCAAGCGAACGCTTCCGGGACGGGATACTTTGATCACTCGGAAGGGCCCTTCCCAGCCGGGGGAGAGTTTGTTTTGCCCTTCTCTGGATAGTATTCTCCGTAGCACCAGATCGCCTTCCTCGAGCTGTCGGTTGCGTACATGCCGCTGATGATAGCGCCGTAGAGCTTGGCGGTATCGGGCGTTCCGAACAGCTGCTTGGCACCTTCCCTCCTCGAGGAGGTCTAGGTCTTCACGCCGGAGCTGGTCCTGCACGGCTTCGTCGAAGGTCCGGACTCGGAGGGAACCCAAGGTGATTTCTGGAGGAAGGATCGCTTCAGCTCCGTACACCAGGAAGAAGGGTGTTTCTCCGGTTGCCCGACTTGGAGAAGTCCTGTTAGCCCATAGAGTGGGCGGAAGCTCTTCGATCCAATTAGCTCCGTGCTTTTTCAAACGCTCATAAGTGCGCGTTTTGAGTCCTTTAAGGATCTCTGCGTTTGCTCTCTCGGCTTGCCCATTGCTGGCAGGATGAGCTACAGAAGCGTAGCAAACTTGTATGCCGAGGTCTTCGCAATATCCTTGAAATGCGGAGCTTGTGAACTGAGTCCCATTATCAGTGATGATCTTATTTGGGACTCCGAATCTGCTCACGATAGATTGTAGAAAATTGATTGCAGATTGTTTGTTGATCGTCACAACAGGAGTAGCTTCCGGCCACTTGGTGAACTTGTCGATGGCGACGTACAGGAACTTGTAACCTCCGACGGCTCTTGGGAAGGGTCCCAAGATGTCCATCCCCCACACAGCGAAAGGCCATGTAGGAGGTATCATTTGTAAGGACTGAGCAGGTGTATGAATTTGCTTTGCATGAAACTGGCATGCTTTGCATTTCTTCACTAGCTCAGTAGCATCCTGGAGCGCTGTAGGCCAGTAGAAACCGTGCCGAAAGGCTTTTCCGACCAGCGTGCGGGAAGATGCGTGGTTCCCACACTCACCTCCATGGATTTCTGCGAGGAGCTCGCAGCCTTCTTCCCTTGTGATGCACCGTATTAGGATGCCGTTGGCACCGCGCCGGTAGAGATCCCCTTCTACCAACGTGTATCTTTTAGCCAATCTGACTACCCGGTCAGCGGATACATTATCGTCAGGAAGGATGTTGTCTTTCAAGTAGTTCCAGATCTCCGAGATCCATGCATCGGAACTGACTTGAGCATTTGAGTCTTGCGTGCTGGGTTGCTCGGAGCTTCCGGCAGCACCTACGACCCTTGATGGCTGCCATGGTAACAGGGCCATCGGGACCGTCAGCTTCGGGATGCTGATCTCGCCCCCTTCGTTCAGTTCGGCAGGCTGAACTGTGGGTTTTGACAACCTCCGGACAAAGGTTCCGTCAGGAGCCGGAGCTCCGGTTGACGCCTTGGTCGAGAGTTCGTCAGCTACAGCGTTGTGAGCACGCTGAACATGGTGAAGGTCTAGGACTTCGAAGTCCTTCTGAAGCCTCTGGACTTCAAGGAGATAAGCAGCCAGCTGGAGATTATTGCAGGAGCATTCACCCTTCACCTGTTTGATGACAAGTTGTGAATCTCCTTTGACCAGCAACTGCTTGACACCATATGATAGTGCCACCTTTAATCCATAGATGAGTGCTTCGTACTCCGCCATGTTGTTGGTTGCCTTGAAGTCAAGGTGCACCATGTATTTCACCTTCTCACCGGTTGGTGCGAGGAGAAGGATTCCAGCTCCGGCTCCCTGCTTCTGCATGGAGCCGTCAAAGTAAAGGGTCCAGTGAGGCTTAGTGAAGGCTGGAACTTGTGGTTCCGTCTTCTGCTCGCTGGGGCCCCCAGGGTTTAATGGAGAGGGAGTCCATTCTGCCACGAAATCTGCCAACGCTTGACTCTTGATTGCTTGTCTTGGAATGAATTCGAGGTCGAATTCAGCCAGTTCCGCTGCCCACTTTGTAATATTCCCAGTTGAATTGGGATTATGCAGGATCGCTCGAAGTGGATATGAAGTCACCACTGAGACTTTGTGAGCTTGGAAATAATGTCGAAGCTTCCTTGATGCAATAAGAACTGCATAGAGCAGTTTATGCACCTCTAGGTATCGAGTCTTGGCATCATGTAACACTTCACTGATGAAGTATACTGGGCGTTAAATGGTCCGGACCCTCCCGGAGGGGTCCGGAGCTTCCTCTTCATTGATCCGGACCCTGTCGGAGGGGTCCAGACTATCTTCGGGGACCTCCGGGTTCTGGGTGGAGGAACCCGGAGCTTCTTCAGGAATGACCTGGATCCTATCGGAAGGATCCGGGTCCTCTGAAGTGACTTTTTGTGGGTTCAAGTCTGGGAGCTGGGACCCAGACCCGCTTTCAGGAACCTCCGGATCCTCCCGAAGGGATCTGGATTCCTGAGTATTGGGTAGTTCCGGTCTCTCCGCAACCAGAACCATACTGACGACTTCGTCAGCTGCTGAAATGTAAAGCAATAAAGGCTCACCGGGGTTCGGAGCTACCAAGACTGGTAGGGTGGTGAGGAACTGTTTCAGCTCCTGGAATGCCTTCTCTGCTTCTTCAGACCATTGGAATGGTCCGGACTTCCTCAGTAACTTGAAGAAAGGAAGTGCCCTTTCCGCCAGTCTTGAAATGAACCGGCTGAGGGCTGCTAGACATCCAGTTAATTTTTGGACGTCTTTGATGCGGGTTGGTGGCCGCATGTCTTCAATGGCTTTTATCTTCGCCGGATTAGCCTCTATGCCCCGGTGACTTACCAGGAAACCAAGAAGCTTTCCGGAACTAACCCCAAATACGCACTTGTCTGGGTTTAGCTTCGTGCGGGTGGCCCGCAGCTTGTCGAAGACAGCCTGCAAGGTGTCCAAGAGGGACTCCTTGTTCTTGACTTTGACCACGATGTCATCGACGTACACTTCCACTATGTCTCTGATGAGTTCTTCGAAAGTTTTGTACATAGCTCGTACAAAAGTTGAAGCTGCATTCTTGAGACCAAAAGGCATGGATGTGTAACAATACAATCCATCCACTGTGATGAATGAAGTATGTTCTTCATCTTCCCTAGACATCCGGATTTGATGATATCCTGAATATGCGTCTAGAAAACACAGTAACTCACACCCGGAGGTGGAATCCACTATCTGGTCTATTCTAGGTAGTGGGAATGGATCTTTTGGACATGCCTTATTCAGTGTGGTGTAGTCGATGCACATCCGAAGTTTCCCGCCGGCCTTAGGCACACGACTGGGTTTGCCAGCCATTTTGGATGGTAGACTTCTCGGATGAATCCGGCTTCGAGCAACTTCTTCACTTCTTGTCGGATGAAGTTCTGTCGCTCTACAGATTGCTTCCGAGGTTTCTGATGCACAGGCCGAGCGTCGGGGTAAATCTTCAGATTGTGCTCAATCACTTCCCTGGGGATCCCAGGCATTTGTGACGGTTTCCAAGCAAACACGTCAACGTTAGCCCGGAGGAAAGTGATGAGCGCGAGTTCCTATTTGTCGTTCAAGCCACCCGATATGCGGGTAGTTTGAGTGACATCGGAACCAATTTGGACGACTTTGACGGGAATGTCGGTGTCGCCGCTTGGCTGCACACGAGGTGCGGAGGTCGAGCCTCGTTGACGAATGCTCGGAGGTTGTGGAGCTTGCTTCTATCTGGAGTCCTCTTCTTGCGCTGTGGTGAGCGCGTGAAGTTCCTCCAGAGCAGTTACTCCGGCAGTGCGATCTCCGCGGATCCGGAGAACGCCTACTGGTGTTGGCATCTTCAACACCAGGTATCCATAATGAGCAGCTGCCATGAATTTGTACAAGGCAGGTCTACCCAAGATGGCATTGAATGGTAAGTTGATCTGAGCGACGTCGAAGACCAACTTCTCGGTGCGATACTTATCCCGAGTTCCGAAGGTAACGGGGAGAGTAATAGCTCCGAGTGGGGTTATGGCCCCCGGACCTACTCCAGAGAAAGGTCGAGAGGGCTGGAGGTCCGAAGGTCGGAGCTGAAGCTTAGTGAAAGCTTCGAAGCTGATGAGATTAAGCCCTGAACCTCCATCTACCAGGACATGATGGAGCTGGATGTTGTTGATGGTGGGAGATACCATCAAGGGTAACTGGCCAGCTCCGATCATGCTTTGAGGACAGTCCGAAGCATCAAAAGTGATGGGTGTGTCCATCCACTTTCGATGTGGCTCCGGTCTAGCTGTAGGAGCTACAGCAGCCATATCCCGTCGCATAGTCTTGATGACACGACGAGAGGTGATGTCCCATGATCCACCAAAGATGGTGTTCATGGTTTTTCGACGCTCGTTGTCGGAGACGTCGGAGTCATCGTCGACGGAGGTGTAGACGGCTTTCAAGACCTTTTTGGGGTCCTGAAACCCTAACTCCTCTTCAGCCGGAGCTTCATCGACCTTTTGTTTCCCCTCCCTCTGTCGGAAGGGAGACCCTTCTCGGCGCTTGTGGTAGCGCTCGGCAAGGTTTTGGACCTCCCGGCAGTCCTCCAGTCTGTGGCTGCTCGTTTTGTGAATGGGGCACCACATCTTGGATTTGCCACCGTCTTCAGAAGACGGTCGAGGTCGCTTCTCGGGGCGTGGCCCCCGGCCACCAGGAGTTGCAGTGGCTGCAACGTTGGATGTGCCGGCCGACGGCTTCTTCTTGCCGTTGGTCTTCTTTTTCTTCTTGTCACTCCCGGAGGTAGCGGCTTCTTCTTTGGAGGATTTTTTATGATCCTCCAAGGCCGGTTTGGAGTGCATTTCACGGCCCTCCGCAGCTCTGGCACATTTGTCAGCCAGGCTGAAGAGCTCCGTGACGCTGGTGATCTCTTTGATCGCCAGCTTCTCTAACATCTTCTTGTCTCGTACACCCTGTCTGAATGCTACAATGACAGAAGCGCTTGAGATAGAAGGAATTGTGTTACGTACCTGAGAGAATCTCTGGATGAATGACCGCAAAGATTCTCCTCCTTTTTGTACGACCGCAAAAAGGTCCAGTTCAGTGCCCGGACGGGTGTATGAACTCCCGAAATTGGCGGTGAACTGGCGGCACAGCTCCTCCCAACTGTCGATAGAGTTGGGTGGAAGGCTCATAAACCAGGACCTGGCGGTCCCAGTTAAAGCCACTGGAAAGTAATTGGCCATTACGGCCTCGTTTCCTCCAGCTGCTAGGATCGCAGTGGAGTATATCTGCAGGAATTCTACGGGATTAACGGTCCCGTCGAATTTTTCCGGCAAGTGTGGCCGGAACTTCTGTGGCCATCTAACCATGCGCAGGTGCATGGCTAGGGCGGAACAGCCTCCTCCTACTCCTTCCAGAGTAGAAAGGTCTTGAGCTTCTCGTCTTTCTCGAGCTCGCTCGATGTGGACACGGCCATCCTGTTGGCGGTATCGGCGATCAAGCTCCGCCCGGAGGTCGTGTGTCGAAAGCCGAGATGCAGTATGGGCACGTCGTGCCCCAGAGGGCAACGACGTCACTTGCTGTGACGCAGCTCTTCTCCGGTTGTTGGAGACATGTGGACCAAGTCTTCCAGACAACGTTCGTCGCTGCGACGGGGCCCGCCCTGAAGGAGGTGGACCCTGGTTGTTGAGGCGTTCGGCCGCTGCTGCGACCAAATGCTCAACATCAGCTCTCCATTGCTCCATGGCACCTTGAGATGCATCCGGAGGTGGTGGTCGCTGGAGGAGAGCACGCGCTGCATGGAGCGCGTGTTCTGGGTTGTCACGACTTGCCGGCGCAGAATGTGACGCCGGTGCACCATCATGTCGTCCGGCATGTCTTGCCGGAGAAGATGGTGGTGGTGGGAGTGTGACTCCTGCTGGAAATGAGGCTCCTGCCGGTGGCTGCATGTTGGAGGGATTGCCTCCGACAGCCTGAACAGCAGGTTGCCCGTTGGATGATCCAGCCGCAGAATTCACCATTCTTGAAGATCTCAGGCGCCCCCCTACCTGGCGCGCCAACTGTCGACTGTTGGAGTCGGCAGATCCCCTGACACTATGAAAGTGTTGAAGGAGTTTGTGGTTCGGTGTGGGCGCGCGGAGACTTAAGAAAGTGAAACGCGATTGGACACGAGTGACACAGTGGTTTACGTGGTTCGGGCCGCCTGAGCGTAATACCCTACTCCACGGGTGTGTGTATGCGTGTTGTATTAACTTGTGAACTTCAGAGCCTTCCAAAGTCCTCTCTCGTGTATCGTCGGTTTGTCCTTTTATAGTACAAGGACAAACCGTTACAAGTCAGCCTGACCCGACATGTGGCTCTGGCGGTTATTAGTATTGATACACGAGATTAATTGTTGTTAATAACCCTGTAACGGCTCCGACAGTGCTGTTACAGGTGTTAAGATCGTCCGATTAAATATCATTAATGTGGAATTAATGATAATTAATCGGGTCTTGAAGTCCGCGGCTGTCCTTTGGAGATCCGGAGCCGTTACAACGTCTCCCGGGGGTTTGAAGCGGCCTGCTCCGACGTATGGACACGTGGCAGCTCCGGAGCTTGCTCGTGGGAAGCGGGAAGCTCCGGGGTAGCCTAACACGTGTCAGGTCCGGAGCTTCTCTCGGTCAGGGGTTACCTCCGGAGGTGCCGTTTCAGTACCTAGCCCGGAGCTTCACCTTGGCGGGTAGTAGCTCTGGTCTGGCGGTACACGTGGCAACCTAGGGGTTAACCATGTTGGAGAAGCAGATCCGGTTATGTCTGACAAGTGGGCCCCCGAGGGTCCTTCATTTGAGTAGATGTCCTTCCCTTGAGATCTTTGTAACCTCAGGGGGTGTATGGTTTTTAGGGTACCGACAGGTTCCTCCACCTTTCTTCCATATCGGCGCCACACCCCCTCCTTCCCTCTTTTTCCGGCGCCGCTCCTCCATCGTTCACCGACTCGGACAGGCGGACGAATACCCCGATCGGGGTGCTCGGCAACTACCGGCGAGATGGGCAAATCGGCGAACGATGCGGTTCCCGCACGGGCTCGTGAGAGCCGGTAGGGAACCGAATCCTGAAGGCCCAACTTCATTTCGAAGGGTCGCCGGTGGGGTTGCGATTGAGGGCAACGACGGTGGTTGTTGCGAAGTCCTCGGCGCCAGTGGTCCTTGAGGACGACCTGTTGGTCCAATACGGATTCTTGTCGTGCGTCGTAGCGCCGGCGGCGTCACAACTTCGGGGACCACCGTGATGTCATGGCTGCCATCTTCCTTTCATCCTTCCTCCTCGTGAACCACTTGTGCTGATACCGTGTTGAATTTGTAATTAAACAATAGAGAAAGAAATTGAGAGAGACACAAAGATGAATGTAAATGATTATACTCCTTTATTCATTCATTGATCTTCTATTTACACATGTTGAGGATACATAAAGTGAAGGAATGTGTCTCTTAATGAAGAGACAATATAACTACCTTATAACAGTTATCAAGTGATCACACATTTTGCAAATGTGTTATAACAGAATTGTACTCCGAAAATTTGTCACAGAGGGAAAATTTGTCACTAACTTTCAAGAACAGAGAGAGTATAATATTAAGTATTTAGAATCAACACTGCGAATGGTAAAATCCACTAACTAGAAGGGTGCGATCTCTCGCACCGCACCCAAACACCGCATGGGCTCCCTTGCGATATTTCACCAAGAAAAAACTCATCAACGCACTGGCCTGGCACGGGAGACACGAGTATAACAATCAACACGACTTCTAAACCTGTAAACTGTTAAGACCGATCGGATCAATGACACCAACAAGTCAGATCAGTATACATAAAAAGTGCAATAGAGCGAAACCTGCATAGTGAAAGCAACTGGTTCTGTGAGGGGTTAATAATTCTCGATAGTCTTTGATTCACCGCTCTCAGCGGAACGAAAAACCATCCTACACAAGTTTCGGGCCAAGGAAGGCATTATGACATTACAGACCAGTTACAGAAGAACTAGGTAGTCCTCCATGAGCTGAACAGGTCATCTTATTTAGGCAAATACTATCAATATAGGACACTGGTCTACTGATACTGAGCCATCTGCAGCTCGAGCTTCTTCTCCAGTTCCGCCTTTACGGCGCCTACAACCCTGTCTGTAACCTCGCCACCCTTCATGAACAGGAAAGTTGGCATGGCCTCAACAGCGAATTGCTCTGCAATAGTCTGCATAGCAAAACCAAATTGTTAAGAAACTCCATTGATGTGATAATATGCACAGGTAAGGAGCACATAAGTTGAATCATGATAATATGTACAAAGTGACGGAAGTTCCATAACCTTCATCTCATCAACATCAACCTTCAGGAAAACAACATTTGGGTTCTTCTTGGCAAGACCTTCAAAAAAAGGAGCCATGATGCGGCATGGTCCGCACCACGTTGCGGTGAAGTCGATCACCACCTGTCACGAAGAAACTGCATTATGCATACGTCCAACGTATATTAAAGTAAACATGAACTAATAAAGCGTTGCTATCTAGCAACTCAATGCCTTTCAGATCTTGAATTTCAATTGAGAATCTGAGATGATTGTCAACCTCCTAGTCTGCCACAAAGTTAGAGATAGTAGAAAATAACACATTTTTTATTCAATACCACACAAGTATCATAAATGATATCACAGTCTAGAACTCTCATGATATGATTCTAAGTTTTAGGATACAAGTAATTGGGACCACATATATTCTGGTATGGATATAAACAATCTAAAAGGGGAAAGATTTCATCAGTACCAAAACAGACGATTTCACATCAGAGCATGATATCAAGTTAAATGGAAGAACAAAGGATTTTTCATAGTCCACAAAATGGTACAAAAATACCAATACGATTAATAAAAACTACACATAAATCACAGCAGTCATGAAATGAGCTACACCATCTTCAAAGCAACTGTATGCTATGAGTGCATATCTGGTGGAAATCGAATAAAAGTTGGAAAATTGAAAACCTTCATAAAAAACATATTTACAGGTTCTCAAATTTTTTAAAAACTTACCATCCATAGTTGATGAAATAGTATGGTTGCACACAAAAATTCAACCAGAACAGTGCATAAACTATAGATGGTAAAGTTTTCAAAAATTTTAAGATCCTTAAACTATGTTTCTAAATCAACTTTTCAACTTTTATCCGGTTTTCACCGGATATGTGCCCGTATTCTATACCAAAAGAACATGTAGTGACAAACATGCAAGATTGAAAATGGGATCAACCATCACCATCAACACATTTCTTTATTTAAAAAAGGCCCTACAATTAACACCGAGCCCCTATAAAAGGGCATCATCTTACAAAATATATTTTGTTTCTGCCGGTGACAATTGGCATATCTGCTGATATTCTCATATACGTTGTCATCATGTTTTGCCACCTACTGGAACTATCGTAATTTTGATTAGAAAACCTCCAAAATTCACAAATACTTTATATTTTTAAACGACAGGTTACCCCACTAAAACAGCGTCCATGATTAATAGAAAAGATTCTCCAACGGAAACGGTTACATAACCGATTCTCACAAATAACCATGCTCTGATCGGAGGCGCCAGCGGTACATGGCTGTGGGCCCCTCTCCACACAGCACTATATAAAAGGAGGGGCAGCCTGGGCATGCAATCCAACGATTGCCATGTCCACGGTGCCCCCCACATCACCCCACCTATCACCCAAGGCGCTGACTGCTGAGGGAAGGCTCCAGCACTGTGCCGTTGCCATCACCGTCTCCTCCGTGCCCAACAGCGCCTCTGCTGCTGTGCCGCACCCGCACAGATCGTCTTCATGATATCCTCCTCCAACAACAAGCCCAAAGGTAACTCGACCCAATCCCCTAAGATGATTTGATTGAAACCTTAAACATGTGGATTAGTCAGCGGATCTAAGCCCCTATGACCTAATCACTCTTCAAAAAAAAAAAAAAGACTAGCATATTAACACCTCACTAAAACGACGAGACATAAACCCTAAAATGCTCCCTAGATCATTCGAAATAAACATTCACCCGACTCGATTATGCACAGCCACGGCCTCAGTTGCGCCAACTACAAGCGAAAACAGCCTAGGTAGTGCTCCCATCACGCGATCCAAATTTCACAGATCGGAACACACCGAAACGTCTATTACGAAAGATGGCATCCGTCCGGCAGATCGTTAAACGAATCTACGCAAAGACTGATCTCGCCTGCTGCCTTGCAACAACGAAAAGGAAAAGGCACGAGAAAAGATCTACTAAAAGGTATACCAGCTTCTTGGGCTCGACGCTGTTGGCCTCGTCGATCTGGATGCTCCACTCGTCCAGGCTGTGGATCGCGATCACCGAACCCTCCACTGGTGCCGGCGCAGGCGCCGGTGCCGCCGCCGCCGCTGCTCCTCCAGTCTCCGCCATCTCTCGCGCGCAGCGCACTCGACCGCTTCCTTCTCACGCGACGCGAGGAGTGGGCACTGGTCACTGGACACAGTTGTTCTGTCTCTCTCGGCTCGCGCACCGGTAGATATTCGCTGCCGGGGAATCGAATTTATCCCGTGGGACCGCACTACTGCGGAAATGCTGCCCGTCGGTCGGTCCTGGTGGGGCCTTTCATGAAAAAAAAACTTCGGTCCTGGTGAAATTACGATCACAGCCCTTGTTCGGGTCTCCGTCGTCCGATCCGGAACGAACGGTCCAGCGTGCGTGTATTCGCGCCAAGCAGCAACCGGCGCGACCTGGGCTATGGCGACATCACCGGCAATTCGACTGCCTTCGGAGTTCGGTCAGACACGCACGCGCTGCCACACCCACATTCATTTCCATTCCTCGCATATGGAATTTTTTCCGAAACATTCGACGTACCTTACAGTTACAACCACCACAAAGTACTTCACGGTTATGGCTGTCAATGGAGGAATATATTGTTGACATAAATTATTTAACACTACCTATGGGCCAAAATAAATGTTGTGTACATTTTGTTGTCGGAAATGATAATTATTTTGGACCGGAGGTAGTATGTAGTGCTCCCTCCGATCCATATTATTTATCGGAGCGACGACAAATATTACGGACCGGAGAGAGTAATTGGATACTCCATCTGTTCTGATTTATTTGACGTTGAATAAGAACAGAGCGAGTACTTAGCTCATGCAAGAGCTCTTCACAACTAGCACAGTTTCAACAAAAAAAAAAACAGAGAACTGTATAACAATCACCACTCTCACAATCTCGTCAACTCATCACTCGCCATTTCCTTTCTGACCAATCACCATTCTCCTTTTTCCGGGTAAGTAGTTCATGACAGCAGCGGAAGTCCAGCAGCCACCCCTTGAAAGCAGTGCGACATCTATAGCTCGTCCTGAACATGAATGGAATTAAACCGTCAGTATGTAGACCACCCAGATAGTTCTCATCTAACTTCACCCGTCAGCAAAGCGAATGCAGATGATGTTTTGTAAGTAACTTACATGGTCGTAGTCGTAGCTCCTGTAACGCTGCAAATGCAGAGGGAATTAAAGGAGAGGTCAGCTTATGGTTGATATGAAGAGGCTACTAAAACACTAGCTAGCTATGCTAAGCGTCAATTGTTAAGCATACGATGGTCTAAAGCCTGAAACTTCTAACAGGTGATCCTTAAAAGAATGCTACAGGTAAATTAAGAGGGTCAAATAACAGAACTTTCAGACAAAAAGAGGAGATTTCGGACAAGACGAGCTGAATTGCAAAGGGATAAGAAAACATACACTTCTGTATTTATCCCTGTACCGGTCCCTTCCGCTTCCGCGGTGGTTCCTATCCCTCTCGTGCCTTCGTTTCTCCCCTTCCTCCCTCGCCCGCCGTGCTTCCTGTGGACAAACAAGCGATCTAAGTTACCTCCTCCGTACTCATCAAATGTCAACAGACAATGGGGACCAGACTGTAATAGAGGTTAAGCTCCAGCCGTGCTGCTCTAACCTCTTCTTCTCTAGCTTTCCTCCGCCTTTCAGCTCCTTCGAAGGCCTCCTTTTCAGCCTGCACCACATAAATCGACTGGTACATACAATGGTTCCAACGGGGGTACATAGCATGGATGAAGAACTTAATAAACGTATCGTGTATCTACCTCCTTATTAGCACCAAAAACTTCATCAACTACACGTCTTGCATACTCAGGGTCATCGCAAATCAAAATGTTGTCAAAAACCGAGCCAGCTTTAACCTGCACACCGGAGGAGTAGTAAGTTCAGACAGGATTTAAGTCAATCGACAAAACCAAGGATTATGATGGAACACACATGTTTGATCAAATACTGTATTTGTTACCTGCCAAACTTCAATTCCCACATACTGCAAAGGTTTCAGAACATACAAATCAGGGTCATCCTCAAACTCTGTAAAAAATAGTACAGTTAGAACTTGAAGGGGTAGTGGGCATCATACTATTTGAATTCAGATACACATTGGGATTACTGCTAGGAGAAGTACATAAAACTCTATTGCATTGTTCACTTAGAGCTCTTTCAGTTCAAATTCAGACATGCAATAATGTTACTTCTAGGAATAGTACGTAATATTGTCATGCAACAGACACTAACACAATCAAAATGAAAATACAATAGAACACTACAAAGGACAGGCAAAAGGCCTCATCCATGTTTCTCACCTGGATTATCAATCCATGGGATCTTCCACTTTCCTTTATAGTTGGGGTTCTTAATTTTCTGAGAGCAGATGCACAAGAGTACATAATTGTTCAATGAAATAGAAGGGCGTGAGGAGATTAATCAACCAAAACAAAACAAACCTTGCTCTTCCATGGTCCCCTGTATTCTGGATTTGGTATCATCCTAGGCTTCCATATACCATCGTCATCGTCATCCCATGACTCTGGCTGTTTGAGATACAAAACAAATAAATAAAGTCACTTCAGAAATGTTTCTTCAGGCACACTGTCTTACAAGTTGCTATCATCTTGTAAGCAACTCAACTAAAGTGTCTATGATATTTTTACCTAAGAAAATATAAAAATCATGAATTGGTGAAATGGAAATTTATCTCTACTCATTTGCTTTATAACATAAACAAAAGGTGTAAGACTTTTCATGGAAATTCAAATAAAGTAGATGTTTTTCTGAAGAATGAATGAGGCAATGAAATAGTTAGGTATTAAATGCATATTCTAAAAAGGTAAGCGCGGTGCACTTAGCTCCCGCTTCCGCAGGGTCCGGGGAAGGGTAAGTGGATATTCTTTTTGCAAAAAAGGCATTAAATGTGTATTTTAAATAAGAATCCGGAACTCATAAGTATATACCTTCTTGCCATTTGGATCAGGTATCTGTTTAGGAATTGAATCATATCCCTGGTGAAAGCACAGATAGACTGTTACAGATAATTACTGATCTAGATAATCCATTCATAACAGAAACTATGACAAAGCACACCTCTGGTTTAACTTGGTCAGGATCTTCAATATATTCCATGTCTTCCCAATCTTTTGGCTGCACGAAAACACAATGTATAAGAAAATGAGAAAAGGCGTTCTTGAAAGTTTTCAGTATAACACTGCTTTAGTGAGCTAGAAAATCCCTACCTTTTTTGCGGTAGTATCTTTGATCTTACGAGGAGGGAGGATGTCCCAATCTGTGTACATGCTCCCAAATTCCCTCTCTCTGTTGTCAACAAGAAGGCTATAAGAGGCATCTGACCTAAGTATAAATGTGTAAAAATGAGTTAACTTGTCAGTTTCACATTTCAAATCTTTCTTGATAGGGTAGTTTTGCCCCTGGTAAGAAAGTATGATGTGTAGCTTCTTTGTCTGGTCACCACATATATCAGGCCCAAACATAAAACTGCAAGAATAAACAAGACAGTTAGTACATGATTTTCGTGGTAATTACATCAATGTAATAAGCAGATGATACTCAGCAGAGAATTCAACAGACTGTGTAATTACTAACAGTTTCGGAGATGGCTATTAGGGTAATTTTTACAATTTTTCTGGTCGAACCATGCATTTCTTCGACAATTGTCATCAGTTCAACAGAGAACCACTACCAGTTTGTGTAACTACATACATATCACAAATGCTGAAGATGTATGGAATACATCCAGTTTTTGCTGAAAACTTTCATACGACTTTGAGATACAGAATTGCACTTTGCATCATTCTTAGATAGACAAAACACAGTAAATTTATTATATATCCAAACAAGTCGAGTTTTGTGACAAAATAATGAGAAGCAAACCGACCTATAAGGAGTGTCACCGCCAAATTTCTTCTGGTTGACATAACCAGACATAAGTTTGATGTAAGCACCCCCACATTCGATATCCTGCTCAACCTTTATTGAGTACTGAATCACCAGCGTCCGGTTCTTGTTACTAAATTCTGGGAATTTTGCCGATATAGCAAAATGCCTTGCATCTGTAGTTGTTTGAATGCCTGAAAAAAAAACGGTTGCAGAACACAAATAATTATTTGATGCATGGAACAAATCATATATATTTTATGCTTTAGAAGAAGTTGAAGATCACTGATAGATGACATCCAAAAATATTCTACATGTTTCCTTATTCTGTTTATGTTTATGATAGAAAATAAACATTCACTGAGTGAAACTGGGACACCTGAGCTCCTCCTATACTCCTCTAGTCCGCTTACCAAAGTAAACCAAAATAAATTTGTGCTCATTTTTAGTTGAATTAGCATGAACAGAACCTCACCTTTGTCGTCAGGGTCTCCAGAATAGGTCCCAGCTGTGTGTCTGAACGTTCCAGCTTTTCCTTCGCTCTTCTTCCAATTAGATTTCACCCAACGGCTCTCCCATCCATCTGAATGTTCCACAGTACATTAAGCACACGAGATTTCTAGACTGAGATGATCCTCTGTCTGGATGCTAACGCCATCAAGGACCTGATAGAAAGAACTACATATACTAGCAAACTGAAGAAGTGAATAGCTGTAAAAAGGAGCAGTTAAGCCGGAACAGTGAAAATACCATCGAATCGCTCCTCGAAGAAGACTTCGCCGGAGGCGAGGAGCAGCAGCGACGAGAGGACCAGCGCGCGGTGGGGGAAGACACGGCCACCGGCCATCGCCTCGCCTCGCCTCGCCTCAGTATCCGCAGGCCGCAGCTCGCCGGAGCCCCGTACCGTGGGATACGCGACGAGCTTCCCTAGCTCTAGTGCTCTACCACTCCCTTTGGTGGGATTGGGAAGCAGAGAACCGCGAAGGGAATATTTGTAAAGCTAGCCAGCTTCGAAAAGCACCTCACGTATCGACGTTATCACGGTTTTGCCACTCCTACGATTTTGTCGACCTTACCTGCTTGAATGGCATTTCTGGAGTTAACGCCAAAAACACGGGTCACATGGACAGCGCGGTGCCGCTCGCTGTCGCTGGTGGAGACCGGAGACCTGGAGCTAGACGAGGCCAGTCGCTCAGTCTCCCGTGGTGGACCGGCTATTACGTGGACAGCGACGCCGGCGACGACGTGGACTTCGTCAAAGTCCACCAGGGACCACTGAACAGAGCGTTAAGTGCCAAGCGTAATGGTTCTTGTCCGGAGCCAGTCGCCGCTGGCCGGAGCTGCCGCGGCAGCCAGTCGGACTGTGCCACGTCACCAGAACGACTGTGCCACTCACTCGCGACCTTCCTCGAAGACTCCGGCGCCTCCTCAGCTGGCGACGCCGACTCCGCCCGGTGGATCCGCCGCCGTAACATCTTCCCCCCTCGAGGACCGGCTTGTCCCCAAGCCGCCACTTCCGGGAACCGCTTGACGAGCACATACCAATCTTCCCAGCTCTTGGCCTCCTCCGGTGTCGACCAGACAATCCTAACCTGAGGTATGGCCTTGTTCCCCTTCTTGACGAGCCGCCGCTCCACAATCTTCACCGGCGCAAGTGGATCTGCACTAAAGTCAACAACTTTTGGCAGATTAGAGTAGATGGGCGCATAGTTGGCGGTGAATGGCTTGATCTGTGAAGTGTGGAACACCGGATGGATTAAGGCGCCGGCCGGCAACTCCAACCGGTAAGCTTCCCTGCCCACGCGCTCGAGTACCTTATAGGGACCAAAGAACTTGTATGCCAGCTTAGGGTAAGGTCGATTAACCACCGACGACTGGGCGTAGGGCTGTAGACGCAGCAGCACCATTTCTCCTTCTTGAAAGACGCGATCTTTCCTCTTTTTGTCAGCCATTTGTTTCATACGGTTCTGAGCTACTGCGAGCTTCTGCTTTAACATCTCCAAGTGTGTACTGCGCTCTGCTAGGAACTCATCCACTTCCTCCTCTCCTGTTTGAGGTACCCTTGGAGCCAGGATGGGATTGGGAGCATACCCATAGAGTGCCTGGAATGGAGAACAGCCCAGAGCTGAGTGGTGAGAGGTGTTGTACCAATACTCCGCGAGAGGTAACCATTTCTTCCACTTGGTAGGGGATTCTTGCACTGCACACCTTAAGTAGGATTCCAAGCATTGATTTACCCTCTCAGTCTGCCCATCAGTCTGTGGGTGGTAGGCAGTGCTCATTAGGAGCTTAACATCCAAGCTCTTGAATAACTGACTCCAGACAGTACTGGTAAATATCTTGTCTCTATCTGAAATCATTGATTTTGGAAGGCCATGTAGCTTAATGACATTGTCCAGGAGGGCATTTGCTACCTGAGCAGCTGTATAAGGGTGCTTAAGGGGTATGAAGTGGGAATACTTCGACAACCTGTCTACAACCACCAGGATAGCATTATATCCTTCAGATTTGGGTAACCCCTCCACAAAGTCCATGGTGATATCCTGCCATAACCCATGAGGAATTGGTAGAGGCTGCAAAAGACCTGCAGGATGACTCCTCTCCCCTTTTGCTTGCTGACACACTTGACATTGTTTCACCCAGTCTTCCACATCCTGTTTTAAGCCCTTCCACACAAATAATTTCTTCACTCTTTGATAAGTGTTTTGGATGCCAGAGTGGCCTCCCACAGCACTATCATGGCAGGCTGCAATAAGCTTAGTCCTGAGAGCAGAGTTTTCCCCCACCCAAATGCGTCCTTTGTGTCTGATTACTCCCTTATACACAGTATAGCCTTGTTCATTAGGACTTGACACTATCAACTGAGCTAGCAAGTCTTGGGCATTCAGGTCAGTGACATAAGAATTTCTGACTTCCTGGATCCACAGAGGGGTTACTTCTGAGATAGAAGTTAGCTCCATCAACTGGGCCACTCTGGACAAGGCATCTGCAGCCAAGTTCTCTTTCCCTTTCCTGTAAACAATTTTGAAATTCAGGCCCATCATCTTAGCCATGGCTTTCTTTTGAAGGTCAGATTGGAGGACTTGATCATCCAGGAAACTTAAACTCTTGTGGTCAGTTCTGATCTGAAACTCAGTCCTCTGCAGATAAGGCTTCCATTTCTCCACTGCCATTATTAAGGCTAGAAATTCCTTTTCATAGATGGACCAATGTCTGTGCTGCTCAGCCAGAGCCTTACTCAAGAATGCAATGGGTCTGTCATTCTGCATCAAGACAGCCCCTATTCCCAATTCACAAGCATCAGTCTCCACTACAAAAGGCTCATTAAAGTCTGGCAGTGCTAGCACTGGGGTAGTACTCATTGCTTCCTTGAGCTGCTTGAAGGCCTTGTTTGCCTCCTCTGTCCACTGAAAAACCTTGCTCCTCAAGAGAGTAGTTAAAGGCTTGGCAATGACCCCATACCCCCTTACAAACTTCCTGTAATACCCAGTTAAGCCCAAAAATGCTCTGAGCTCTGTGAAAGAGGTAGGAATTGGCCAAGCTTGCATAGCCTCAATCTTGTGACCATCAGTTTGCACTCCTCTTGCTGAAATGACATGACCTAAGTACACCAATTCCTCTTGTGCAAAGTGACACTTAGATAACTTGAAATAAAACTGATGTTGCCTCATTAACTCCAAAACCAGCCGCAAGTGGTGCAAGTGTGTCTCTAAGGATGGACTATAGATCAAGATGTCATCAATGAATACTAACACAAACTTCCTCAAATAAGGTCCAAGAATGGAATTCATAGCACACTGGAATGAGGCAGGTGCATTAGTCAGGCCAAAGGGCATTACCTTGAATTGGTAGTGTCCACAATGGGTTTTGAAAGCTGTCTTGAATTCTTCCCCCTCCTTCATCCTGATTTGATGATAGCCAGCTTTCATGTCCAAACATGTAAAATATTTGGCTCCTACCAACTCATCTAGGATCTCCTCCACCATAGGCATAGGGAATCTATTCTTGATTGTTATATCATTGAGTTTTCTGTAATCTATGCAAAACCTCCAACTTCCATCCTTCTTTTGCACCAAGAGCACAGGAGAGGCAAAGGGGCTCACACTGTGTTCAATGAGGCCAGACTGCAGCAGCTCAGCCACTTGCCTTTCAATTTCTGTTTTGTGTAGAGGAGAGTACCTATATGGTCTGGCATTGACCGGAATGGCTCCTGGAATTAGGGAGATCACATGATCAAAAGGCCTAGAGGGTGGTAGAACCTTAGGATCTTCAAAAACATCCTTGAATTCTTCTACCAACTGCTGTACTTGGGCTATTTCCCCTCTTCCCTGTTCTGGGCAGTGTTGTGTCATACTGCTATCCACTACAGCCATTGCCCACACATCATTACCCCCAATCCACTTTACCAACTGCAAAGATGTCAACAGGGGCACCTTCTTCTGTGGTGGAGGTAGATCACCCCGCAGTGTCACCACTTTTCCTCCCATAGGAAATTGTATAGTTTTGTGGATCCAGTCACACTGCATGGGGCTATGGGAGGACAGCCAATCATATCCTAGTATAGCATCATAAGCGCCCAAGGGTAGCACACGCATATCTGTTTGAAAAGTGTGTCCACCACACCACCACTCCAAGCCCCGCACTTCAGAATTGCTACATAACTCCTCACCCGAGGCCACCTTCACCTTCATAGGGCTACAACTCTTCCGTGGCAGTCCCATCCTGTCCACAAAGGCAGTGTTCACAAAGGACACTGAACTCCCAGAATCTATCAGGATAAGGAAAATCTGATTCTGGACCAAGGCCCTCAACCTCATACTCATATCTCCCTAGGTGCCTGATACAGCATGTGCTGACAACTGCTGGCATTCACCCTCCTGACAATCCTCCTGCTCCAACTTCAAAAGTACCTCCTCTGTAAGTACCTCATCCGCCTCCTCCGATGCCAACACGTTGAGCTGAGGTTGGACTCTCTTAGCACACTTTAGAATGTGGCCTGGCTCAAATTTCTCCCCACAAGCATAACATAGCCCATTCAACCTTCTAAAATCTCTCAGCTGTCTTTCTCTGCTCAATTCTGCATTGGCCGGCACAGTTCTAGGGTCCCCTCTGTTTCCATATCCTAGTCTTCCTCCACCTACACCCTTGCTAACTCTAAACTTCCCCTTCTCCTGAATATCTCTCTGCACCTTGGCCAACACTACCGCCCTGTTGACATCAGTAGGGATCTTCGACTGCACTGGCCCCTTGAGCTCATGTTTGAGCCCCTTCATGAACTGAGTTACAAAGAATACTTCATCTAGCTCCGGATTATGCATGGATGTGGTGTACCTGGCCTCCTCAAACTCTGCAACATACTCCTCCAACCCAGCAGTCTGCCTCAGATGAAGCAAGTCATGCATTGCCTGAGGGTATTCATAGGCCCCAAACTTCTCTTTAACAGCCCTCACAAACCTCTGCCAGGTAGTCAGGCCCTCTGTCAGTTTGAATACTTGCAACCACTTTGCAGCGTTACCCTCCATGTGCATGCTAGCAGCTCGCACCCACATTCCCTCAGGCACATTGTAAATAGCAAAATAGTCTTCACACTTATCAATCCATATTGTCGGATGATCTCCTGTAAACTTCGGGAATGACAACTTCATCAATGATTTGTCAGCCAGGACCCCTCTATTCTGATGTCCATACTCCTCTCTGCGATTACCTATACCCTCTATCTCCCCTCGTGGGTGCTGCCCCCTTTCTCCACCTCCTCTCAGATTTTCCCCGTGCAGCCTAGGAGGTTCCTGAACCCTACGCTCCAGAACTAAGGCTTCAACCCTCTTCTCCAACCCATCCATCTGTCTAGCGAGAAGGTCCCTCTCCTTGGCCGCCTGCTCTGCGATGGAGGCCGCGAGAGCTTGCTGGCCCTGCACATCCCGCTGACCTCTCGTCAACTGCTCCAACAACCCAAACACCTTCTCCCACCTGCCTTCGTCCACCCTCACCTCGTCCTCCATGGCCTCGAGCACAAATCGGGTCTGAACCGAGGGCTTAGGTGCCGGCGCCGTGATGAGCACCTGATAGTAGAGATCGCTCACTCCTCCCGGCCCTAACTCCGATCACCCTGCACCACACTCCGATCACCCTACACCACGCTCCGAAGATCTCAGGAACTCCCCGCCCCCAAAATTTCGAAGCCCAAGGAAGGAGAAGGCTCTGATACCAGCTGTTACGTCCCTTGGCCGTGGCTCGTCGGACCCCGGCGTGAGCGCGTACAGATCGCCGGCGAGCGACGCGATCGACGAGATGAGCACGTAAGTGGTTTGGTCGGTTTTCTCTTTCTTCCCTTTTCCAAGCGTTCTGTTTCGCTTACATAGCCGACGGGCGCCACCCTGGGCCCACACACACCATGACCCCACCTGTCAGCCTTGATTACAACTCACGCCACACACTCCACGCCCTCATCCGTTCCCCACTCACTCGCGACCTTCCTCGAAGACTCCGGCGCCTCCTCAGCTGGCGACGCCGACTCCGCCCAGTGGATCCGCCGCCGTAACAGGCAGCCAGTCGGACTGTGCCACGTCACCAGAACGACGTGGCATTTCTACGAACAGGAAGAAAAATTTGCTCGTCGCGGATTCTACTATCTGACAGTCTCCCGTGGGCGGATCCTTCCACGCCGCGGCGCGCGGCCGCGATATTGGGCTGCATCAGGCCCAAGTTGAGCCCATTTTAATGGGCCATTATTTCCATTAATTCCCTAAACAATGTAGTCCTTGCAACGTTTTTGATATGGGTTCGGAGAAAGAAGAATCAATTGGATTGATCAGGATAAACTGTAACAAATAATCGGGACAAGATTCTTCGCAGCTCGATCAACAAAAAAAAAATTATACTCAATTTATATCCAAATCCCGGCAAATGTAATGAACACGGAGCAAAGCAATATATTTTTTGCCTTTGCACCTTAGTACAAGAGATCCCTTTTGCAACACTGTAACAGTGGCTGACCAGCCCAATTCCCCCATCTCTCCCGGATGCAGTTCTTGTTTCTTAGACATGGTAAGCTGAGGGCCAGCTCTTGGCGTACTCGCCGTCGGCCTCTTCGCCGCCGTCATCGAGCCAGAGCGCGAACGCGAGGGCCAGCGCAGCCCACTCAAGCACGAAGATCGCGGCACCGAGCCCGCCGACGAGCTTCAGGATCACCGCGCCGTCCTCCTCCCTGACGTAGGACCGCAGCTCGGCGAGGAAGTCGGCCGTGCGGGTGAAGGCGAGCAGCGCGGCGGCGCCCTGGAAGATGGCGGTGAGGACGGCGCCCGAGGTGTGCGCCGCGTGCGCCGCGCCGCCGGCGCCGGTGGTGTCGAAGGAGCCGGCGGAGCACCCGGCAGCCGCGAAGACGGCGGTGAGCGCGTGGAGAAAGACGAGGAGCAGGCCGCACGCGGACGGCACGAGGCGGAGCGAAAGCGTCAGGAAGATGCACGCCGACGCGGCGCCCAGCAGCACGTAGTTGCACAGCAGGAACGCCTTGCGCGCCGCCGCCGCGCTCGTGCCGCTGCCCGCCATTGCCAGCACCAGCAAGCAAACGCTTTCTTGATCTGCCTCTTCTCACAGTCAACACTCTGTCTGTTGCTCGAGAGTGAGTAGATGGCTGTGCAGTGTGTGTGGAAGAGGTCACTCATTTATTGAGCTCGCCGGCGGGGAGCGGGCTTCCGACCGTTGGTTTGGTTGACGAGGAGGCAACAACGGCTACTCACTTGTGCGTGGGACATACCTGACAGCTCATACGTAAGAACGTTGCAAAGGCCGGAATAAAAAAATAAAAGGCCTTCAGGTTCTGGGCCGCGACATGAAGGTTTTTCGTTTTGGGCCACCAATGGAGGCCTAATGGTCCATGAAATCAACAGCCCATAAGAGCCCTAGAGACGATCCGGTCCGTCGATCTGGACACCCGGCGATCGCCGCCGTCTTCCCCCGCCACCACTAACGAAAGCAGCGATAGCCTGCGCTGCACGGAGGTTTAGGGTTTATAGCGGCAGCCTCCCCTACCCTCTCTCCCCCGCTCCGCCGCTGCGAGCTCTAGGAGGACGAAGATGGTGGCGACGATCAGAGTGCCCAAGAGCCAACGCGCCAGGCGGGAGCTCCTCAAGCACGCGCCCAAGCTTGTGAGCTTCTCTTCCTCTGCCCCCTCCCTGCTTTCGCGCTCTCATCCCAAAGCTTTGTTTGCTGTTGGTTACTAGCTGTAGCAGTGCACTTCTTGTAACTGAATCTCACTTCTGACTTCTTTTCTGATACTTTTGTCAGGTTGAGACTGGCAAGAAGGCACTCATCCTCCATGGTACCAAGACTAGTGCTGTTTTGAACTCTGTGCTATCAGATATTTACCACCTGAAGCGTGATAATGGTGTGAAGTACACCAAGAAGAATGACAACATTAGGCCATTTGAGAGTGGCGGAGAGACTTCTCTGGAGTTTTTCTCTCTCAAGACAGACTGCAGCCTTATAGTGGTGAGTCAAATCTTTCTTCCTTATCTTGTAGATTGTCATCTAGGTGCTTCGATGACAGTATTGTTTCCATTGCAAAATACAATCCTGTATTTGCTAGTGTCGTAAAAATTCATGGTGTGGACCAGCGGCATGATTAATTTCTGACAGCCCTTGATATACTTATCTGAAACAGAGCATAACATATTATTGCAATCTATCTACGTTTTAATGCTTGAATCCTCTGTCCCTACTTAATTGTGATGACTTATTGACTTGCCTACTTAATTGTGATGGCTTATTGACTTGTCTAAATAATCATCCCTCTGCACTGTTTACTTGTGCTGCAGTACGGTTCTCATTCAAAGAAGAGGCCCAACAATCTGGTTTTGGCAAGGACATACGACCACCACATATATGATCTTGTTGAAGTGGGCGTGGAAAATTATAAATCCATGGAATCCTTTGTTTATGATAAGAAACTGGCACCAAAACTTGGATCGAAGCCTTTCTTTGCTTTCATAGGGGAACACTTTGAGAGTGCTGAAGAGCTGAAGCATTTGAAAGAAGTTCTTCTTGATCTTTTCAAAGGAGAGGTGTGCCATTTTGTAAATACAAGTTGGTTTGCAGGACATGGATAATCTCTTGATGTTTCTAATAAAGTGCTTCTGCTGAATGCAGGTTGTAGAGAATCTAAACCTTGCTGGTGTAGATCGAATTTATGTGTGCACAGCAATCTCTCCTACAACTGTCTACATGATGCATTGTGCTCTCCGCCTAAAAAGGTCAGGCACATCTATACCTAGAATGGAGCTGGTTGAAGTTGGACCTTCTATGGACCTGGTTGTTAGGAGACACAGGCTTCCTGTTGAAAGTTTGAAGAAAGAAGCTATGAGGACTGCAGAGCATGCTAAGAAGGTTAGCCTGATGGAGTCATGTTTTGCTCTCTGCAAAATTGTGGTCTTATGTTCTCAAATTTTGTTCTCGTAGCCTTGATCAACTTCCAGTTTGTGTTCTTACATATTCTTCTTTTTGGCAGTTGAAAAATGTTATGAAGGATCCAATACATGGCAAATTGGGGAAAGTGTACATGCCAGACCAGGAGGTTCGTATCAAACTTGTTTGCTTAAATTCTGAAGCATAAGTTTGTGTTACTGGTGTACTAATGTGTTTCACGTTTTGACAAAAGGTTGCAAAGTTGACTTTATCGAACGATATAAAGGGGCTGAAAAGGGAGCGCCGTGAGGCCAAGAAAAATAAGGAGCATTCAAAGAAGCAAAAGGTCAACCCTGAGTAGTGAAAGAAATACTGTTTTCTGTAGCAAACTGGTCACATTAATGGAGTTAAGTTGCAGCTCATCTGGTCCCAGCTGTTACATCTGCCTTGTTGAGGCCTACTTGCAGTTAGATTGGGTGGTAAATAGCTTAGTGCCATCTAGTCTTGACAAAGTTTTTTAGCGACTTCCACACCAATATTGTGAACCAACTCGTCTGTTTGACTGGGCATAAAATTTTTGGGCAATTGTATTTTATCTTAACAGTCCATAGTCGTGATGACACATCTCCCTGCTGATTCATGAGTTTTGTCCTCACGAAATAACATCACTAACGTTTTGGTTATGAGTCGTGAAACTGTTGTTAATGCGCAGTTGCCACCAAATCATATTACCATGCAATCTCTGTTCTGTCAGAGCATACACCATTTCCTTCACTTGTAGTAGCTACCATCGCTGCTCCAGGTTCTGGTCTCTCGCTGTCAAAGAATGGTTGGGAACATAATAGTGTATTGGAGATGTCTGGTTGTCATTTCATATGGTTTCGTGACTCTGCCAAGTGCTATAATGATTTATTATGGTTGTCACTCATCTTCCACCGTTGGGTCGACTGACAGAATGAAAGGAACCCTACGATGACAGGCTCCTGTCCTAAATTCCCGACGATCCATTCTTTAGCTGTAGCTTGGCTTTGTAATAATGTCAAACCAAATCAAATTTACATTGTTCAAATAAACTCGAGACGTTAGAGCAAATTTGCCCACCCATCGATGCAAGAACGTCCTCCTCCGTTTCTAAAAGAAGCAACAAATTTTTAGATACGGATGAAGTATAACTTATCTGCCTGTCCTTGGTTTGCTGATTACTGCTCTCTTACTTTAGAGCAAATCAAACAGGAGTTTTCAGTAGACTCATGGAACGCCGAACGAGAACTGAGCCTTACCTTATCTAACTAGATAGGTTCTTCCTTCCAGCGAAAACTATTTATTCAGCCATGACTAGGGGTGGGCAAAAAAAGCGAGACCGAAAAAATCGAAACCGGAACCGAAAAGACTGAAATATCGAGTATCGGATACTTTTCGGATAGCAAATATAAATAACAAAAAATAAATTTCAGATTCGGTACCACTCTCGAATAATTAAAATAACCGAATAGTCGGTCTATCAAATAATAAGTTAAATTATGCGTGATAAACTATGAACAATTCAAATTTAGATATTTTATTTTCAAATTGTGATGTGTGAAGTTATTGTATTTGAAAGTGCATCTAGGACTTCCTTGTGGGTTTTGGATGATTTATGACAAGCAATTGGGATCCTAATCCTTTTGTTGAGATGAATGCAGGCAAATGATGAAAAATGAGCAAAATGCCAAAAAGAAGGGAAATGAGAAGCAAAGTGAATTTGAGCTCAAGAAGAAGAAAATAGTAGATTATTATGTATAGAGTGTGTTAAGGAAACACACTCAAGAGCTCAATCACTTTCAAGCACACACATACAATGCACAAAGTTATACAGAACCGGACTAGTCCGATATCAGCCGGACTAGTCCGATATCACATTCTGCACTAGATCGGACAAGTCCGGTCTCCACTGGACTAGTCCGATATCTTTCTGATCCACTTCGGACTAGTCCTTCCCAATGCGGACTAGTCCTCAACACAATGCACAAGTCACACAAAATCGGACAAGTCCGTTGTGATTCGGACTAGTCCGATATTCATTCTGATCCACTTCGGACAAGTCCGGTGTCACCACGGACTAGTCCGATATACACACTGATCTAAATCGGACAAGTCCTCCAAGTGCGGACTTGTCATCCCAAACACTTAGGGTTTCATATGTCCGGACAAGTCCGATAGCAATCGGACTAGTCCGAAGATTTCCAGTAGCGAAATCGGACAAGTCCGTTTTCAACCGGACTAGTCCGATATTCCTAGACACTTAGGGTTTGCTACACACAGCACACCGGACTAGTCCGGTGACCACCACGGACTAGTCCGATCTTTCTGAACCCTAACGGTCACTTTTAAAAACCCCATATAAATAGAGGTGCACGACCCAATTTTACACTCTCTCGAACCCTAGCGCCGTCACACCTCCCAAGAGACTCAAAAACCATCTCTCTCCACGAAATTAAGTGCAAAAATCAATCAATCCATTGAAGATCACTTCTAGATCATTGGAGAGACACTTGGCACACATCATTGAGCTCTTGGTTTGATTCTCTAACACACTCTTACGTTTCAATTTGTAATTTTCGAGTGTGTTATTGGTGTCATTGTGAGTTGTAATCAAGGGAGCTCTCAACGTGTGAGAACGCCCCTTCAACTTGGTTATTTACCCCTTGTGAGTAGTGGAAGAGGATTGGCCTTCGTGGCGATCCGACGAGGAAAGGGTTGGAGAAGACCCGGTCCTTTTGTGGGCTCCTCAACGTGGACGTAGGTTGCCTTCGTGGTAGCCGAACCACGGGATAAATCGTGTGTCTTGTCCTTTTTTTGTTCTTAATCTAATTTGATCAACTTAATCTAGGGTTTGATTCACTTTATTCAATCTAAGTCTAATTGTTGATCAAGAGTTTTAACTTCAATAGAATCTGACATACAACTATTAAATTGAGATTCAAGTTTATATTTCCGCTGCAAACATTAACGAATCAATCAAATTGTCTGAACTTGATCAACCTAGCCCATGAAAACCGGACTAGTCCGCACATTACCGGACTAGTCCGATATCTCTGGTATTGACCTTGTTGTTGAGTGTTACAGGAACCGAGAAAAATCAAAAAGGCCTATTCACCCCCCCTCTAGGCCTACATTCAATTGGTATCAGAGCAGATTCTTCAAGAAAGAGTGCAACCACTCGAAGAGATCATGTCGGACATGAAAGATGTTCAGAAAATCAACAACCAGGAAGAAGTAAACAAAGACAAGAACCAAAAGCTGGAAAAGTATCTCGAAGCAATTCAAGACTTCGATGATGATGACGAGGAGACGCTGGAGCTGAAAGCACTACTCAGAAAGAAAGCACTTTCCAAAGGGAAAGCTAAAGTTGAAGAAAAGAAGAAGGGGAGTAGTCACACCGACTACTCCCGATATCCTTTCAACTATGATCGTTTAAATTCAAACAACAGCCATTACCTATCTATTCCTCTTGGAAAAGCCCCACACTTCGATGGGAGTGATTACTCCATGTGGAGGCAAAATATGAAGATGCACTTGATTTCCCTTAACCCAAGTTTATGGAATATTGTGTGCACAGGAATAGACATCCCAGATGACGACGAAGAGCTCACTCCAAGTCAAGAGCAAGCCATCCACAGAAACGCTCAAGCCGCAGCCATGATCACCTCCTCTCTAAGTCGAGATGAATTCACAAAGGTGGACGGACTGGAGATTTCCAAGGAAATATGGGACACACTACAAACAGCCCACGAAGGTGACCGGCATGTGTGGGAGGCCAAAATTGAAATGATTGAGGGCGAACTAGGAAGGTTCGCAATTGAGGAAGACGAGTCTCCCCAGGACATGTACAACCGATTGAAGACACTTGTAAACAAGGTTCGATCATATGGGAGCAAGAAGTGGAATGACCACGAGGTTGTAAAGCTCATCCTTAGAGCCTTTATGCCTCGCAATGTCACACTATGCTCTATGATCAGAGAAAGTCCCGGGTACAAGAGGATGACTCCAGATGAATTGCTTGGCAAAATCATCAATTTTGAAATGATGGAGAAACAAGCCAAGCACGTCAAAGAAATAGCCGACCTCACATCGGCCAAGAAGAAGGGAGTTGCCTTAAAGTCCACACTCAAGCCTCTATCCAAAGAAGCAAGAGAAGCACAGTTTGAGGAGGTTAGCGATGACGAAAGCAGTGAGCTGGACGAAGAGGATATGATTTTGTTCATGAAAAAGTTCAAAAGAATAATGAAGAAAAGACAAGGAACAAAATCAGGTGAAGGCAAGTACAAGGAAAGGACAAAGCCGAAGATGAGGCGGGCATGCTATAATTGTGGTGAGTATAACCACTTTATAGTTGATTGCCCGTATGAGGACAACAAGAAGAAGAATAAAGAAACCAAGCCTCAACCGAAGAAATTCTTCAAAAAGAAGAAACAAGCTGAACAAGCACACATTGGAAAGGAGTGGGACTCAAACGATGAGTCCTCATCATCCGATGAAGAAGAGATGGCTAGCATAGCCATTGAAAGCTCGTCCAAGAAACCCACACTCTTCCCTACGCTCGGTGCAAAGAAGGGACATGGCACTTGCCTCATGGCAAAGGAAGGTAAACGCAAGGTAAACATCAAAACTCCTTCCATGCATTCGTACTCAAGTAATGATGAACTAGATAGTGATGATGAAGATATGTTAACTGGATTAGATAGAAAAACTGCTGCTAAAATGAAATTTTTACTTGTCCAACTTGTTGAGAAGGAATCGCTAATTGATCGTCAAGAAGACATGATTATCTCCCAAAAGGAGAGGTATGTCGAACTTGACAATCTTCTAGTTCTTGAAAAGGAGAAAAACAACTCACTAGAGCTTGAGCTAGCTTCAAGCAAGAAAACTTGTTTGGAGTTAACCAACTCAAACGTTGCAATCAAGGATCAACTTGATGACCTGATCAAGGTCAACAAGATCCTTGAAGTGCAAGTTGAGTCACTCAAGCTAAGTGAACCTTCCTCCTCTTCAAGTCTACCTTCTCAACACACTTCAACTAATCCTGTTCATATGTGCCAATGTGGTAAAGTCGATATCAGCTTGAAAGAAAAGTCTACCTCTGCAAAGGATAAAAATCCTACCCAATGTGGAATATTTGACAAGGAGAGGATCAACTATGCACATAGTGCATACTTGGTCCAAAGACCTCCAAACGTCAAGTATGGCATTGGTTACTCTTACGATGGAAAGCAAAATGCTGGAGGTCATAAGAATAACAAGGGAAGGATTACCTTTGTGAAGGGAGGACCCTCACAACATGGTAACTCAAAAATTAAGAATTTGAACTCTCATAAACGCCGGACTAGTCCGGTGGAGGTCCGGACAAATCCGGTCATTCGGAAAAGTCCGGTTACCCAGACTAGTCCGATCCATAAACAACAGCAGCTCTTGTTCAAAACCTTTGATGCCTCTTATGTATTAATGAGAAACAATATTGGTAAATTTTATGCTTATTATGCTGGGCCACGCCATGGGAACACAAAATCCCATGTGTGGGTGCCCAAATGTATTGTAACTAACCTCCAAGGACCCAAACAAGCTTGGGTACCTAAAACCAAGGCATAATTTGTTTCTGCAGGCCTATTCCTCCGGTGGATCCAAATGGGTGCTAGATAGTGGATGCACCAACCACATGACCGGAGAAAAGAGGATGTTCGTGGAATATGAAGAAAACGAGGACCCAAACGAAGGCATCTACTTCGGAGATAATAGTCAAGGAAGGGTTCTCGGTACCGGTAAAATAGCAATATCCTCTAAACACACTCTTTCTCACGTTCTACATGTTGAATCTTTAGATTATAACCTGCTGTCCATATCTCAATTATGTGACAAAGGTTATAATTGCTTGTTTACTAACGAGGATGTGACCGTCTCAAGGAGGAGTGATGGTTCCGTTGCATTCAAGGGTATGTTGAAGGGAAAGCTTTACCTTGTTGACTTCAACAAGGATAAAGCCGAACTCGACACATGCTTGATTGCAAAAACCAACATGGGTTGGTTGTGGCATAGACGGCTAGCACATGTTGGTATGAGGAATCTTCAAAAACTCCTCAAGGGTGATCACATCCGAGGTTTGAAAGATGTTGTTTTTGAGAAAGACAGGCCTTGTAGCGCGTGCCAAGCCGGGAAGCAAGTAGGAGCACATCATCCTGCAAAGAACATTATGACTACGACAAGACCGCTCGAACTACTTCATACGGACTTGTTTGGTCCAATAGCTTACATGAGCATCGGCGGTAATAAATACGGTTTAGTCATTATTGATGATTTTTCCCGCTTCACTTGGGTGTTCTTTTTGCATGACAAGTCAGAAACACAAGGAACGCTCAAGAAATTCTTCAAGCGAGCTCAAAACGAGTTCTCACTATCGATCAAGAGTATTCGGAGCGACAACGGCACGGAGTTCAAGAACATATAAGTGGAGGAGTACCTTGATGAGGAGGGAATCAAGCACGAATTTTCAGCACCATACTCTCCACAACAAAATGGAGTCGCCGAAAGGAAGAACCGAACGCTCATAGAGATGGCAAGAACAATGCTCGATGAATACAAGACTTCGGATCCATTTTGGGCGGAAGCGATTAACACCGCTTGCCACGCCGCAAATCGACTCTACCTTCATCGACTACTCAAGAAGACTCCTTATAAGCTACTCACCGGTAACAAACCCAACATTTCATATTTTCGAGTTTTCGGGTATCCATGTTATATCTTGAACAAGAAGTCCAGGACTTCAAAGTTCGCTTCGAAGTCCGATGAAGGCTTCCTTCTTGGCTATGATTCGAACACTTACGCCTATCGTGTTTTCAACAAGGCCTCCGGACTTGTTGAAGTGGCACGTGACATAGTGTTCGATGAAACTAATGGCTCCCAAAAGGAGCAAGTTGATCAATGTGAATTAGGTAAAGAAGAAGCTCCTTACCAAGCATTGAAGAGAATGGCTCTAGGCGAAGTTCGTGCACAAGAGTCATCATCACAAATACAAGAGGAAAGTGAACCACAAGAGGAGATCAACAATCAAGGGGGAGTCTCGATACAAGATCAATCACAAAAATATGAAGATGATCAACAAATCAACGAGGGCAACCACTCAGGGGGAGAAGAAAATGATCACCAACACTCAACTCCCCACTTTTTATTTAGAAGGGTCATGCGTTTTAAATATTCTCTCTTTAAAATCTGCCACACCCAAGAGTACACCAACGCACTCAAAGGGATCACCCAATCGACAACATCATCGGTGATATCCAAAAGGGAGTAACCACTAGATCTCGTATAGCTAATTTTTGTGAGCATTACTCGTTTGTCTCCTTTTTGGAACCACGCAGGACTGAGGATGCATTGAAGGATCCGGACTGGGTGGTGGCAATGCAAGAAGAGTTGAACAACTTCAAGAGAAACGAGGTTTGGGAACTTGTGGCAAGACCCAATGCAAACATAGTGGGCACCAAGTGGGTCTTCCGCAACAAGCAAGACGAACACGGGGTGGTGACAAGAAACAAGGCACGACTTGTGGCCAAAGGTTACTCACAAGTCGAAGGTTTGGATTTCGATGAGACTTTTGCTTCAGTAGCTAGGCTTGAATCAATTAGAATATTACTTGCATATGCTACTCACCATGATTTCAAGCTGTACCAAATGGACGTGAAAAGCGCCTTCCTCAACGGACCGATCAAGGAAGAGGTGTACGTGGAGCAACCACCCGGATTTGAAGACGAAGAGTTCCCCGATCACGTGTATAAACTGCGTAAGGCTCTCTATGGCCTCAAACAAGCTCCTAGAGCTTGGTATGAGTGTCTTAGAGATTTTTTAATTGATAATGGCTTTCAGATTGGCAAAGTAGATTATACACTATTCACAAAAAATCTAGATAATGATCTTTTTATTTGCCAAATCTATGTTGATGACATAATTTTTGGGTCAACTAACCAATCTTTCTGTGAAGAATTTAGTAGAATTATGACAGACAGGTTTGAAATGTCAATGATGGGAGAATTGAAGTACTTCTTGGGTTTCCAAGTGCGGCAACAAAAGGAAGGAACATTCATAAGCCAAACCAAGTACACGCAGGACATACTCAAGAAGTTTGGCATGGACAAGGCAAAGCCCATAAAGACTCCCATGGCTACGAATGGCCACTTGGATCTCAATGAAGATGGACCGAGCGTCGACCAAAAGGTATATCGCTCCATGATTGGATCTTTACTTTACTTATGTGCATCTAGGCCAGATATTATGTTGAGTGCATGTTTGTGTGCAAGATTTCAAGCCAACCCTAAGGAATGTCACTTGACAGCCGTAAAAAGAATCTTGAGATATTTAGTTCATACACCCAACCTTGGTCTTTGGTACCCAAAAGGCTCCAAATTCAATCTCATTGGTTACTCCAATGCAGATTATGCCGGGTGCAAAGTTGATAGAAAAAGCACCTCTGGCACATGCCAATTCCTAGGAAGATCTTTGGTTTCTTGGTCATCTAAGAAACAAATTTCCATTGCTTTATCCACAGCCGAAGCGGAGTATGTTGCAGCCGGGAGTTGTTGTGCACAACTTCTTTGGATGCGACAAACTCTAAGGGATTACGGTTACAATATGAACCATATTCCTCTCCTTTGTGACAATGAGAGTGCCATTAAAATAGCCCACAATCCAGTTGAGCACTCTAGGACTAAACACATAGACATAAGACATCATTTCTTGAGAGACCATTCCATGAAAGGAGATATAACCATCTCACATGTCAACACACAAAAACAATTGGCCGACATATTCACCAAGCCACTTGATGAAAAGCATTTTTGCGAACTCCGAAATGAGCTAAATATTCTTGATTCTCGGAGTGTGGCTTGAAAAGTTGCATACCTGTATGATTACTTCAAAAATGTTGATTGATTTGTGAAAATTACCCCTCCCTATTTTTCTCTCGAAAAACTATGCCAATTATTAGATCTTGATGAATTTTGATCATTGTATGATTGTTGTATGCTTACTGGTCAAATTCATCAAGATTGCTTGAATTGTTTTGCCTCTCTATTCTCTATTATTGAACCTTCAAATATATATGAATGGGCTATGCAATTCTTTCCTGGTAACCACGGACTAGTCCGTGGTTATCCGGACTAGTCCGCCCATGCAGACTAGTCCGTAGAGTGCCAGTTAGGCCGGACTAGTCTGATATAGGTCTCTGGATGACTTCGGACTAGTCCGATCAAGTCCGGACTTGTCCGATTTCTCGTGTCCATAATCCTAGCCGCCACCAAACCCTAATCTACTCATCCCCACATTTGCTCACTCCTTTCTCTCTCTTGCGCTCGAGCTCCCAAAGCAATCTCTTGTGTCCTCCGTCGAAAAGCCACAAGTTTGGGCGGAGATCAAGCTTGAAGACTTGGGGATTGATTCCACCGGACTAGTCCGGCCTCAAACCCCCAAAACTTCAAGTCTCTAACGATTTCTTCGGTAAAAACCTTCAAAACCCTAGAGATCGTATTTTTCTCAATCATTGATCGTTTGGCCTAGCACCCTGCACTAGTTACATGTTTATCTGATGTACTACGTGTATGCTAGACTAGAATTGCATTAGGGATTGTGTCCAGTTCAATCTGTTAGGTTTTTGGGGATGAACACCGGACTAGTCCGGTCCATGCACGGACAAGTCCGGTACCCCGGACTAGTCCGTGCCTAGGCACCGGACAAGTCCGATATTTCTGAACCTGAACCTAATTCCTTAATTCCCTAATGCCATCCATTACTATCATGTCTCACCTATGCCTTGCATAACTTGTCATTTTTCTTGCTCATTCATTCTCAGATCATGTCGAGCTCCGACAACGAAATCTCCGACTTTGAGGCCGAGTTGGACCACGAGGTGGCATCTCGGTCCTCAGCGGGTCTTGGCAAACGCCAAGAAAGACCTTCCGGGCCTGCTACATCTCCTCCCCAAGTTCGGAGGAAGGTCTGTGCCAAGAAGCCCGCCTCGAAGGCTGCTACACCTTCAAGCGGCCTTCGACAAGCAAAGGGAAAGGGCAAGGGAGTTGCAACGGGGCCAGTTGGGCCCTTGAGGCTCCATGCTCTCAGGGAAGGGGTCCAGGACCCTACTGAGGAGAAGTTCAACGGAAAAGGCAGTGATTCTGCAACAAAATACAGGAGCATTGACTGGTATGGCAGGCCAAAGCACACTGTCGATAGAAGGTTTTGGTGCAACTTCCATGCAAACTTCTACAAATCAGTGTACCTCCCGATGAAGACACCGGTGGTGCGCAGTCAGTGGATTGACTGGGCCCACCTAGAGAAGAAGAAGTGCTCAGCCTTTGATGAGGTCATTGCTGCAGCTGAGAGGCATGGCTTGAAGGATCTCTTTGCCTTCAGGCATAACTGGAATGATGAAGTGATTGCACAGTTCTTTGCAACGTGCCACTTCTCAAGTGAGGATGAAGAGAGTGTTACTTGCATGACACATGGATCTAAGTATAGTATCACTCAAGAAGAGTTCAATAATATGCTCCATCTGGACACCTCTGGACCTGACAGGCTGATCATCCACAACATTGGTGTCATGGAGAAGGATAGGATGAAATTCCTATATGAGCCTAACTCAAAGTATGTTCCTCCCTCTACAAAGCACATGAAACCATTCTTTGTGGTCCTCAACAGAGTGCTGAGGAAGACTATTGCTCCTAAAGATGGAGATGCTGGGAGCGTGCAGGGTTACCTCAGAACCCTAATGAGAGTCATAAGCAGGGACCGCCCATTTGATGTAGCAGAGTACATTTGGAATGATATGGTCAACATATCATGTACGCCTAACAGGTCATGTGGCTATGCTCCCTACCTCATGTATGTGATTGAGAAAGTCACAGGTATCGAGTTCATGAAGGATGTGGAGCACACCCCCTTGAGGCCTCAGAAGCCTCAACCAGTGAGCATCCAGGCTGCTCCCTCACCAGTCTCCAGTCCCGAGGCACCGACAAGAGCAAGAAGCAGTGCTAGGGAGGTCCCTACCTCTAGGGGAGCCCCCCAGAGAGGATCCGCCAGTGGGATCCTCAAATACTTGTCAGCAATCTTCTCCTCCTGCAAAAAGACCGAAGTGAAGGTCCACAAACTCAACAAGAAAAGAAAGGAGGACATGAAGTATATAAAGGCCAATGTGGAGCAAATCTGTCGAAAGCTGGAGATCGACCCCATTGGATCTCCAGTGATATCTGAGGAGTCTGACCCGGATTTCACCGAGCTCGGGCCCTTGACCCCTTCCGAGCTTGCCTATTTTGGCATTGGGGGCTCGAGCAGCTCCGCTCCTCCTCCTCTCTCTCCTCCTCGTCAAGCAGAAAGCGAAGAAGATGAAGACGATGACGAGAGGACCGACAGTGAAGAGTGAAGACCCTAGGATCCTCCTCTCCTTCTTTTTGGTGTCTTGATGCCAAAGGGGGAGAGATTGAGGGGGAGTCTTAGCTTTAGCTGTGATAGGGTGCGAGGAGAGAGTTCTCTTTATCTTTTATTTGTGGTTGTAATAGCTTAACTCTGTTTTCATATTAAGTTTGGTCCTGTAATGAATTGCTTAATTTATTTGGAGTGTGTGATGAAAACTGTGTCTTTACCCCTGGAATGTCATATGCATTTGATATCGGTTGGTTAATGCAAATTCTGTCATTCTCAATGTATTCATGCACTTAGTATGCATCCCACCATAAAGAATGCACATATGGATAATTCTCTTGTTGCTTGATGTATTTTTGAGTCATATGTGCATACTTTATGAAAATCTCATTTTTTTGCCTTATTTTGTGAAATCTCAATTGGTTGTCATCAATCACCAAAAAGGGGGAGATTGAAAGTGCATCTAGGACTCCCTTGTAGGTTTTGGATGATTTATGACAAGCAATTGGGATCCTAATCCTTTTGTTGAGATGAATGCAGGCAAATGATGAAAAATGAGCAAAATGCCAAAAAGAAGGGAAATGAGAAGCAAAGTGAATTTGAGCTCAAGAAGAAGAAAATAGTAGATTATTATGTATAGAGTGTGTTAAGGAAACACACCCAAGAGCTCAATCACTTTCAAGCACACACATACAATGCACAAAGTTATACAGGACTGAACTAGTCCGATATCAGCCGGACTAGTCCGATATCACATTCTGCACTAGATCGGACAATTCCGGTCTCCACCGGACTAGTCCGATATCTTTCTGATCCACTTCGGACTAGTCCTCCCCAATGCGGACTAGTCCTCAACACAATGCACAAGTCACACAAAATCGGACAAGTCCGTTGTGATCCGGACTAGTCCGATATTCATTCTGATCCACTTCGGACAAGTCCGGTGTCACCACGGACTAGTCCGATATACACACTGATCTAAATCGGACAAGTCCTCCAAGTGCGGACTTGTCATCCCAAACACTTAGGGTTTCATATGTCCGGACAAGTCCGATAGCAATCGGACTAGTCCGAAGATTTCCAGTAGCGAAATCGGACAAGTCCGTTTTCAACCGGACTAGTCCGATATTCCTAGACACTTAGGGTTTGCTACACACAGCACACCAGACTAGTCCGGTGACCACCACGGACTAGTCCGATCTTTCTGAACCCTAACGGTCACTTTTAGAAACCCCATATAAATAGAGGTGCACGACCCACTTTTACACTCTCTCGAACCCTAGCGCCGTCACACCTCCCAAGAGACTCAAAAACCATCTCTCTCCACGAAATTAAATGCAAAATCAATCAATCCATTGAAGATCACTTCTAGATCATTGGAGAAACACTTGGCACACATCATTGAGCTCTTGGTTTGATTCTCTAACACACTCTTACGTTTCAATTTGTAATTTTCGAGTGTGTTATTAGTGTCATTGTGAGTTGTAATCAAGAGAGCTCTCAACGTGTGAGAACGCCCCTTCAACTTGGTTATTTACCCCTTGTGAGTAGTGGAAGAGGATTGGCCTTCGTGGCGATCCGATGAGGAAAGGGTTGGAGAAGACCCGGTCCTTTTGTGGGCTCCTCAACGTGGACGTAGGTTGCCTTCGTGGCAGCCGAACCACGAGATAAATCGTGTGTCTTGTCCTTTTTGTGTTATTAATCTAATTTGATCAACTTAATCTAGTGTTTGATTCACTTTATTCAATCTAAGTCTAATTGTTGATCAAGAGTTTTAACTTCAATAAAATCTGACATACAACTATTAAATTGAGATTCAAGTTTATATTTCCGCTGCAAACATTAACGAATCAAATTGTCTGAACTTGATCAACCTAGCCCGTGAAAATCGAACTAGTCCGCACATTACCGGACTAGTCCGATATCTCTGGTATTGACCTTATTGTTGAACCGAGAAAAATCAAAAAGGCCTATTCACCCCCCTTTAGGCCTACATTCAGTATTTAAACGTTTATTTGTGATTATTCATTTGTCAATTTATAATAAATTATCTCATAGAATTAAATTTATCAATTATATTAAATTTGTGCAAACATGATATGTATATAATGTATAATTCAGATATATCAGGTAAGACCAAAGACTGAACCGAAATTTTGGTACCCAAAATTTTCAAGTACCTAATATTATTATAACAATTCAGGTAGTAATTTCAAAAAACCAAATTTAAAAAAAACAAAATATCCGAACCGAAATATCAGGTAGACCGAATGCCCACCCCTAGCCATGACGTGATTTTAGGACCAGCTCCAAACTATGTTATGCAAGCCTAAAATATCATTTTCACAGAAAACAAAACCAGCGCAGGCCTCATAAAGTCATACATTACTAGATGGATCAAAACATAAATGTTTAACTGGTACCATGCTAAGTCTTGGCGTTTGAGACCTACAGATTAATAGATACTAAAGTACCGGCAATATATACATGTGCGCTTAAACCAGGAACTTATATAGTAGCGTCAACCAGGCAAACTTTCTATCTGGAGATTACCATCCGCTACCGCCTGCATCACTACCCTTATTGCTGTTCCATGCATCATCAGCTTTGTCCCAGGAACTGCTACCGCCACCTCCCTGGCTCCCACTCTCTTTGCCTTGCTCCAATAGACCATCTTTCTTTGGAGCAGCTTCTGACCCACCCCATGAAGACTTCTCTGACACTCCAGTTCCTCTTGAACAATTCCAGCTATCTTCATTGCTCTTTTCCCAAGATACCCCGCTGCCTCCAGCAATGGTCGCGTCACTAGGAGCACCCCATGTGACGGAATTCTTATTGCCGCTTGGTTGGCCCAGGATAGAGGAAGATGATTTGTTCTCACCCCAGGTTTTGTTTCCATCGTTCTTTCCTGTGTGATCGTCTCCACCAGACTGTTCTGTTGCTCTCCAGCCATCACTATTGTCACTACCCCAGTGAGGCTTGCTTTTTGAGAAGCCCTGATCTCCTGCGCTGGTCCCTTTGTTGCTATTCCAGTCAGAAGATTGAGACCAGCCACTGCCTTGACCAGAGGGCCTTCTCTCATTGTCATCGTTACAGTTTCTGTGGCTACCTCGCCCACTGTTTCCCCTACCGGAGCCCCAACTACCACCATCACCTGACCCAAAGTTGTTACCTTGATAACGACCACCTCGCCCAAGGCGTCCTCTCGCTCTTCCTCTACTACCATCAGAACCCCTCCCGTTCCATTGGTCCTCAGATCTTCCACCACCTGATTCATCATTGTTGTTGCCTCCATTCCATGAGGATCTACTATCCCCAAAACTCTGTCCTTTCCCTCTGCCTCGATTTCCAAATCCGAATCCACCCCTACTATTTCCATTATTATTATCACTGAAGCTTGGCTTGCCCCAAGCAGGTTCCTGATCACCCAAAGAGAAACTTGGTTTGTCCCAAGAGCCACCTGAGGAGCCAGCTCCCCAGCCATCACTTTTCTTGCTGTTATCATTATCCCCTTTACTTCCCCATGCATCAGCCTTTTCCCCAGATCCAGAAATAACAGGTGCAGTGTTGCCCCACTTGCCCACACAGTCCAATGGAGTGTCCTTTGCCTTAGTGTTCCAGCTATCATTGTTGTCATCAGCACCCAAAGTAGAAGACACCTTGCTTGCCCAAGGATCATTTTCTTGTTCTTCACCTATAAGAGAATAATGTGTAATCCCCGAAAGAGACTCATGAAAGGTACACTGTTCAAACAAAATATCAAAGAGAGACCAATATAAATAACAGTATAGTTAATCCCTTGAGTACCTTTATTAGAATCAGTCTTGTTAGCCCAAGGGTCATTTTGCCTTTCTTTATCTACACAATAGAGTGGAAGATAAGACTGAAATACATTTACAACTGAGCAGAATAAGAAATTTGTTCGATCCCAACAATACTAGATGCAGCATTTGCTTACTTACCCCCATCACTACTTGAGTCTTTCGCCTTGGAGTTCCAGCTACCACCATTATCCCAAGTATCATTCTGTTGTTCTTTGTCTACAAGGTAACAAGAATAATAAAATTAAGACTTCAACACAGCAAGTAGCAGGTCGATCAGTAGAAAGGTACAACTCAAAACACGAGCCAAGCAAGAAATATGGATGTCTTTGACTGAAGAATCACCTGTAGAAGTCACCTTGCTTGCCCAGGGATCATTATGTTCACCTACACAAGAGGATAAAAGGTAGAAGTTTTTTAGCATGGAAACCACAACAAAGATCTCCATTATGTAATTTTAACATTGACATCTAATTACAAGCACTTCATGATTTACACATATTTAGAGCGTGTTTGGCATGGCTCTACTCCGTAGTAGAGTAACTCCGCTCCAAAATGCTGGGGTGGAGCAACTCTGTTGTGGAGATAGAGTTGTTGCTGGAGGTGTTTGGCTGACAACATGTTCCCAACTCCAAAAAAGAGAGGTTTTAATACGCTTTACCAATTTTACCCTTAACCATTTTTGGATCTGTCAATTTGTTCTGGGCCGAACTACAAAAGTCCATCGGACTGATTTCATTATCTGTTGTGAACAGAGAAGTAAAAGACGTCTTGCTAATAAAAAGTTAAGAGAAAGATGAACAACATGATTCATACATGGACGTAATATTTTTCTGAAAAAAAAACAGTAGCATGAATCTTTGACATCACATATGAATAAAAAAGGGAAACCGTATTACACTAGTATCATCCAAAATCATCAACGAAAAACATACATAACCATATGATTTCAGCTCAAAGGTGAAAACAAACTGGTACGTATGGCTTCCTCAAAGCACAGATTTATCACATACATCAACTGTGCTAGGAGTAGGCATACATCAAACTCAAGATCAGACACTTTTGTTTGAGTCAGGTCAAACTCTACGAAGGAGGAGGCTGGAATATGAATGTACATGTTGCTGTCAGGTGATCGAGGAAGGAAGGCTGGAATGTGAACGTACGTGATGCCGCTCAGTGATCGAGGAAGTAGGTTGAGTTTGGTTGTCAGTGGCTGAAGAACGGGGCTGGGTGTGAGGGACGGAAGGACGGCGCTGGGCTGCTAGCAGGCGGGGGCGGACGAGCGGGCACCAAGGCTACTGCTGATAGACCGCACGCCTCACGTGGGGAATGGAGCTGGGAAGCGGGTCCGAAGAGCAGCGAGGGCCGAAGGGCGGTTAGCGGTGAAGATCGGGCCGGCTGCGCCCTACCTTCTGCTGTACGGGACTTCCGCCGGGGGAAGAAGGAGACCGATGGCCGATGGGAATAGATTGTATCGATCCGTTTTTTTCATAACCAGTGGCAATTGTGGGTAAATACTTCTAAACTCTATGATTAGGTCTATATTACTTGGTTCTGGAGCAAGAAAAGAGGTACTCTATGAAAATGAACTAGAGCTCTTCCAACTCCTTGGAGTTGGACCCCTTCACAGAGTTTTGGAGTTGAAGTGTTTGACATGATTTTTTCAACTCTTTTATGGAGTTCGGCTCTGGAGCCATACCAAACACCCCCTTAAATAGGTAATAAAATAAGCACCTAAAACATTAAGCAAAGCAAGAATATAAATGGCATAATCACATTTACATATAGGCCTTGAGTAGAGGTTAAAAGTGTAAACAGGATTGAAAATGTTACTGACCTACAGAAGGTTTATCTTCTGAATTGTTCCAAGTGGAGGATTGATTTTCACCAAATGACTTCGAGCCTCCACTGCTACTCCAGGGCTGGCCACTTGATGGACTTGTGGCAGTCCAATTACCTCCACCACTCCAAGAACCTTCATTTGATGCACCTTTATCCAAATCAAAAGAACCTCTGTTTCCCCATTTTGGATCATCACCACAGTCACTTTCCCTTCCAAATCTGGAATTGCTTCTATCACCATTCCCCCAACCATAACCCCTTCCTCGTCCTCCATATTGGCCCCTACCTCTAGCCCTTCCCGTATAACCACCAGAATCTCCAGCTTCATTGTCGACCTGATTATTCGACCTCCAAGGTGGTCTTCCAGCATTGTCACGATCCCATGAACTCTTCCAGCTTCCTTGATCATTTCTGCCACCAAAATCACCAGATTCACGACCCCTACCTCTCCCTCGTCCACGCCCAAACCCACGTCCACCTTCAATGTTTCCAGGTCTGCTCCAGTTGCTATTCTGATCATCTCCTCTAGTTTCCTCTCCCTTGTTCCAACTGGATGAACCATCATTGCCAAAAGATTTTGGTTTATCCCAATCAATGCTGTTATTTCTTTCTACAGACATAGCAGCATTTCCTTTGCCCCAAGCTTCCTCCTGTGCCTCACCCACAGCAGATGATTTATTCCAGTTGTCAGCAGCAGTATCCCAACCTCCCACAGCAGCGTTTTTGTCGAAGGATTTCGCTTCATTCCACCCACCTGATTCATCACCAGTATTGTCTTTAGACTTGCCCCAGGAGCCATCTTCCATGGCAGGCAAAGTATCAGATTTAACCCAGGCAACACCATCCCCTCTGCCAGTAACACCAGTGTCCCAAGACCCACTGTTGTCCACGTGTTCCGAAACTTCTTTTCCTTGGCCTTCATTTGACTTGCACAAAGGTTGCCATCCTTGCATTCCATCCTCCGGCTTATTTTCTGAAGGCATCGAAGCCTTTGCCCAGTTCTCATTTTCTTCAGTATCTGCTACTTTTACCTTGCTACCCCAAGGATCTGTGTTACCTCCAGTTCCCATATCCAACACTTTGGATGCATCTCCCCAGTTATCACTCTTTTCACCCTCCATATTGACTGTTGTTCTGTAGCAAGAGCTACCACCAACATCTGATCCACCAACCCCGGCTTGTTCGCCCCATGCATTATCAGTGGTTTTGTTTTGTGTGTTGTTCCATACTTCCACAGCTGGAGACGACATCTTTTTACCCCATGGATCAGAATTGTCATCAGCAGACGAACCCATTTTCTTATCCCATGGATCAGAATTACCATCAGCAGAAGGTAATACTTTCTTACTCCATGGATCGGAATCATCTTCAGTGGAGGATATTATCTTCTTACCCCACAGATCAACTTCTGTTTCTCCATCTGAAAATGTTAGAAGTTCCACTCAGCCAAACTGTAAAAGCCTCAATTACCAGTTAACTAATCTCATAAATATAACAAAAAATGGCATCTTCCCATATTCCTGAATGATCTAGAATTCAAGTTCTTTTACAACTATTGCTATCACCATTTATTTCTATTTTACATTTATAAATTACTTCTTTTACTACTAATGCTATCACCATTTCATGTGGGGTTTCACCTCTACATCCCCAATAACTTTAGCTAAAGGCTTCATTGTTGTTTGTAAGAAACATGTTAGGTCTTTCAGTGCATGACACAAAGCTAATTAGCACCACTGCATGCAGGGGAAAAAAGATCTAGCAGCCAACTAAACAGGGAACATATTATCATGCTATATTAGGCTGAGCAAATCACATGTGTGATACAATACAAATGAGTGGTAACACATAATAGTGCTACATCCAATGCTATGGGATATGTGAGCCAATAAACAAATAAGTGTTTGACCCAATGTAAGGGATGATTTTCTAGAATCGGGAACAGGCAGATATCAGATAGCAAGCATTTGAACGCTTAGCATTATGCCATAGATTTAGAACATGTAATGCATTTTGTGATCATAATTTAACAAAATCAAATGTCTCTGACAACATGCTATCGAAATGGAGATACAACAAACCATGTTAAGAAACACTAAATATTACCTGTATTCTGGACTGGTAACATTGAACTAGAAAACGGTTGCCATGAGTCACTGCAGTGCATCAAACAATTTTGTAAACAAATAGAATACGCAAAATTGCAAAAAAATAATGAGCATTTAAATGGTATATTGAATTTCGTTGCTTCAGTTATCAGTAGTTGATATCTGCACATGTGAGCAGTAGAAATTCTGCAACGATGTTTGTTTTGACGGTAGCAATGGATACTACGGAGAAAACGAGAATCATAAAATGATTAAAATCAAATCCAAGCTTAGAGCAGGGGTAAGAAACAAACTATTACAATATTTGAGGGTGACTGAAATAGATAGACAAACCTGCCAAAAGATGGCAGTCCGCTATCCCATGAGGTTTTGCCTCCTTCTGAGCCTGAATTAAAAGTCAATGCAAATAACAAACCTCACAATCAACAACGAGTCATTAAGGATAACAATGATGAATTTGACTTATATAAAATTAACATCCCAAATTAATTTGACTTATATAAAATAAACATCCTAAATTCAGTTTCCATTTCTAACAGGCAAAAAAGAAGGAAATCTTTTTTCAGTGGAGCAGATGGCCTACTAACAACTAACATTCAGCATGAAAGCAGTAACCCCCTCCTTTCGGGCGGATCGAGCACTGTAGTACTGTGCATATAAAAGTATCAAGCATAGACTTACCAAAAAATGATGTATCTTGACTTCCCAAATTACCAGTTGGAGCACCAGAAGTTATATCCCTGGCATGCCATGCAACAAATGCGGTAATATGATCATTACACAGCGGTATAAAGATGGTTCAGACACATTACAAACTTGCAATGCAAGCAACAAAGGTAATAAAACCTTCAAAACATGCTCAGTTGCTTACCCTCTGTTAGACGGGACTGAAAGAAACTCAGCTTTCACTGCAGATATCACTCAGAAAAGGTCAGCCATTGTCCAAACTCCAAAAAACTGCTCCAAATCCAATATATAAAAGCTAAGTAGCTAACTAACCTGTCACCATCTTCAGTAGAGAATCAAGTTTGACAGTTACATTATTCCGAAATATCCGAACTACTCGACAGAGGTAGCCCTTCAAAGGACCCTTTCGAATGCGCAACATCTGCCCAACAGAGAAAAGTTGTTCTCTGGTGCTCCTGTACGGCCTTTCAGCTGCATGATTAAGGAACTCAGAACTTAGAACTGACTTGAACTCAAATAACATTACAAGACAAAGCAACGAAACTTACTGCTCCGTTGCTCGTTTTGCTCATAAGATGGCTGTGAAAACATCGGAATTGGATTGTCCTCCTGATACATAAAAGAACATTGTGAGGCAAAGAATATCACCAATTCATTGACAGGCACATAAACTATATCTACATACCGAATTTTCAGCAGCAGAATTCCCCATTTCCTTCCGTTTTTTAATATTTTCACATGACCCACATTGGGCACAGAAAAATCCAAAGTTTTCGCTTTCACTTTCATTATAGATGAACAATATTCCCATGTACAAGTGTTTAACAACTCCTTCCTTACCCTGCAAATGTAGTATCAGCATGTGTTTAATGGAAGGAATCACAATATCATATGAATTTAAAAGACAGATACTGGAACTAGAAAGAATAATATAGAAGCGTATCATAAAAGTACAATGTAGCAGTATTTGTACATATACAAGACAAAACTACCATCAGAACGCGTTGAGATCCTCTGCAGTACTGCAGGGGCATTAGAGGTCACTGACATGGGGGTCCCCAGGGTGTGGGGCCCACATGTCAGTGACCTCTAATGCCCCTGCAGTACTGCAGAGGATGTGGATCCCATCAGAACACTCAATAAAGTACCACATCCATGTCAGAATTTCAAAAGGTTCTAAAAAAATGATTCCTTAAAAGAAAAGAACAATGTATAAGAAGCAAAATTCTGACATTCCTTATAGAACAAGAGAACTTCACAGTAGCACACTCTGTTATACTGTTGATAAAAATCTCACCTGAGATGTCCCTTCCAGAACTCTGACAGTGTCATTAATAGATATCATCTTCTTCTGATGGTCAACAGCTGTAAACATTTTATCTATGCATCTTTTCTTAATGTCATGTTTTCTCATCTTTACTGCAGATCCTTCAGGACTACCCTTTAGTATCTATATAAAAACACTTTTTTCTTAGACCAAACTAAGAACCCAAAACTGAAGTGTACGTCAAAAGATTGTTACCTTTAAACCATCTTTCTCAACAGCGATAACCACACCAAAATCTTTTTGCCTGTTCATTATTATTAGTAAATAAAATACAAGGATGGCATCTCATAAATAGTAGACAATGTTAGAGTATCGACCATGTAACACCAACTTACCCAAAAAGTACAAGATCATGGAGGTTGAATTCCTCATTGTCATCAAATATTTCAGTTGAATTGGAAGCTTTGAGATTTGATGCTTTAGAAGATTTCATTTTAGAAGATGATGCCTTCATATCTCGATCTCCAGGCAAGTTCTTTTTCTTAGAACCATAGATGCTCGAGACCCAATCCAAATCTTCAGCCGAGCTTTTATTGCTTGGACTAGAAGAGAACTTAAGAAGTTCGGTCTCTGTTGGTTGTATCCCCCAGTAAATCAAAGAACTAAGTGCAACCCTTTTATAGAGAAAACCATCTTTGAACATCAAGCCATCAAGCACTTCAAAAACTTCACCAGTCTGACGATCACGCTTCACTTCAATATGGGGTCTGAAGAATCTATACAACAAATGAGATTGTGGAAATGATGTCAAATACTGGTTGAAGATATGAAAGCAGGAGGCAACAGCCTACTGGGTGCAGGACAAGTAACAAAGAAATGTAGTTACTCTAGTTCTTGTGAGCTGATTAGTCGTGGGGCAGGAACTTCAGATTCTTTCAATGAAATTGCACCACCCTGTAAAGCCCAAAAACATAAGATAAGTTAAGCAGTCGACAATCAGACTAAGTATAAACAATTTAGAAAGGCGAGAGGTAAAAATACATGGCTGCTCGCGAATGGATGAGCCAAACCATAGTGTAGGCTAATAACTTACCATCAGTTGATATGATTAGGTGGTTAGTCTATTACATGTCGAGTCAAGATACAATTAGCTGGTTAGTGTGGCCCTCAAAACAGTAAAGATATTGATGTGCTTATGTGATGGGTAGTTAGGATACTGCTGTCCTAAAAAAGTTCAGAAAATCAGGTTAGGGGTGGTGAAGCCCCGTCCAGTTTATATCTCTTTCACTCTCTCTCTCTCGGCATCTAAAAGTACTGTACTGTGTCTCCATTGGAATAAAATGGAGGGAGGCACCATTTTTTAAATTATATATACATATATCATAATATCAATTGTAAAACACAACAATACTGACATCCAGTTTCTACGACAAAGATGGGGCTCCCATCAATGCAAAAGCCTCTCAAAAATACTTAAACTGTACACCCTATTCAATCCTCATCAGGAATGTGAGTAATTTGATTTTTTGAAATATTTGGATCAATGAGTAGTGTAATTGGTTCAATGATGGCAGCCTGTTTTTCTGAGAAAAGTTTATGAGCATTACGAATTTTTTCGAAATAGCATGGAGATCAACTCTAGGTATCAGCTTTATCATCACTCTTTTCCGTCCATCATCTGCGCTGACAACCTAAAGAGTCACAGGAACATGGTTGTGTGAGAACAAAGAAAACAGAAAACATGAATACATGCCAAAAGAGAACTAATAAGCTAAATATACTGCACCTGTGCTAGATCTCCTTTATAATTTCCATTTTTCATGCGAACCCATGTACCACGAGCAATTTCAAATGGTTTAGTACGGCTAGATAGCAAGCTAGGAACTTCAGCCGCAGGAACAGAAGTGATCATTCTTGCGTACACACTACAAAATCCTTTACATGCCTGAAACGAGAGACCAATATGTCCAGTGAATGATTTTATAACAAAGATATAAAGGACATTCAATATATATGGAGAAACAATAAATAGAAAGAAGATAGGCTTATCATAAATAATTCTGCCCCTAAATTTGTTAAAAGCAAATCTTACTCTCAAACCTCCAAGCTATGAATGAGAGAAATGAGGTAAAGAAATTCAACTTTAAGCCAAAAAGGACAAAAGGTATCAGGTTTTCAACCTTAAATATTACATTTAAAGTAATACATAACTATAGGATAAACAACATACTGCATTCCACATCAACCAAAATGTTCTTTCAATTTCAGCGTTCAGGAAGGCGCTGCAAGGCGGCCGCCTCCACACGCCCCAACGCTAGACGCGGCTGTCCCACCTACCTTGTGGGGGGGGGGGGGGGATCCCGACACGGCAGCGAATCACAATCGATGGCCAGGCAGAATCCCACGTGGAGGAGTGGCGGGGTGGGGGCAGATCGATCTTCCGAGGCAGGGGTGGACCGGACGGAAGGAGGCGGAAGGGGGCAGATCGATTTCCCGAAGACCGGGGAAGGAGGGGCGGCCGAGGTGGGGGCATTGATCGATACGACCGGGGAAGGAGGCGGCGGAGGTGGGGGGCATTGATCGATATGACTGGGGAAGGAGACGGCGGGGATGGGGGGCATTGATCAATCTTTGGAGACAGAAGACTGGACCTTGCGGGGTGGGAGGCCTGCTATGTGCAGGCTACACTAGAGACAGTTGTGGCTCTAGGAAAGTGGGCCCAAATCAATCCAAAAAAGCAAAAACATGCATATATTTCTGTATCTTCAAAAGTTTACAAGACTTCGTTGCTACAGTGCAAAACGCCTAGACTTCGCCTTGGAACGCCTAAGCATGCTTGGTCGCTAGGCGGAGGCAGGGATGACAACGGACGAATATGGACAGATAAAATATTTTTCCATATCCATATCCACATAGTCATATCCATATCCACATAGTAATATCAAAAACGGATTCGGATCGGATGTTGTCGGAAACGGATTTGGTATCGGATATGCCGGATGTATCGGAATCGGATCTATCAGATAGGAAATTTATGGATATCAGATGGATTCGGATATTTTGTTTCGGAAAAAACATTTCACATATCACATCATTAAATGATAGACAATGAAAAAATATATAATCCGCATACGTAACACATGCAATTAATATTTCGCTTATTCTTCTTACGATCGACCTATATAATTTGCCACCCTTACAAATTCTCCATCATATTTTTGCCATCCTACCGCCACTTAAGCAAGACACATCATTTTTTTTTATTTCAATAACGTGGCAAATTAATAATCTCATGATATTTATGTCCTTGAATCCATCTTTGGTAAGTAATCAAATTTCCAACCCTTTCCCAGTTAGTAATTGATCTGCTGGTTATTCAAGTAACAAATATGTCTAATCATATTTTCCTTAAGTTCGAACAAGCACCGATCTTCTTGAGATCCCGTCGCCGTAAAAAATACTTTGTTGCTGCCATGAAGCTCTATGTATAGTTTTGAAGCACAACCTTTACAGCATTATCAGGCGGCGGCTGCTCCCACTGCATAGATGCATGAGCAGGCAAACAAAGTATATCGTTTTCAGCAGCATGCTCATCTCAGATTAAAAAAAATGACTTGTGGTTACTCTGAACAAAACTCTCTCCTCTCCATTCATTTCCTTTCGTTGGTGTCGATTCGATTCTTCTAGGAGCAAAGCTCGCCGTGGCCCGTGGGTTGAGAAGCGGACCTTGCCTTGGTGTTTCGTTCTGGTTCATGTCGATAGCTCAAGTGTGCTGTGAATCAGCGGCCGATAGGCGGAGGGTCGGAGGGTGGTGTCCACGCGGAGGCATAGCGCAAGCACGGCGTAGCCTCGGGTGTCGGAGGGAGGCAGGAGATGGAGGACGCCGAGGAGTTGGGCAACGCATCGCTGGAGTCGCCCGCGGCGTGGACGACCGCCATGGAGCGGAGCTTCGCGCAGATGGACATTGAGGCGTCCGCCGGCATCGGAAGCCCAACCACCTGCCGTCCGTCAGTCCGTGATGGTCATCCGTCAGTCTGCGGCTCCGTGCTCCGTGGGCGTTGTCCCTTGTCGGTGGGGCGCCAAGTCGATGGCCGATGGCACCGGCACGCGACACAATGTCTGGTCGTGGGGGCGGGCCGGGCGGTGACGGCCGACGACGGTGGGGGCGTGGGGTCGGCGAGCCGCCGACGATGTTGTGCCAAGGGACGATGGACGAGAGTACGGCCGCCATGGGACAATCACACACGGGAGTCACTTAGGGTTTACCGGTTTGGGGCCTTTGGGCCAGGCCGTCTGTTAGATTTGGCCAAGAAAGCATCGGATATTAATCGGATACCTATTTAGATATATCCGAGGAAAAACGAATATCCAACTATTCAGACGGATATTGAGCCGCACCATCTCCGATCCGATATCCGAATACGAATATCCGATATCCGATCCGTATCCGAATAAGATCTGACCAAAACGGATATGGACCGGACATTTTCAGATCCAACACCCGAACAGATCGGAAAATATCCGATCCTTTTTCATCCCTATGCGGAGGGTCACCGCCCGCCTAGCACCCAACACTTTTTGGAACCTTGTTCAATTTAAATGTTAATTTATTTTCTTGCAATAAAAGGATCCACCTATGTACCTCTGTAACATCACAGGCCTTCTCGGCTTCAACGAAAACATATCCTCTGACATGATCAAGTGCAAACGCTGTGATAATTGGCACTCTGGTACCAATCTTTCGTAGGTCAACATACTTTTGCATGAAGCAGAAAACCATTTGGCGTTCACGCCCAACCTGGAATGCAGTTAAACAAATCAGGATCTAGCCAACAAGTTCTAGTTCAATATTGTCAAGTTGAATGTTTGCTAATGACTAACCATGCATTTAACTCTCCAAATAGTAGGCTCTTTCAGTGCACCGTCCATGGGAAACATGTCATCATCATCTTCTTGATGCAAGTTTCGATCAGCAGCATATTTCACACCATTACTGTAACGGTTCCTCACGAATTCCTCAAGTTCATCACCACTAAGCTCCTCTTCCTTTACAAGAAAGGGAAGGGGGTGTGACCTTTCAGTTCTTTTATGACTGACATTTTCTACACGTTCCTCAGTAAATAAACCTGCAGTGGTCATCAGCGAGATCACAGGAGCACAAGATTCAGATATTTTCAATGAGTGGGACAAATGGTGCATAAAAAAGGCTATCCTTCAATATCAGATAATTGTAGCATTTAGGTCAAAAGCATGACTGCAATTTTCCAGCTAGAACAATCAATTTGGACATCGGCAAAGATTAAAACAGAAAAATAGGAAAAACAAGGGAAATTGCACAAAGAAAATTGAAACATCAGACTAATGAGAGAAGTTAAAACGAAAAGGAGTCATCAACATATGTCCTCACTGTACAGTGCACATCACCCAATGCATAGTGAACACAAGAGGGAAGCTTAGGGTAGCTAATGTATCAGGATAATCAGTAATCTCACTTTGCAAAGAACAGAAACCCCAGCAAAAATGAGTAGCAAAAGGATATAATCACAGTTCGCTAAATAACAAATTACAAAGTCCTTTTAATTTGCACATATATCAGCTAGGAACGATTAATCCGTCATTCAATGTTTATAATGAAAGCATCCATATCCAACTAACATGCCATTAGAAAATCAGGTTCTACGACTTTTGGAGAAAGGTTGAATAACAAATGTGATGCGCATGGTTTCCTGTAGTTAGAACGGGGGAACCCGAAACCCCAATCCACAGAACCAAACCTAGAAACAAGAGATGAAAAGTAAAAAAAAAAAATCTCCCGAGATAATCAACCCAAGTCATCAGCATTGTACGCAACATAAACCCCCCAGATCGAACCAAACCAACCAATCAATCCACGCTTCCTGGGAGACGCTACCGAGAGTGGGGCCTCGTCCCCGGAACCGAAGCGATCCCGCACGTACCGTCGTCGAGGTCCTCCTCAGACTCGACCTCCTCGTCCTCGTCCTCCTCCTCCTCGTACCCGTCGTCGACGCCGGCCGCGTCGTCGACGAACTGGAGCACGCCGGAGCGGCGGCGGCGCTTCGCGGAGGACGACGAGGGCCCCGCGCCGTCGGAGACCTTCCGCCGCGTCCCGCCGGACCCGGATGCGCCGGGGGTGTCTGCGGCCGCCTGCTTGCCTTTCCCCTTCACCGCCATGGCGGAAGGGCGCTGGGGCTGGGGGTGGAGGGCAGAGGGAAGTGGGGAATGCAGACGACACGAGTTCCCCGAGGAGGTGACGAGCGCTTTTATTTTAATGACTCCCGGCCGGGAGGAAATCATCTGCAGGACTGTATGTCACTAACATGTGGGCTTGATACTCTGCAGGCCCGCGTGTCAGTTACAGATACATTAGAGAATGTCAGTTCCTCCCTGCCAGGGCCACTTCCAATTCCGAGGAGTATGATACGCAGATGCCCCCTATACTTCTAAGAAATTCTTCTATTTTGGGAAATCCGTGGGTCGATGCTGCGCTGCGGCCGGTGAGCGGTGTAGGATGCGTGGAGGAGGGAGTGAGAATTTTTGTCTTCATACGGGTGTGATTTCGTAAGTGCGGATCGAGAGAGTGGACCGACGGGTTGAAGTGAGTTGGGCCGCGACAGTCCATGTACAGCAGCCCATCGCGGAGGTAGAACATTTGCTGTTAGAGTCCACTCTAACATTCATCGCAAGGTCTAGTCTCTCCATGAGCTCTTCACTAACAGTCAGGGCAGGCCAATATCAAACGGCGATTAAACATGCATCAATGGGATGAGCTAATGGAGAAGCTGCTCAGCACGGGCAACCAGCCTCGATAGTTTGGGCCTTGCTGTGCACCAATTCAGCCGCTTCAAAGTTTATAGGCCCAACCAAGATTGCCCTGTGATATAGTATCACGGGAAATACAGGCACCCTATACATGACCTGAACGGCGCGCACTCATTCATCACTGTCGCTGTCGCCCGCCGCCGCCGCTCCCCGCTCATCCCGCCCCGTGCCGCCGCATCCGCCTCCCCATGAGTACCGACCGCCTCCTCCACCTCCTCCGGGCGCCGGCCGCCAGCTCCAACCCCGCGGCTCGCCGAAGCCTTCTTCCCAACCCTCAGCGCCTCCTCCGTCTCCGCCTCCCGCAGGCCGCCTCGGGCATGCGGCGCGCCTCCGTGGCCTGCTCCAGCTCGGGCTCTGCTGGCGGAGACGGGGGGATGACATACAAGGGCGCCGGCGTGGACATCGACGCCGGCACCGAGCTCGTGCGGCGCATCGCCAAGATGGCACCAGGGATTGGCGGATTCGGTGGTCTTTACCCCTGGGGTAAAATTTCACCACCTCCTTTCAATTTTTTTTGCCTAGAATATTATTTTCAGTGCCTCTTTAAAGTTGGGAAAAGAAGTGTCCTTTGATATTATTCTTGCTACGTATGCCGGGAATAGCACAAGCGTAGCTAGTAAGCAATGTGTCGTGCGTGCTTCTGCGTACATGCTACAATGGTTGCCGAGCGTGCTGTTTCTCTGCGCTCCTTTTGTTTTCTTGTTACTTAAAAGGAGCACCTCTTCAGGTTATTATTTGCTTAGTATGTGGTGTGTGACATGAGTTATGGTTGTCTGCTTCTATGCGTTGTTGGCTGTGGGTATGCGCTACATAGTGAACTTTTTTATTTTCTACAGCATATATGGATGCAGCTATATATCGTGCCAATTCTTTCCCCATTCCTTGCTGTGCTTTACTGTTGCTTGGGTAAAACAGGGGACGATTATCTTGTTGCTGGCACTGACGGTGTGGGGACAAAGTTGAAGCTTGCATTTGAAACCGGTATTCATGATACCATTGGCATTGACCTGGTATGTGATCACATGCTACGTTCTGCTTATGCTGTACAGTAACTGATGGTTTTAGGTCATCGTGGCAGGTGGCTATGAGTGTCAATGACATTATAACTTCAGGTGCCAAGCCATTGTTCTTCCTAGATTACTTCGCCACAAGTAAACTTGATGTTGATCTTGCGGAGAAGGTAATTGCAGTATCTCCTTCTCATTGAAACACAATAATTGTTGCTCTGATCATTCTTATCTTTTTTTTTTAATCTTCTTCAGGTTGCCTATAACATATTTATCTATTGTGTAGGTTATCAAGGGGATTGTGGATGGGTGCCAACAATCAGATTGTGTTCTCCTTGGAGGAGAGGTAAGATTTTCTAAAATCATCAAAATTTAGCTATTTAACCTGCTATTTGATAACCTTGCAAGCCACAGTAGTTGTACATGTCTCAGTGGTACCTTTGCTCCATTATATCATGTCTCTGCGTACTCCTAGATTATTTGTCTTGTTCATTTTGGATGACACACTCAGAAGCACAAGTATGTATGTTTGCCACCTGAATCTTTGTATATGTTGACTTCAGGAGTAAGCACATTTTCACATCATCAGCATAGTTTGCTGTTATTGTAAGATCTCTTACCCATAGTTTGTAAAAATGGTCAGAACACCCAGCTATAAACATCAGCTTTATAAAATGTTCAAGCTATTTGAATATTTATATTCTTCGTTTGAGAGAAATTCAAATGAAAGTTTCAGAAACACTTGCAGCTCTCTTTCTATCATGAATATTCAGATAACCTGAGCATTACATATTAATAACTTTTGCAAAGCCCTAAAAACAGTTGTACTTATTATCGGTCAATTGGTCATTACAGACAGCAGAAATGCCTGATTTCTATGCTGAGGGTGAATACGATTTAAGTGGTTTTGCCGTGGGTGCTGTTAAGAAGGATAAGGTCATTGATGGTAAAAACATTGTTGAGGGAGATGTCCTTATAGGTCTTCCTTCCAGTGGGGTTCATTCTAATGGGTTCTCTCTTGCTAGAAGGTATTGCACTTATCATGTTCCACTTGTTCCATATCCATTGCTTTCTTTCAAGAATTATAAATCTTGTTAATGCTGGCTCAATTTTTTATTTTATTTTTTAAGAGTACTAGCAAAAAGTGGACTTAGCTTGAGGGACCAACTCCCAATAAATGATGGCATAGCAACGACTGTTGGTGAAGCTCTCATGGCCCCGACTGTCATCTACGTTAAGCAGGTTTGCTGTTGTTTCTCTATATATATCCTATATTTATGACATGTAAAATGCAAATAATCTAATGCAACCGTTTGAAATAAAAAAAATAGGTTCTTGAGATTATTGGCAAGGTTGGTGTAAAAGGACTAGCCCACATTACTGGTGGTGGCTTTACCGATAACATCCCAAGAGTATTTCCATCTGGACTTGGGGCGAAAATTTTTACTGGATCATGGGAAGTGCTACCTGTTTTCCAGTGGCTTCAGCAGGTAAGTGCTAATAATATGAGAGTTTGACCTATAAACTTTTCTCCGTTGATGCATAGTGTGTTCTCCATTTTTTTTGAGCTTGCACAGCTTATATTATTTCAACGTCTTTAGGTTGGAAACATCGAAGATGCAGAGATGCGACGAACATTCAACATGGGCATTGGAATGGTTCTTGTAGTAAGCAAAGAGGCTGCAGATAGTATTCTCGAGGACAGCCAGGGATCTAATTGTGCGTATCGCATTGGAGAGGTGATCCAGGGTGAGGGGGTTCACTATACATGACCTTTTGAACCTTCTAGCCAAGTGACTCGAGATCTATTCGAAAGCTGGGCCAAGCCGGCCCTGTTTTTATAACAGCTTAATCATCTGGGGTTAAGTTCTTGAGTGGTAGTGGTTTTACACCCACAAGAAATGTGGGTTGTAACCAAAATAATGTCGTGACTGGATACGAGAGCTTTCCCCTAAATGGCTGGTAGTATTATTTGGGAAATGATTCCATCTTTCGGAGCAGAGAAGGGTACGTGAGAATGCTCGAATGTTCTGATTGTTTAAATGGGTGTGTCAGCTATATTTCATCTGTTTGTCTCCCACTTCTCTGTTTCTTTGTATTTATCGGAAGCAAAGTTCATTAAATTGAGGCTGGCTCAATCGCTGGTCAGACATTACATCAACCGGAAAATATATCTTATGTTAGTACAACCCACTAAGGGTAACTATTTCTCAAAACTCTAATGCACCCCTGGAAGATATATTTGTTTTTGTTATAGATAAACTAAGTCTAACTTACCTCTTCTTCCATGTTCCCGTGATTCCTTCCTTTTTCCTAATTATCATTGTCCCACCATCTCTAATGAAAATAGACATCAATTCCGTGGTGACCATCGAGGGAATGAATAAAAGGATAAAATGATCAACTCGTTTAAAGAGTAAAATGCATTAGAGGTTCATGGAACTTAGACAGTCGTGTCATTCAAATACATTAACTTTTATTTCACATTTCTAGTTCCATGAACTTTGCATTAACCTTAGCTATATTAAGATCTATCTGAACTAATTCTCAAGTAACAAAATCATTTCCACATATGCACAAGAACACCTGAGGTCACACAGTCATGCATGCTAAGATCATAAACTATTCCCGACAATGAAATCAACAACAACAAGCTATTTGGTCCCTGAGAGTGGCTATCTCCTCAAATACAGGCAGCCTCCTCGATCTGAACGGCGTCCACTCGTTCATCGCAAGGTCTAGTGTCTCCATGAGCTCTTCACTAACAGTCAGGCCAATATCGTACGGCGATGAAACATACATCAGTGGGCTCAGCTCATGGAGAAGCTGCTCAGCACGGGCAATCACTTTCTCATCATCCGATCCAGAGAATCTGTACAGTAGTACATCCTCGAGTACTTGTCTTGCCTCCTCATGCCTACCTTGCTTAATCAGACACACGGCGAGATTGCACGCTCTGTTGGTGTCAGGCTCGATAGTTTGAGCCTTGCGGTACACCAATTCAGCAGCTTCATAGTTGTTCTGCTGCATGTAGGCCCAACCAAGATTACCCTGTGATATATGATGGGAAATTTCAGTAAGCTCAGTGTCTGAAAACTACTAAGCCAGGAGGAACAGGAGAAGCAAACCAGTTGGAGCATACCAGAATGCAAGATGTCTCCTGCTGGATCGAGACCTGGAACTTCTTGCCATGGGAGCGTGCTTTCTTCGTCGCCTTCCCATGGAAGGCCTCGCCCAGGTATATCATCTTGAGCTTCTCTTTCAGTAGCTCTATCTGTTCCTCGACCTTCCCACACTTCTGAAAATATGGCCACATCAGATCATAATATAAGGCATATAAGTCCTTGAGCAGGTGTGAAAGATATGATGCGGCAAAAAATGCACCTTGTAAAGGTCGATGAGGAGGTTGTCAAGAGACTCTTGGGCCTGCTTGGAGCAGAGGTGCCTAAAGGATCTGATGGCCTCGATCGCCTCCTCCGCACGATCCTGCTGCTTCATCACCACGGCCATGTCCTTCAGGGCACTGTCCACCCTGTCCCCGGAGTTGATCGCCTTCCAGAACCACACGATCGCCATATCTGGTTGCTTCTCCACGAGCTGATATCAAGTAATGAAAACCATTTCATACAATTTAGAGATCAAAATCATTTAGAGGACTTCAGTAGAATCTTGCGGTAAATCTAGTAAACATGAACTAAACCATGTGCACTAGGATGTAAGTGAACAATTCATCCCACCCGATGGATCACTACTTTTTTTTTGAAACGGTGATCACTACCCATTTTCGGTAACCATGTATATATGCTCATGTTCCAGGCCCAATATAGTACCAGTACAAACTACATAGGAGGATTCGGTGAATAGTGCATACAGATAAAAAGACACAACCGAATAGCAAGGTCTATCACAATCAATATCCACATCAAGAAAAAGGCAATGTGCATAAACAGGCGAAATAGTTTGAATTCATAAATAGGGGAAACAATTACAGTTCACAATTTGCCAAAAAAAAAGGAAAAAGAGCCACTAACGCGTGAGATGAATTATGCAATTGCCAATACCAGGTTCCAGAGCAAAGTTAAATTGGCAAGGAGAGCATCAAATGAGGGACGTAGAAACATGAAGGAGACGGCTCGTTCTGATGCAAGTATAGTTGAACGCTCATGTGTATGCACCAAGATAGCTATTTGCAAACATGCTGTGTCAATTTAGTACGTACTGTTCCAATCAAGCCAAGAAAAGGCATACTGCTTTCGTCAAAAAAAGAAAAAAGAAAAGGCATACTGAGAATTGGCAAGAGCAGGGAAGGGACATTAACCTGGAGGTGTTTGGCTCTGACGTAAGGGCTGTCGCCGGCGGGCACCTTGTAGACGACATGGAACAGGTCCTTCTTGTCCCCGCCAACGCCGCCACCAACACCTCTCCTCTTCGAGAAGGCCATGGTGGAGGAGCACTCTGAACGCGCGTGGGCTCGGCGAGAGGGGAGCAGAGGGCGGCGATGAGAACGATCGACGCCCACTGAACACTGATAGGAGGTTTGTTCTCGCGGTTCGCGGGATCTGGGGGTATGGTATGGAAGAGGTGGGCCGGAGGAGGGGGTGGGTTGGAGTTAACCTGGACGGGAAGGCGACCGGGTTCCAGTGCGGAGGTACGTTGGAGTGTTGGATCGGACAATGCGGCCATCCAGCGGCGCCGGGTAGCGTCAGGTGTCATCATCTGAGTCGGGGTGCGGTGACGTGCTCGCGGCGCCTTGAGCTAGAAGCTGGTGGGGGCCGCCATGGTCAACCCATTCCTCCGCGCACAGGCTGGTTGAACAGGTCCAGTTGTGTTACGGATGGCTGTTATCTTCTAGATGTATTTAACAATTAGAAATTGCTAAACAGTTTATGTATCATATTTTTTTATTATATCAACAGAATACTGTACTTGACTTTAAGCCTCGGATACAAGACGAGTGCATCTACCTTGCTGAACGTGGCACTGACCAGTCTTTAAGAGTATTCGGCTCTGGTTGGTTGACGTTTTGTCAAACTTGGAGTACTTTGTACATGAGTCCGCTTTCAGAATAGACAGGTTACTCACTCGTAAAAAGGAAAGAATAACAGATTAGTCGGAACTTGTTCATGGAAGGCAAGATTTGTCAAATGCTCCGCGTAAATGGACAAGCGTACTGTCGGATCAGTTTCGGTTCCAGACAATATTAAATTCTCGAGTCAAATATGATATTTTAATCAAGTGTCATTTAAATTATCAAAAAATATAAAAGACGATGGACCAAAGATTTCCTAATTCCGCTGAATTTTCTATGTACCGGTGGGGCTGAATATTTTCTTGGCCAGGGAAATTTCCAGCTTTCAAATATATACACATGTTTTGCATCCCTCCCCCCCCCGGTTCGCTCTCGGGCGACTCGGGGGCGAAACCCCCTTCATCCCTCCCTTCCACCCCTCGCCGCCGCCGGAGCGCCAGGTGACCGAGGATAGCGGCGGCAGGGCCAATTGCTGTGAAGGCGGCACATCGCACGCGACGACGACATGGGGGCAGCACGACTCGAGTCGGCGGCGCATCCGGCTCGACGTGAACTCGGCGGCGCGGCATGATTTCGGCGGCACGGCGCGAGCTCGGCGGTGCATCTGGGGCAGTAGCGCTGCGCAAGCTCGGCGGCTCATCCGGCGCAGAGGCGCGGCGCGAGCTAGGCAACGCATCTGGCGCGGGCGTTGCAAGCTCCGCGTTGAGGACAGGATACGCGTGCTCGGCAGCAACCACAGAGATGATGGCGGCGCGGGCTCGACGCCATTGCGGGTGGTGCTGGTTGTGCTGCTCGGGCTCGGCCCCAGAGCAGACGGCGTTGTATGGGCGCCGACGCGGGTTGGGGTCAGAGCAGTGCAGGCCGACCTTCGTTCGTCACCGGCGTGGACCACCCAGTGGACGCGGTGGAGAAGGTGGCGTCAGCCGCTTGGATGGTGACTGTGGCACAAGGCACTCCGTAGCATAGCTTGTGCAGCTGGTGCATTTGACGATGGTGCTGTTGGTGTTTGGCATCGACAATGGTGTCGATGGAGGCGGTGGTGACGCGAGGTATAGAAGCCACAACGAGGTATGAAGGTTGTGATGTGCTGCTGCTTAGTGACTGTCACGTGAACATCAGGGGTCGATATGGTAGCCCAGGCTTGGCGTCATGGATGATGTTGTTGGAGGTGGTGGTGATTGGAGGTGCAGAGGCGATTCTGATGCGTGGTGTAGACTTGTCGGGTGTTGGGTACAGACAAGAGAGCTGGGTTGGTGATGGCCAGATTTTGTGGGTTGCTTGCCAGAGGAGTGATCAACGGTGGTGATGACCTTACTCTCCTGGGATGATTTCTTGAAGTGGCAACAGTGAAGCTCGCGGGTTGCCGCGTTGGCGGATCTGGGCGGTGGGGCTCGCAGTTGTAACACCCGCATTTTCCAAAACAATTAAAATAACAAAATGAAATAGTGTGCATCATATTTTGTGCATTTTGGTGTGGTGTTTGTCGAATTGTTGCTACGACACTTCCCTCGGTACTACTAAAGCATAGTCCGCGGAGGTTCGTATTCAGTTGGAGCGCGCGTAAGATTACGAACGAGACGGGGACACAGGGGATTTTTACGTGGTTCGGACCGCCTGAGTGTAATACCATACTCTACGGGGTGGTTGTTGATTGTATGAGAGTGTATGCATATGTGCTTGAGTTGGCTTGGTTTGAGTTGGCCTTGGTTGAACTTGGTTTCTACCGTGCAGTGCAACCTTTTTATATGCCAAGGGTTGGCCATTACAGGGATTGTCCGGCCCAACATGTGGCCCCAGCGGTATTCAATCACCTAATACACAATCTACATGTATTAAGTATGATTAACAGTGTGATAACATATCTTAATGGTGGCGTTACTGGTACTAAACGTCCTCTGATCATGTGTCATTAATGCTGAATTAAGGACACATTAATCAGATCTTGTAACGACTGTTTTAATAGCCTCTTGAGTGTTTGTGCCGTTGGAGATCCTGTAGTCGTTTCTGACTAAGCTCCGGAGGTACAACACGTGTCAGCTCACCCGGAGCCACTCGACACATGGCAGCACCGGAGCTTCCCTCTATTGGAGGTTAGGTCCAGGGTTGCTAGACATGTGGTAGGACCGGAGCTTCCCAGTGAAGGGAGGTAGACCCGGTCCCGGTAGACACGTGGTAGTACCTGTCGGTGGTTTGGAACTGGCAGATCTCCCTACACTGCTAAAGTTATAGGGTAGTTTGATGTTAGGTATGGGCGCGCGGAGATTCAAGAAGGTGAATAGGAAATGACACAAGAGACACAAGAGTTTACGTGGTTCGGGCCGCCTGAGCGTAATACCCTACTCCACGGGTGTGTTGGTGTTGTATTAGCTGTATGAGCTTGTGTTGAGAGTCAATGGCCTGTGTGTCTAACGTGTTGAACGTGTCGTCGGCCTGTCCTTTTATAGTACAAGGGCAGGCCGTTACAAGTTTGCCTGGCCCAACATGTGGCCCCGGCAGTTACTAGTATTGACACTTATTTAACACATTTAATTGCTCTTAATGACCCTGTAACGGGCTTTGACAGCACCGTTACTGGTGTTAAGATCGTCCGTTTAAGTGTCATTAATATGGCATTAATGACACTTAATCGGGTCTTGAAGTCCTTGATTCCCCTTTGAAGATCCGGAGCCGTTGCGAGGTCTTCTGGAGGTTAAGGGCTGAAGATCCGACGGTTGGACATGTGGTAGCTCCAGTGCATACTGTGGGAAACAGGTAGCTCTGGAGCTACCTGACACATGTCATGTCCGGAGCTTCTCTCGGTCTGGGGTTAAGTCCGGAGGTGCCATTTCGGTACATGGCCCGGAGCTTCCCCCTTGTGGGCAGTAGCTCCGGTTTGGTAGTACACGTGGCGACCCAGGGATTAACCATGTTGGAGAAGCGGGTCTGGTTATGTCTGACATGTGGGCCTTTGAGGGTCTTCAAACCAAGTAGATGATTTTCCATTGAGATCTTTACAACCTCAAGGGGTGTACGGTTTCTAGGGTACCGACAGTGGCCCCCTGGACCTACCTCCGGGGAAGACCACTGGGGTGAAGTCATTTCACCGGAGGTGGGTCCACCCTCGTGACTTTTGAACTGAGTCTTCAAGGGTCTTTGATGGTGTCGTTGGCAAGGACTTAGAGTTAAATCCTCGCCGCGTGGCGCATCCCGCGTGCAGCAGATGAGATCTTTGGCGTGCGGATCTCACACAATTGAAGGTCGCCGGTTCTCGATACGAAACCGTATCGGTTCCGCGCGCCTTGTTAGTCCGCCGCCTTTGGGCTTCCCGCCTCTTGATGACAACCGTTCACTTGGGTAAGAACCTCGACTTGATCGTCGGGGTGGTCCCAGGCCCGCTAGTCATCGGCTGGGTGGAATTTTTGGGTGGTACCTTCGACTTCCTTGCGGTTTCCATCCAAGCGTCGCGAGGGCTTACTTAAGAAGGAAAGTGCGCACCGTCGGGAGTTCTTTACGCCTCTCATCTGTTCTTGCGATCAAACTCCCAACTTGTGCTTCGCTTTTCTTCTCTTGCCTAGCTGTGCCGCGATGGAGTTGGGTCTCCGCGAGAGTCGCTTGAAGACCGACGACGATTTGAAGAAGGTCCGGGCCCTCATGGGGTGGTCCTCGGACTTCTTCAACCGCTCGGTCCGTGCCGGTGGAGAGCTCCCATTCGAGAAGGAGCACGCCGGCGAAATGGTGTACTTCTCCTCGTACGCCATGGTGGGGTTGATCCCCCCTTTTTCTTCCTTTTTCTTGATGCTGCTAGACTTCTATGGTCTGCAGTTATACCACCTTGGCCCTCACTCCATTCTCCTCGTGTCTATCTTCGTCCACTTCTGTGAGGTGTGGGTGGGCATCCCCCCCTGCATTGAACTCTTCCGGACCTTCTTCACCGTCCACACCACTGGCCGGAGCAATGAGTACCTTGGCTTCTACAACTTCGTGAAGCGCAAGAAGTGCCCATTCAAGTACCTCCGGTCATTTCCCTCTGGGAAGTGGGATGACTGGAAGAAAGACTGGATAGTCGTCAGGGTGGAGGAGCACGAGAGGTTGGAGCTGCCCGATGGTCTTCCCGGCATCGACACGACGATTTGGAGTGAAGCTCCGGTGTTGGCGGAAGCTTTCAACCCTGCTTTGACCAGGATCCGCCAATGCGTGGAGGGAGGATTGACTCCTCAGGCGGTATTTTGCAATTTCTTGGTCAACAGGTGGGCGCCGCTGAAGAGGAGGGAGAAACTCGCTTGGGCCCTCAACAGCGTGATGGACGACGACTGGGTTGAGACCGGGTTGAAGTCCAACATGGTGGGGAAAACCTTGGAGTTCCACCTCAAGAAGTTCCAGCACGGCATCAACGTCGACGGCGACGACTTGACTCCGCCGTCTGCTTTTCTTCCTCTGAATGTAGAAGTGGAGTTTAGCAGGGAGCTCCGGCAGAAGATGCCCGTGCTTGATGACCTTGGTGTCGTCGAGAGAAGATCAACCACCCGGGTGGAGATCCCCGGAATGCCCGAAGATGGCTCTGTCCCTGCCCCAAAGCCGAGGGTCGAGGTCGTCGGCAAGGGCAAGGAGCTGGCGGATGAACCCGAGAGTCGGAAGAGGAAGCTGCAGCATGTCGATGGAAGGTCCGTCAGGACCGCTACTTCCGCCTCGACTCCTTCTCCCCGGAGGGGAAGGTCTTCTACAACCGTGGCGACTGTTCCCGTAATGGGGTCCTCCCGGAACGCGACCGTTCTCGCAGTGGGGTCCTCCCGGAGCACGTCTGTTCCCGCAGCGGGGTCTTCCCGGGGTGTTAGCTCCGGGCGCGTGACTCCAGCACCTGGGCCGGTGGAGGCCTCCAGGTCCGGGGGTTCTTCCCGATCGAGGAGAGCCTCAACTCGGGAAACGCCCGTGGCCGCGACAAGTTCTGGGGGCCCTTCCGGAGCTTCCACGCCGGCTATGACCAGCCCAGAACGCCCGGGAAAAAGGTTCCGCGCAAGCTGGTGCGGAAGCCTCCCAAGGTAATTTTTGATTTCTATCTTGGATAATTGTTTTAATTGTAACAACTGTTTTTTAATTTTCTTCGTTCATCATCTGCAGTGTCCCCAAGAAGGGGAGTGAGGCTCCACCCTCAGCCACAGTGTCTGAGGCCATGAGGGTGGGAGCTTCTGCTCCTGTCCCGGTGTCGCCCCAAGTGGTGGCTGAAGTTGCGACAACTCCGGCGCCGTATGTCGTGGTCATGGACCTCGACTCATCCCCAGAAGTTCCCGTGGTAGCGCCGGACCTCGGGAGTGAAGATGTGCCAGCGACACCTGTCCCGGAGGTTGAAGCTCCAGGTCCTGGTGCTGAGATGATGGAAGCTCCGGCTGTTGAGCCGAAGGAAGAAGTAATCCCGGCCTCTGAGCCGGAAATTGTCGAAGCTCCGGCGGTTGAGCCGGAGGTGATTGAAGTTCCAGCGTGCGCGCCGGAAACTGAGGTAGTTTCGGCAGTTGGGCCAGCTACCTCTAAAGCACCGGCCATTGAGCCGGTCATTATTGGAGCTCCGGCCACAGGGCCGGACGATGTTGAAGATCTTCCGACTTCTTAGCCGGTTGTTGAAGAGGTGACGGACCTCGAGCTCCCGTCGGAAGAGGTGCCCAGGCCGGAGCCAGCAGCAACTCCTTCTCCGGAAGCGACGACGTCGGAGGTACATGCGGCCGAGCCGGAGTGCCCAAGCGAAGTCGCTGGCCCCCTGTCTGAGGAGGTGAACGAAGACCTGGCGGCAGGACCTTCCTGGATGGCGACTGAGGTCATCCCGGAGGACGGCCCTAGTGCCATGGAGACTCAGGGGACCACTCTTGTAGAGTGGGACCCAATTTTTGTATCCGAAGACCCGCTGGAACCAGCGGAGGAGACCCCAGCAGGTCCGGAACCCATCCTGTTGTCGCTGTCCATTGACAACGCATGTTCCAGTCTGCGTCAAGTCCAACTGGCCTTCTTCCACGACAGCAAGGCTCTTGAAGAGGAGCGCCAAACCCTTAGGCGGTGGCGTAACCGGCTCTACTTCGAGACCAAGCTAGCATAGTCGAGGCTAGCGGATGACAAAGAATGGATTAAGCGGGAGAAGATCCGCCTGGAGTACTGGGGCAAGTTACTGGATGACAGGGAGAGTATGACTCGTGCCCTCGACGCTCAATCCCGGGAGATCTACGATCAGGCCAAAGCAGCCAATAATGCGGCTGATGCACGCCACGAGCAGCTTGAGGCCATTAACACTGCACTCATCAAGCGCCGAGAGGCACTTGAAGAGAGGGAGAAACGGCTCGAAGATGAAGAGTAGAAACTCCTAGAGCTGCAGGATGACGTCTTGAGGAGGGAGGAGGATCTCACCGAGAAGGTGGCTCTGGCTGACAAGGGCCTCGAGGAGCGTGCCAAGAAATTGGAAGAGCGCTGCCAAGAGGAAGAGAAGGTCTGGGTGCGAGGGCAGGAACTCTATGAACAAGAGTGTGCCCTTACTGCCAGAGAGAAGAAAGTGAGGGGTAGAGAGAAGGACCTGGTTGACCGCCGGAACAAGATCCACCTCCGGGAGGAGGAGCTCGGAAAACTCGAAAGGCGGGTTGCTGAAAAGATTCAGCAAAACGCCAAAGAAGTTGAGCGCATTGCCCGCGAGAATTCTGAACTGGTGGCGGCCAGAAGATCCCTGGAAGATATGAAGGGCTTGAGGGCTGAGGACTCCCTACAGATTTTGGAGTTCTTGAGCAAGGCCAATGATGCACTGACACCGATGGGTTTCAGCCCCGTGTGCCCGGATGATCCGGAGCCAGAGCCGGACCTAGCGCTGCAGGCGTTGAGCGCAGTAGGTAGCAAGCTCTCCAAGGTGGGCGATGTCATCGCAGACCAACTGGAGGTTGAGGGGCAATCCCTGGCGAAGAACATCGCAGAGTATGTGCTGACGTGCTACACCAGTCGGAACTCCCAATTTCCTCTGGACCCGGTGCTTGAAGGCCCCGTCGAAGGAGAAGGCGAAGCTACCCGAGCCAGCGTATCAGAGGTTGCCCAGAAGGTCGCCTAATTCTTCCATAGGGTCTAGGACCATCTCTATAGTTCTCACTTGTATTTTCTCATCTTCTTCCTCAATTTTGTAATCCCTTGTCTCCAGATGTAATCCCTTGTCTCCAGATAAATGAAATCCCCAAAATTTTTTGTGAATTTCAATTTTTGTCTTCAACAATACTTTTATCTTCACTTGGCCCCCTGGTAGATGTACACAATTTGATTGTGAACATGTACCAAGAGGATATTGCGTTTTGTTGAAGACTCTTTTGCTCCGAACTTGTAGAATTTAGGTTCGAAGTCTTCGATAGTGAAGGCCCCCTGAGATTGTCGGAGCTTAGAAGCTCCAGCATTGTCTATCGCTGGAGCTTAGTAGCTCCGGCAATAGTCTCTATCAACGCGTAGAGCATCGATAGTTAGTCCTCTAGGGTGTCAGAGCTTAGTAGATCCGGCAGTGACCTTTGCCAACACTCAGTTTGTTGGTAGCGGACTCCATTTTCGGGGTCTTCTCACCATCTTTTATTCAGCGTCGACGGCTAGCCCCCCTAGGGGAGTCAGAGCTTAGTTAGCTCCGGCTTTTCTCCATCAACGTAGATTTTATTTTTCCTGCACACTTAAGCCAAGAAAAATAGTAAAATTCGTTTCTTGTCTATAATTTCATCGCAGCTTACGATTCTCAAGAAGATTTTAAGTCGAACGCGATTCTAAATACAACCGAATGCGTTGTCTTTTCTTCTAGATCCAACTGTACACGGACCCACCTTACTTCGGCCTGCCGAGGTGTAGGTAGAGTGGCATACTTAGGGTGCTTGACCTGGCTAAGTCGATAGCACACTCCAGCCCTAGGTTGGCTTGGCGGCTTTCAGGCGAGTTGGTCATGAACAATATTTGAATCCAAAAGAATTGACAATACAACTTGAATCGTATATAAACCGGTTGAACTAAAATTTCTTAAGGATTGCACGTCTTTGTTATAGACAAGAAAGAGAAAAATAAAAATATGGAGCCTGTACAAAATAAATGCACGTGGAGTCTATTTCACATGAAAATGTCTTTCATTATAGGTCCGGGGTACAGGGGAAACAAGTACACTCTTAGGGTACGGAACCAGGCTAAGCGTGTTTCATTTCTTGTTTGACCCAGGGTAGTTAGCTACACTTTTGGTCCAGAGACTGTGACAAGTGTTGCATGAACTTTGCGGACCTTTCGGGAAAGGTCCGACTGCTCTCCCGGAGGAACTACCCGACTCTGTACAATGACTCTATAACATACATCTCAAGTTACTCAAGAATCACCTCCGTGGTATTAAGTGTAGAACTTACGGAGGTGCTCGATGTTCCAAGGATTTGGGAGAGGTGTCCCATCCTCAGTAGCCAAGTGAACGCTTCCGGGACTGGATACTTTAATCACTCGGAAGGGTCCCTCCCAGCCGGGGGAGAGTTTGTTTAACCCTTCTCTGGATTGTATTCTCCGTAGCACCAGATCGCCTTCCTCGAGCTGTCGGTTGTGTACATGCTGCTGGTGATAACGCCGTAGGGCTTGACGATATCGGGCATTCCGAACAGCTGCTTGGCACCTTCCCTCCTCAAGGAGGTCTAGGTCTTCACGCCGGAACTGTTCCTGCGCGGCTTCGTCGAAGGTCCGGACCCGGAGTGAACCCAAGGTGATTTCCGGAGGAAGGATTGCTTCAGCTCCGTACACCAAAAAGAAGGGTGTCTCTCCAGTTGACCGGTTTTGGGATGTCCTGTTGGCCCATAAAGTGGGCGGAAGCTCTTCGATCCAGTTGGCTCGATGTTTTTTCAAGTGCTCATAAGTGCGCGTTTTAAGTCCTTTAAGGATTTCAGCATTTGCTCTCTCGGCTTGGCCATTGCTGGCTGGATGAGCTACGGAGGCGTAGCAAACCTGTATGCCGAGGTCTTTGCAATATCCTTGGAATGCGGAGCTTGTGAATTGGGTCCCATTATCAGTGATGATTTTGTTTGGGACTCCAAATCTGCATACAATGGACTGCAAAAAGTTGATAGCAGATTGTTTGTTGATCGTCACGACTAGAGTTGCTTCCGGCCACTTGGTGAACTTGTCAATGGTGACGTACAGGAACTTGTAACCTCCGACGGCTCTTGGGAAAGGTCCCAAGATGTCCATCCCCCACACAGCGAAAGGTCATGTAGGAGGTATCATTTGTAAGGGCTGAGCCAGAGTGTGAATTTGCTTTGCATGAAATTGACATGCTTTGCATTTTTTCACCAGCTCAGTTGCATCCTGGAGTGCTGTAGGCCAGTAGAAGCCATGCCAAAAGGCTTTACCAACCAGCGTGCGGGAAGACGCGTGGTTCCCACACTCGCCTCCATAGATTTCTGCGAGGAGCTCGCAGCCTTCTTCCCTTGTGATGCACCGCATTAGGATGCCGTTGGCACCACGCCGGTAGAGATCCCCTTCTACCAACGTGTATCTTTTAGCCAATCTGACTACCTAGTCAGCGGATACATCATCATCAGGAAGGATGTTGTCTTTCAAGTAGTTCCGGATCTCCGAGATCCATGCATCGGAACTAACTTGAGCATTTGAGTCTTGCGTGCTGGGTTGCTCGGAGCTTCCGGCAGCACCTACGACCCTTGATGGCTGCCATGGTAACAGGGCCATTGGGACCGTCAGCTTCGGGATGCTGATCTCGCCCCCTTCGCTCAGTTCGGCAGGCTGAGCTGTGGGTTTCGAAAATCTTTGGACAAAAGTTCCTTCAGGAGCCGGAGCTTCGGTTGACGCTTTCGTCAAGAGTTCGTCGGCTTCAGCGTTGTGGGCACGCTGAACATGGTGGAGATCTAGGACTTCGAAATCCTTCTGAAGCCTCTGGACTTCAAGGAGGTAAGCAGCTAACTGGAGATTATTGCAGGAGCATTCACCCTTCACCTGCTTAATGATGAGCTGTGAATCTCCCTTGACCAGCAATTGCTTGACACCATATGACAGTGCCACCTTTAGTCCGTAGATGAGTGCTTCATACTCTGCCATGTTGTTGGTTGCCTTGAAGTCAAGGTGTACCATGTATTTCACCTTCTCCCTAGTCGGTGCAAGGAGAAGGATTCCAGCTCTGGCCCCCTGCTTCTGCATGGAGCCGTCGAAGTAGAGGGTCCAGTGAGGCTCGGTGAAGGTTGGAGCTTGATGCTCCGTCTTCTGCTCACTGGGGCCCCCAGGGTTTGATGGAGAGGGAGTCCATTCTGCCACAAAATCTGCCAATGCTTGACTCTTGACTGCTTGTCTTGAAATAAATTCAAGATCAAATTCTGCCAATTCCGCTGCCCACTTTGCGATTCCCAGTTGAATTGGGATTATGCAAGATTGCTCGAAGTGGGTAGGAGGTCACCACTGAGACTTTGTGAGCTTGGAAGTAATGGCGAAGCTTTCTGGAGGCAATAAGAACTGCATAGAGCAGCTTATGCACCTCTAGGTACCGAGTCTTGGCATCATGTAATACTTCACTAATGAAGTACACCGGGCGCTGAATGGTCCGGACCCTCCCGGAGGGGTCCGGGGCTTCCTCTTCACTGACTCGGATCCTCTCAGAGGAGTCCGGATTTTCTTCGGGGACCTCCAGGCTCTGGCTGGAGGAACCCGGAGCTTCTTCAGAAGTGACCTGGACCCTCCCGGAGGGGTCTGGGTCTCCTGAAGTGACTTCTTGTGGATTCGAATCTGGGAGCTGGGACCCAGACTCGCTTTCAGGAACCTCCGGACCCTCCCAAAGGGATCTGGATTCCTGAGTGTGGGGTAGTTCTGGTCTCTCCGCAACCAGAACCATACTGACGACTTCGTCAGTAGCGGAAACATAAAGCAACAAAGGCTCACCAGGGTTCGGAGCTACCAGAATCGGCAGGGTGGTGAGGAACTGTTTCAGTTCCTGAAATGCCTTCTCTGCTTCTTCGGACCATTGAAATGGCCCGGACTTCCTCAATAGCTTGAAGAAGGGGAGTGCCCGTTCCGCCAGTCTTGAAATGAACCGGTTGAGGGCTGCTAGACATCCAGTCAACTTTTGGACGTCTTTGATGCGGGTTGGTGGCTTCATGTCTTCAATAGCCTTAATTTTCGCCGGATTAGCTTCTATGCCCCGGTGACTTACCAGGAAACCAAGAAGTTTTCTGGAGCTAACCCCGAAGACACACTTGTCTGGGTTTAGCTTTGTACGAGTGACCCGCAGCTTGTCGAAGACAGCCTGCAAGGTGTCTAGGAGTGACTCCTTGTTCCTGACCTTGACCACGATGTCATCGACGTACACTTCCACTATGTCTCTAATAAGTTCTTCAAAGGTTTTGTACATAGCTCGTACAAAAGTTGAAGCTGCATTCTTGAGACCAAAGGGCATGGCTGTGTAACAATACAATCCATCTACTGTGATGAATGAAGTATGCTCTTCATCCTCCCTAGACATCCTGATTTGATGATACCCAGAATATGCGTCTAGGAAACACAGTAATTCACACCCGGAGGTGGTATCCACTATCTGATCTATTCTAGGTAGTGGGAATGGATCTTTTGGACTTGCCTTATTTAGCGTGGTGTAGTCGATGCACATCCGAAGCTTCCCGCCGGCCTTGGGCACAACGACTGGGTTTGCCAGCCATTTTGGATGGAAGACTTCTCGGATGAATCCGGCTTCGAGTAACTTCTTCACTTCTTGTCGGATGAAGTTCTGTCGCTCTACGGATTGCTTCCGAGGCTTCTGATGCACAGGCCGGGCATCGGGGTAGATCTTCAGATTGTGCTCAATCACTTCCCTGGGGATCCGAGGCATTTGTGATGGTTGCCAGGCAAACACGTCGACATTAGCCCGGAGGAAAGTGATGAGCGCGAGTTCCTATTTGTCGTTCAATCCCCCCGATATACGGGTGGTTTGAGCGGCATCGGAACCAATTTGGACGACTTTGAAGGGAATGTCGGTGTCGCCGCTTGGCTGCAGTTGAGGTGCAGAAGTCGAGCCTCGTTGATGAATGCTCGGGGGTTTTGGAGCTTGCTCCTGCCTGGAGTCCTCCTCTTGCGCCGTGGTGAGAGCATGGAGTTCTTCCAGTGCAGTTACTCCGGCAGTGCGATCTCAGCGGATCCGGAGAACGCCTACTAGCGTTGGCATCTTCAACACCAGATAACCATAATGAGCAGCTGCCATGAATTTATACAAGGAAGGTCTACCCAAGATGGCATTGAAGGGTAAGTTGATCTGAGCGACGTCGAAGACCAACTTCTCGGTGCGGTACTTCCCCCGTGTCCCGAAGGTAACAGGGAGAGTAATAGCTCCGAGTGGGGTGATGGCCCCTGAACCTACTCCGGAGAAAGGTCGAGAGGGGTGGAGATCCAAAGGTCGGAGCTGAAGCTTAGTGAAAGCTTCGAAGCTGATGAGGTTAAGCCCCGAACCTCCGTCTACCATGACATGGTGGAGCTGGATGTTATTGATGGTAGGAGATACCATCAAAGGTAACTGACCTGCTCCGACCATGCTCCGAGGACAATCCGAAGCATCAAAAGTGATGGCTGTGCCCATCCACTTCCGATGAGGTTCCAGCCTGACCGTAGGAGCTACAGCGGCCATATCCCAACGCATAGTCTTGATGACGTGACGGGAGGTGATATCCCATGATCCACCAAAAATGGTGTTCATGGTCTTCCGACGCTCGTTGTCAGAGACGTCAGAATTATCGTCGATGGAGGTGTAGACGGCCTTCAGGACCTTTTTGGGATCCTGAAACCCCAACTCCTCTTCGGCTGGAGCTTCGTCGACTTTTTGCTTTCCTTCCCTCTGTCGGAAAGGAGATTCTTCCCGGCGCTTGTTGTAGCGCTCGGCAAGGTTTTGGACCTCCCAGCAGTCTTCCAAACTGTGGCTGCCCGTTTTATGAATGGGACACCACACTTTAGGTTTGCCACTGTCTCCAGAAGATGGTCGAGGTCGCTTCTCGGGGCGTGGCCCCTGGCCACCCGGAGTTGCAGCAGCTGCAACATTGGATGTGCCGGCCGACGACTTCTTGTTGCCGTTGGTCTTCTTTTTCTTTTTGCCACTTCCAGAGGTAGCGGCTTCTTCTTTGGAGGATTTCTTGTGACCCTCCAAGGTTGGTTTGGAGTGCATCTCACGGCCCTCCGCAGCTCTGGCACATTTGTCAGCCAAGCTGAAGAGTTCCGTGACACTGGTGATCTCCTTGATCGCCAGTTTCTCCAACATCTTCTTGTCCCGTACACCCTGTCTGAATGCCACAATGACAGAGGCGCTAGAGATAGAAGGGATAGTATTTCATACATGAGAGAACCTCTGGATGAACGATCGCAAGGATTCTCCCCCTTTTTGCACGACTGCAAAAAGGTCCAGTTCAGTGCCTGGTCGGGTGTATGAACTTCCGAAGTTGGCGGTGAACTGCCGGCACAGCTCCTCCCAACTGTTGATAAAGTTGGGTGGAAGGCTCACAAACCAGGACCTGGCGGTCCCAGTTAAGGCCACTGGAAAATAATTGGCCATCACAGCATCATTTCCTCCAGCTGCCAAGATTGCAGTGGAATAGATCTGAAGAAATTCGGTGGGATTGACAGTCCCGTCGAATTTTTCCGGCAGGTGAGACCGGAACTTCTGTGGCCACCTGACCATACGCAGATGCATGGCCAGGGCTGAACAGCCTCCTCCCACTCCTTCAGGAGCAGAAAGGTCCTGAGCTTCCCGTCTTTCACGGGCACGCTCAATATGGACTCGGCAATCCTGTTGGCAGTATCGGCGATCAAGCTCCGCCCGGAGGTCATGAGTCGAAAGCCTGGATACCGTGTGAGTGCGTCGTGCTCCGGAGGGCAATGACGTCACTTATTGCGATGCAGCACGTCTCCTGCTATTGGAGACGTGCGGACCAAGTATTCCAGACAAAGTCCGTTGCTACGACGGGGCTCGTCCTGAAGGAGGAGGACCCTGGTTGCTGAGGCGTTCGGCTGCTGCTGCAACCAAATGCTCCACATCGGCCCTCCACTGCTCCAGTGCATCCCGGGATGCATCCGGAGGTGGTGGGCGTTGGAGAAGAGCACGCGCTGCATGGAGCGCGTGTTCCGGGTTGTCATGATTTGCCGACGCAGTAATTGACGCCGGCGCACCATCACGTTGCCCAACACGATTTGCTGGAGGAGACGGTGATGGTGGAAGTGTGACTCCTGCTGGTGCTGAGGCTCCTGCTGGTGGCTGCCTATTGGAGGGATTGCCCCCAACAGCCTGAGCAGCAGGTTGACCGTTAGATGATCCAGCAGCTGAATTCACCATTCTCAAAATCTCAGGCACCCCTACCTGGCGCGCCAACTGTCGGTGGTTTGGAACCGGCAGATCTCCCTACACTGCTAAAGTCATAGGGGAGTTTGATGTTAGGTATGGGCACGCGGAGATTCAAGAAGGTGAATAGGAAATGACACAAGAGACACAAGAGTTTACGTGGTTCGGGCCGCCTGAGCGTAATACCCTACTCCAAGGGTGTGTTGGTGTTGTATTAGCTGTATGAGCTTGTGTTGAGAGTCAATGGCCTGTGTGTCTAACGTGTTGAACGTGTCATCGGCCTGTCCTTTTATAGTACAAGGGCAGGCCGTTACAAGTTTGCCTGGCCCGAAATGTGGCCCCGACGGTTACTAGCATTGACACTTATTTAACACATTTAATTGCTCTTAATGACCCTGTAACGGGCTTTGACAGCACCGTTACTGGTGTTAGGATCGTCCGTTTAAGTGTCATTAATATGGCATTAATGACACTTAATCGGGTCTTGAAGTCCTTGATTCCCCTTTGAAGATCCAGAGCCGTTGCGAGGTCTTCCGGAGGTTAAGGGCTGAAGATCCAACGGTTGGACACGTGGTAGCTCCGGTGCATACTGTGGGAAACAGGTAGCTCCGAAGCTACCTGACACGTGTCAGGTCCGGAGCTTCTCTCGGTCTGGGGTTAAGTCCGGAGGTGCCATTTCAGTACATGGCCCGGAGCTTCCCCCTTGTGGGCGGTAGCTCCAGTTTGGTAGTACACGTGGCGACCCAGGGATTAACCATGTTGGAGAAGCGGGTCCGGTTATGTCTGACATGTGGGCCTTTGAGGGTCTTCAAACCAAGTAGATGATTTTCCTTTGAGATCTTTACAACTTCAAGGGGTTTACGGTTTCTAGGGTACCGACAGTACCGAAGCTACCCAAACGAGGGATGTGAGCCCAATGCTGTTAGACGTGTGTTGCCTTCGTGGGTCTTTAAAAGTGCATCTAGGAATCCCTTGTAGGTTTTGATTGATTTATGACAAGCAAATGAGATCCTAACCACATTGTTGAGATGAGCACAGGTTTAAATGAAAGAATGAACAAAACGCCAAAAAGAAAGGAGAATGAGAAGCAATGCGGAAAAGAGCTCAAGAACCAAGTGTAGTAGATCATTGTGTATGGAGTGTGTTAAGGAAACACACCCCAAGAGCTCAAGCACAAATAATCTCACACATTGCACAAATTTATACAGGAGCGGACTAGTCCGACTGACCCTGGACTAGTCCGATATCTTTCTGTACTAGATAGGACAAGTCCTCACAATGCGGACTTGTCCTCACAGTCCAGTTTTTTCACTGAATGGACTAGTCCGATATCACCATGGACTAGTCCGATATCTCTCTCACTAGTATCGGACTAGTCCTCCCTAGTGCGGACTAGTCCCCCAAACACTTCACAAGTTGCACGAAATCGAACAAGTCCGATAACACCACAGACTAGTCCGATATCTTTCTGATGTTAATCGGACAAGTCCGATGTTAACACAGACTAGTCTGAAATCCCTCTGAGCTAAATCATACAAGTCATCCAAGTGCGGATTTGTTCCCCAAATTCACTTAGGGATTCACCTTTCCGGACAAGTCCAATATTCATCGGACTAGTTCGAAGATTTCCAGAACCAAATCGGACTAGTCCGCTTTACCTTCGGATAAGTCTGATTTTTCGGGACACCTAGGGTTTCCTACACATAGCACACCAGACTAGTCTGGTGTCCACCACGGACTAGTCTGATCTTTCTAAACCCTAACAGTACCTTTTGGAAACCCTATATAAATAGGTGTGGACGGCCCATCTTTCAAATCTCTCGACACCCTGCGCCGTCACACCCTCCAAGAGCCTAGAAAACTCATCTCTCCATGCAATCCAATGCAAGAAAGCATAATCCTTTGAGGATACACTTTGGATCCAAGGAGAGACACAGTTTTTCACTCATTGAGCTCTTGGTTTGATTCCCTAACACACTCATATGGTTTTCATTGTAATCTTAAGAGTGTGTTATTGGTGGTGTTCATCTTGTAATTTTGGAGAGCCCTCAACTTGTGAGAAGGCCCCTTGAATTCGGTTATTTGCCTTTTGTGATAACAGAAAAGGATTGGCCTCCGTGGCGATCCGACGAGGGTAGGGTTGGAGAAGACCCGATCCTTTTGTGGACTCCTCAACGTGGATGTAGGTTGCCTCTATGGGAACCAAACCACAGGATAAAGAGCTTGTGTTCTTACTTTGCGCCCATTGTTCTTACTCTTCATATCTATCTAGGGTTTCAATCAATCTTGTTCACTTTACGTTGAAACATTGAATATAAGATTAACTTGTGCTACATCCTAGTTCATGGTAGTGTGACATTTCAATTACAAGTATATTTCCGCTGCATACAACCTAGGATCGATATAATGATCAAACTTGATCAATCTAGTCGGCACTGTGTCACCCGGTTCTGAATATGAACCAAGCGTAAAGCATATGTGTGCCCAGGAAGTTCATCACACATATGCGGTTGCATCACAAACGATATACATAATTTAACCACGTCTTAACTATTAAATAAGTACTTTATTACAATAATCCAATAGTTTACGAATGATAAAACTCTAAATAATGCAGCGGAAAATAAACTAAGCAGCACGACTCCAATCCACAGGCAATTGACGGCGGTACGCAACCTAGTACTCCGCGTGATCCTCAGGGTACTCCCAATTGTCTCCAGTAGCTGTTGGGGGGGGATTGCAAGGGTGAGTACATGTCGTACTCAGCAAGTGTGGAAAGTATGACATGTGGCTTATTCAAATGACGAATGTAATAATGGCTAAGTGCTGAAAAGTACAGTAAAACATTTGAAAAGCATTATACTATGTCTATGTGAAACAATCCCATCATAACCATCATATTAACAAAATATAAACCATATCCAATTATTGCCAACATCATCATTATCCATGTCCAGTTACCATAACTCAAATTCATATCCATGACCATAATCCATAAACCATCCATAACCATTACCAACCCATAACCATAGTCCAACCATCCCAAAATTCCAAATCCAACTCTAATCATGTAGGTCATCCAGGCGCTCATAACCGGGAGCACGGCTATCAACTCTAATCCAAACCTTGTGGTGGCACTGTTGACCTGGCATATTCTCGCATGAACCGGTCCTTAGATCTAAGGCAAGCAAACCACCATATCATCCAACCCATCCACATACCGGGCTTGCTTAGATCACCCCTTTACCACATCAAATTTAACCAGTTCATGTTAACCATGATCTCATTAATGCATAATTAAATTAAGTGGTATAGTTGTTTCCATCCCAATTCGTTAAGCGAAGCAAAAAGGTAAAAAGCCCATCTCGACTCTCTACCATATATTCCAGGTGACAAGGGTGGTTAAACAAATCTAGTAAACTTCCTACCATAGGATTCCCATCAAATTGACACAAGCATGCAATTTTGCAAACAAAACATTTATTTTAAAAACAGGATCAATATGCTTCAAGGACATTTGCCTTGCTCCAGCGGATAGGTTTGCTTAAGCGCTTCGAAGTCTTGATTCTGAAAATCCTTGTACACGACCTCTTGAGCACGTTCCTCTACGCGTGATCATACATACAAGAAAGTACATACAATTCAATATGATGCACACAAAATAATCAACATGCAATGACATGCATGCATGCACAATTCAATAATTAATTAACTATGGTTGTTTATTGATTAGATGCGACTAGTTCATACGTGTTCATATGAGTTTACGGGGGTTTTAGCGAGAATTAATGCTGCTGAAAATAAAAAAACGGTGCGACTACGATCAAACTACGCCTATTAGATTCAATATGGTCGCTAAAATTCGCATTGGAACGTGGTTTACCGTAGATGCGATGGCTTTGATGATTGAGGGACGATGGCGACGCGTAGACGAAGTGGATGCGCAAGGTCCTCCGGTGGCACGACAACGGCGACGCGATGACGACGACGATCTCCGGCGGACGACGGCACCCTCCTCTTTTTCTTCCTCTTACTCCCTCTTTTTCTCTCCTATTTCTCCTCTGGCGGCGCCTCTGGTGCTCCTTTTTTTTTCTATCTGGCGGCTAGGTTTCCTGGGTTGCTGCATCGGGAAAAAACGCGGAGGCTACGATGGTTTTTATAGTCGGGCGCTGCACCGAATCGGAACCGCGGGCCGCGGCAGAGGCCGATTCGGCCTGGCCCGACGTGGTGCGGAGCGCCGCACTTGGACGCGCGGGCGGAGCACACTGGCGCGCAGGCGTGAGCGGGGCCAGGCGGGTGGGGCCGGGGCGCTGCGCGGGAGGGGCGCGGGATCGAGCGGCGCGCGGGGCTGGCGCACGCGCGGGAGGGCATGCTGGCTGGGCCGTTTGGCCTGGCCGGTGGTTAGTTTTTTTCATTTTCTCTTTTTTTATAAATATATTATTATTTATTTATTCTTTATGTTATTTTTTATATATATTTTCTTTTTCTTTACATATATATATTATTATATATTTTTTTATTTATTTTATTTTTTATATCTTATTATTATTTTTATACTTATTCCCTATTACAACTTTTATGCTATTATTCTTTTTCTTCTTTTGCTACACCATAAATGTATGTTTTATCTTTTATTATCTTTCTTTTATCCTACTAATGTTTAATACATGATCATGTATGCAATGCATGATGCGGAAATTTAGGGTGTTACAAACTTACCCCCTTAAAGTGAATCTCGCCCTCGAGATCCGATAGCGTGGAGAAAAGATGAGGGAATTCAGCCTTTAGGTCTTCTTCACGTTCCCATGTAGTTTCGGTTTCCGTATGGTGTTTCCATTGCACTTTGCACCAACGGACTTTCTTATTCCTCGTGATCCTTTCCTTCACGTACAAGATCTTGATAGGTTGCTCGACATAAGACAAATCCTCCTAAAGTTCTAACTCGTCCATCGGCACCTGTTCTTCCGGTACTCTCAAACACTTCTTGAGTTGAGACACGTAAAACACGTTGTGTACATCGGAGAGATACGCCGACAGCTCAAGTCGATAAGCTACTTCTCCTCGCTTGTCCAAAATCTTGAATGGTCCGATGTAACGTGGTGCCAGTTTTCCTTTGACGTTAAACCATCGCTGACCTCTGATAGGTGACACTTTGAGGTATACGAAATCTCCAACTTCAAAAGTCAGACTCCTTCGCCTATTATCAGCATAACCTTTCTGTCGAGACTGGGCAGCCTTTAAGTTTTCCCGAATTATTTGGACTTGCATTTCAGCATCTTGTAACACGTCAGGACCAAACACTTGATTCTCTTCGGTTTCATTCCAAAACAAGGGAGTCCTACACTTCCTTCCGTACAATGCTTCGTAGGGTGACATTTTCAGACTTGCTTGGTAGCTATTGTTGTACGAGAATTCAACATACGACAAACTTTTATCCCAACTTTTCCCATGCTTTAAAGCACAAGCTCTTAACATGTCTTCCAAAATTTGGTTGGTCCTCTCGGTTTGTCCATCTGTTTGAGGGTGATACGCCGAACTGAAGTTCAACCTTGTTCCCATTGCTTCATGCAATTTCTGCCAAAATCTGGAGGTAAACTGAGAACCTCTATCCGAGACTATCTTCTTCGGTACTCCGTGTCGTCACACAATATGCTCCATATACAATTCTGCTAGCTTCGCGGTGGTATATGTGGTCTTGACAGGGATGAAATGAGCTGATTTTGTCAACCGATCCACAATAACCCAAATTGAATCATAGCCAGACTGAGTTCGCGGTAATCCCACTATAAAGTTCATACCAATCTCTTCCCACTTCCACTCCGGGATCTTTAATGGTTGTAACAATCCGGTTGGCCTTTGATGTTCAGCTTTAACTCGTCGGCACACATCACAAAGTGCAACATATTCGGCTATGTCCTTTTTCATGTTGGCCCACCAATAGCATGTCTTTAAGTCCTTGTACATCTTCGTACAACCGGGATGAATTGAGTAAGGCGAGTCAAGTGCCTCCTTCAATATTGTTTTCCGAATATGCTTAACATTTGGTACCACAATCCTCTTTCCAAGCCATAAGGTACCCTGTTCGTCCTCATCAAATCTGAATTCTCTTCCTTCTTGGGTCTTTTCCTTGATTTCCTGTATTTCCTTGTCCTTTGTCTGTCCTTCCCGTATTTCCTGCTCAAATGTTGGGTTGACTTCCATTGTTCCCATCTCATTTATGAATCCAAGGTTCAACCGTTCGAACTCCTTGCATAACTCGGATGGCAGCTCTCGAACTGTGAGTTGATGACTTACTCCTTTTCGGCTCAAAGCATCGGCCACTACATTGGCCTTCCCTGGGTGATAGTTGATCCCCACGGCATAATCCTTGATGAGCTCCAACCATCAGCGTTGCCTCAGATTCAGATCCGTTTGCGTAAATATGTACTTGAGACTCTTGTGATCCGTATAAATCTCACATCGGTGACCAAAAACATAGTGTCTCCATATCTTCAAGGCGTGTACCACGACTGCGAGTTCAAGGTCATGTGTAGGATAATTCAACTCATGTTTCTTTAGTTGCCTCGATGCATAAGCTACCACTTGGCCTTCTTGCATGAGCACACATCCTAATCCTTGTCTTGATGCATCACAATATATATCAAAACTCTTGCTCACGTCCGGTAATACTAATACCAGCGCGGTTGTCAACCTTTTCTTTAACTCCTCAAGGCTATCCTGACAAGCTTGAGTCCATCGGAATGCCTTCCCTTTCATGAGTAATTCGGTCATAGGCTTGGCTATTTTGGAGAAATCCTTGATGAATCGGCAGTAATATCCAGCCATTCCAAGGAAACTCCGAATTTCCTTGACATTCTGTGGCAGTTCCCACTTAAGCACATCTCTCACCTTCCCTGGGTCAACTAATACTCCTCCTCCGGAAATAATATGGCCTAAGAAAGAAACTTCCCGTAACCAGAATTGACATTTACTGAACTTGGCATACAATTGGTGTTCCCGTAGCTTCTGCAATGTAAGCTTCAAGTGTTCTTCATGTTCTTCCTCGCTTCTCGAGTATATCATAATGTCATCGATGAACACTACAATGAACTTATCCAGATATTCCATGAAGACCTTATTCATGAGATACATAAAGTACGCAGGCGCGTTCGTCAATCCAAATGACATGACGGTGTACTCATAAGATCCATATCATGTCCGAAATGCTGTCTTGGGTATATCCGATGGTCTAATCTTCATTTGGAAGTATCCCGACCGCAAGTCGATCTTGGAGAAGATACAGACACCCTTCATTTGGTTGAACAAATCCTCTATACGGGGCAGTGAGTACTTGTTCTTAATTGTCACTTCGTTGAGAGACCTATAGTCCACACACATCCTCTGGGTTCCATCCTTCTTATCTATGAAGAGCACTGGGGCTCCCCACGGGGATGAGCTTGGGTGTATGAAACCCTTCTCTAGCTGCTCTTGAATTTGCTTCTTGAGCTCTGCTAATTCCTTAGGAGGCATCCTATACGGCCTCTTAGCTATAGGTGCAGTTCCGGGTATCAACTCAATGGCGAATTCTATGTCACGATCAGGTGGCATACCTGGCAACTCATCTGGAAACACGTCCGGGTACTCGCGAACGATCGAAATGCTTTCCAATGTCACTCCTTCCACTTGATTGAGCATTGCCTTCTCTCTTGTAGGTTGGGCTGCCTCAACTTCGATGCGTGTACCATGTTCACTTGTCAACTACACAATCCTCTCGGCACATTGAATGACTCCATTATACTTACTCAGCCAGTCCATTCCAAGTATTATGTCTATTCCTTGGGAGTCTAAGACTATGAGGTTTGCGAGAAAGTCTACCCCCCTTATTTTAATGCTTACTTTCGGACATACTATATTTGTCCTCATCTCTCCACCAGGAGAACTTACTAGCATAGTTTGCTTCATATGAGATATAGGCAAATTGTACTTGGCAACATACTTTGACGAGATGAATGAATGAGATGCTCCCGAATCAAATAAAACAGTTGCGTGGTTGGAGTTGGCAAGAAACATACCAATCACGACGTCATCAGCTTGCTGGGCTTCCTCAGTAGAGACATGATTCACATTGCCACGAGCAAAATTCTGCTGTCCACGGTTGCCTTGTGGTGCTCCTCCATTTGGTCGCGGGTAATTTGGCCTTGGTGCATTGTTCATAGGTCCATAGTTTCTTCTAGGCATTGACTTGCAAAGTGCCCGGGCTCTCCACACACATAGCATGTCTTACCGCCCGTAGCATTAGGGAAGTTTGGGCGCAACTGGTTTTGAGCGTTTGCCGCCATGTTAGGACGCGGCGCAGGTGGCACAGGATAGCGAGGCGCTTGCATGATGGGGCGTTGCTGCGATGACTGATTTGGGCGAGGCGGATAAGCAGCGCGGTATTCAGAGCAGATGGGTTGTAGTGTGGTGCAGTAGGTGGTGCATAGCGGGGGCGAACATTGCTTCCTTGCTGCGGTCCATGATGTGGCATCTTCCTCTTGTTGTCCTGCTCCATCTCACGAATCTTGTTCTCAACCACAATAGCCTTCTCATCCAGCTTTTGGAAGTTTGGATAATCAGTATTGAGCAACTGGACTTGAATTTCATTGTTGAGACCCCTCATAAACAGATACTGCTTCCTACTATCAGTGTTGATGTCTTCTGGAGCATATCTTGATAATTGAGTGAATTTGTTGAGATACTCACTCACGCTCATCCTTCCTTGCTTGAGATTTTCAAAGTCTTGTCTTCTCAGTATCATAACTCCTTCAGGTACATAGTGGGAACGGAAACTCTGCTTAAACTCAGCCCAAGTGATTGCCTCCTGATTATCATGAGAATTGCAAAGAGCTTCCCACCAGTCAGCGGCTGCTCCAACTAGTTGATGTGATGCAAAGAGAACCTTCTCCCTATCAGTGCACTGGACAATAGCAAGTTTCTTCTCAATGGACTTCAGCCAATCATCAGCTTCCATTGGGTCTGTGGATTGTGCAAAGGTAAGCGATCTGGTCCTCATGAACTCTCCCAAACGGTTGTGGTGTGGATGGGGTGGTGGCGGGGGCGGTATATGAGGCTGATTGTTGTTGCCAGCTTGCAGCTGTCCCATGGTCTGTATCATGGTCTGCATGAGCTGGTTCTGCATAGCTAACAGTTGTTCAATATTGATAGCTCCATGAGCATGTCCCTGGTTGTTCTGAGGTACTTCATTGCACTCCTCCTCATCGTTGGCATCCCTCTGGTTACGAGTTCTCACCATCTGTTGGCGAAAGAAGGGTGGAGACAGAAGGATTTAGAATTTGGAAAGAACGTCCCAACTATATGCATCAAGGGATATGAAGCTAACCAACTAGCTATACTAGCCTAGGTGGACATGGCAATGCTAAAGCATCCCAAAATCCTCTATTAAACACACAAGCAATCAATATATATATAGCAAACAGCAAGCCAACAAAATCAAATCGATTCCTGAGTGCTCCTATGTGCTCTAAAGTGTCCATTCTATCTAGGCTGCGTCCTACGGTCAACGCGGCTCTGATACCAATTTGTGACACCCGGTTCCGAACATGAACCAAGCGTAAAGCATATGTGTGCCTAGAAAGTTCATCACACATATACGGTTGCATCACAAACGATATACAAAATTTAACCACATCTTAACTATTAAATAAGTACTTTATTACAATAATCCAATAGTTCACGAATGATAAAACTCTAAATAATGCAGCGGAAAATAAACTAAGCAGCACGACTCCAATCCACAGGCAATTGACGGCGGTACGCAACCTAGTACTCCGCGTGATCCTCAGGGTACTCCCAATTGTCTCCAGTAGCTGTTGGGGGGGATTGCAAGGGTGAGTACATGTCGTACTCAGCAAGTGTGGAAAGTATGACATGTGGCTTATTCAAATGACGAATGTAATAATGGCTAAGTGCTGAAAAGTACAGTAAAACATTTGAAAAGTATTATACTATGTCTATGTGAAACAATCCCGTCATAACCATCATATTAACAAAATATAAACCATATCCAATTATTGCTAACATCATCATTATCCATGTCCAGTTACCATAACTCAAATTCATATCCATGACCATAATCCATAAACCATCCATAACCATTACCAACCCATAACCATAGTCCAACCATCCCAAAATTCCAAATCCAACTCTAATCATGTAGGTCATCCAGGCGCTCATAACCGGGAGCACGGCTATCATGATAGTTTTTAACACTCTGCAGAGGTTGTACCACTTTACCCACACGTTCGTGATTTCATCACCTTTCGATGACTAAGAAACCTCCATTATGCCATCTCACACTTCCGTAGGTGTGTGGCCAAGAGATCACAAAATAGCCTTTCAAAAGGGACTACTAGTATGTACGGGCCCACTAAGGTTTCACCGGCAGGCTTGAATCTCCATTCTCCCACCCACGGGCCCCCTCGTGTGCCATGCGGATCCCAGGGCAGTCCTCCTCGACTCCCATTCCCTGCGCCATCCAATGGTCCATACAATACTAGCAGTGCTCCTAATTATTCAGCTACGCCGCACCCATACTTGGCCTTGTGGTGGCACTGTTGACCTGGCATATTCCCGCATGAACCGGTCCTTAGATCTAAGGCAAGCAAACCACCATATCATCCAACCCATCCACATACCGGGGTTGCTTAGATCACCCCTTTATCACATCAAATTTAACCAGTTCATGTTAACCATGATCTCATTAATGCATAATTAAATTAAGTGGTATAGTTGTTTCCATCCCAATTAGTTAAGCGAAGCAAAAAGGTAAAAAGCCCATCCCGACTCTCTACCATATATTCCAGGTGACAAGGGTGGTTAAACAAATCTAGTAAACTTCCTACCATAGGATTCCCATCAAATTGACACAAGCATGCAATTTTGCAAACAAAACATTTATTTTAAAAACAGGATCAATATGCTTCAAGGACACTTGCCTTGCTCCGGCGGATAGGGTTGCTCAAGCGCTTCGAAGTCTTTATTATGAAAATCCTCATACACGACCTCTTGAGCACGTTCCTCTACGCGTGATCATACATACAAGAAAGTACATACAATTCAATATGATGCACACAAAATAATCAACATGCAATGACATGCATGCATGCACAATTCAATAATTAATTAACTATGGTTGTTTATTGATTATATGCGACTAGTTCATACGTGTTCATATGAGTTTACGGGGGTTTTAGCGAGAATTAATGCTGCTGAAAATAAAAAAATGGTGCGACTACGATCAAACTACGCCTATTAGATTCAATATGGTCGCTAAAATGCGCATTGGAACGTGGCCTACCGTAGATGCGATGGCTTCGATGATCGAGGGACGATGGAAACGCGTAGACGAAGTGGATGCGCAAGGTCCTCCGGCGGCACGACGACGGCGACGCGATGACGACGACAATCTTCGGCGGTCGACGGCACCCTCCTCTTTTTCTTCCTCTTCCTCCCTCTTTTTCTCTCCTATTTCTCCTCTGGCGGCGCCTCTGGTGCTCCCCTTTTTTTTTCTATCCGGCGGCTAGGTTTCCTGGGTTGCTACGTCGGGAAAAAACGCGGAGGCTACGACGGTTTTTATAGTCGGGCGCTGCACCGACTCGGAACCGCGGGCCGCGACAGAGGCCGATTCGGCCTGGCCCGACGTGGTGCGGAGCGCCGCACTTGGACGCGCGGGCGGAGCGCACTGGCGCGCAGGCGTGAGCGGGGCCAGGCGGGTGGGGCCGGGGCGCTGCGCGGGAGGGGTGCGGTATCGAGCGGCGCGCGGTGCTGGCGCAGGCGCGAGAGGGCATGCTGGCTGGGCCGTTTGGCCTGGCCGGCGGTTAGTTTTTTTTCTTTTTCTCTTTTTTATAAATATATTATTATTTATTTATTCTTTATATTATTTTTTATATATATTTTCTTTTTCTTGACATATATATATATTATTATATATTTTTTCTTTATTTTATTTTTTATATGTTATTATTATTTTTATACTTATTCCCTATTACAACTTTTATGCTATTATTTTCTTTTTCTTCTTTTGCTACACCATAAATGTATGTTTTATCTTTTATTATCTTTCTTTTATCCTACTAATGTTTAATGCATGATCATGTATGCAATGCATGATGCGAAAATTTAGGGTGTTACAGACACGCACCGGACTAGTCCGCACTCTATCGGACTAGTCCGATATCTCGGGATTTGATCTCTTTGTTAAGTGTTGCAGGTTCCGACTAAAAATCAAAAAGGCCTATTCACCCTCCCTCTAGGCCACATTCAATTGGTATCAGAGCGGGACTCTTCAAAATGAGACTAATCGCTCGAAGAGAACATGTCGGATATGAAGAACGTACACAAGAGCACCAACCAATAGAAGGTTGAAGAAGAAAAGAACCAAAAATTGGAGAGGCTCCTCGTGGCCATTCAATACTTCGAGGATGACGATGAGGAGACGCTAGAACTCAAGTCACTCCTAAGGAAGAAAACCCTCTCCAAGGGAAAAGTGAAGATTGAAGACGAGAAGAAGAAGAAGGGGAGTAGTCACACCGACTACTCCCGATATCCTTTCAACTACGATCATTTTAGTTCTAGCAATAATCACTACCTATCTATTCCACTTGGAAAAGCCCCACACTTTGATGACAATGACTACTCAATGTGGAGGCAGGACATGAAAATGCACTTGATTTCACTCTATCCGAGCTTGTGGCACATTGTGGTTACAGGAATAGATATCCCCGACGATGATGAGGAGCTCACACCTAGCCAAGACCAAGCAATCCATAGAAATGCCCAAGCTGCTGCAGTCATCACCTCATCACTTAGTCGGGACGAGTTCACAAAGGTGGATGGACTCGATATTGCAAAGAAGATATGAGATATATTACAAACCGCACATGAAGATGATCGTCATGTGCGAGAATCAAAGATTGAAATGATTGAAAGCGAATTGGGAAGATTCGCCATTGAAGAAGATGAGTCGCCGCAAGACATGTACAACCGCTTAAAGACACTCATCAACAAGGTTCGAGCATACGGAAGCAAGAAGTGGAACGATCACGAGGTGGTGAAGCTCATCCTTAGAGCTTTCATGCCTCGCAATGTAACCTTATGCTCGATGATTAGAGAAATCCCCGGGTACAAGAAAATGACCCCGGATGAGCTACTTTGGAAGATCATCAATTTTGAGATGATGGAAAAGCAGGCGAAGCATGTAAAAGAGATTGCCGATCTCACCTCGGCAAAGAAGAAAGAGGTCGCTTTAAAGTCCACTATCAAGCCCTTGTCTAAAGAAGCTCGAGAAGCTCAACAAGAAGAGGACAACAACGATGAGAGCAGCGACTTGGATGAAGATGACATGATACTATTCATGAAGAAATTCAAAATAATGATGAAGAAAAGACAAGGGGCTAAATCAAGTGAAGGGAAGTACAAGGAAAAATCAAGACCAAAATTGAGGCGAGCATGCTATAACCATGGTGAATATGATCACTTTATAGTTGATTGCCCATATGAAGAAACAAGAAGAAGACCAAGGAAACAAAGCCTAAACCCAAGAAATTCTTCAAGAAGAAGAAGCAAGCTGAACAAGCGCATCTAGGGAAGGAGTGGGACTCAAATGATGAGTCCTCATCCGAAGAAAAAGAGGAGATGGCTAGCATAGCCATCGAGAAGACATCCAAGAAGTCCACTCTCTTCCCCACTCTTGATGCATGGAAGGGGAACGACACTTGCCTCATGGCAAAGGAAGGTAAACGAAAGGTAACAACCAAATTCTCTTCCTTGCATTCCTATTCTAATTGCTAGTGATAATAAAGATATGCTCATTGGCTTAGATAAGAAAACAGTTGCGAAAATGAAATTTTTACTTGATCAGCTTGTTGAGAAGGAGAAGTTGATAAACCAAGAAGATATGATTATCTCCCAAAAGGAGGAATATGTTGAACTTGACAAGCTTCTAGAACTTGAAAAGGAGTGAAACAAGTCACTAGATCTTTAGTTAGCTTCAAGCAAAGAAGCTTGCTTGGAGTTAAGCGACTCAAATGCTACAATCAAGGATGAACTTGCTAACCTAATGAAGGTTAACAAGATCCTTGAGGTACAAGTTGAGTCACTCAAGCAAAGTGACCCTTCATCCTCTTCAAGCTCGCCTTCTCAACCCCTTAAAACTGAAACTGCTTCTACTTGTGCATGTGATAAAGTTGACACTAGCTTGAAAGACAAGTCAACCTCTACCAAGGATAGGCATCCTGCCCAAAGTGGCATATTTGACAAGGAGAAGGTCAAATATGCACGTAGTGCATACTTGGCTACAAGACCTCCTAATGTCAAATATGGCATTGGGTATTCCTATGGTGGGAAACAAAATGCTAGAAGTCATAAGAATAACAAGGACAGCATTGTCTTTGTGAAGGGAAATTACTCTCAAGCTAGGAAGTCCAACAAAATCAACACACAGGAACACAGACTAGTCTGGCATCGGCACGGACAAGTCCGGACCTCTGGACAATTCCGGTGACCCGGACTAGTTCTGATTATAAATAACAACAATTGCTATTTAGAACCTTTGATGCATCTTATGTGTTAATGAGAAGTAATTTTGGTAAAATTTATGCTCATTATATTGGGCCACGCCATGGGAACACCAAGTCTCATGTGTGGGTGCCCAAATCTCTTGTAACTAACCTCCAAGGACCCAAGCAAGCTTGGGTACCTAAAACCAAGGCTTGATTCGCTGTTGTAGGCCTATTCCTCCGGTGGATCTAAATGAGTGCTAGACAGTGGTTGCACCAACCATATGACTGGAGAAAGAAGGATGTTCGTTGAGTATGAAGAAAATGAGGATCCAAGCGAGGGCATCTATTTTGGAGACAATAGTTAAGGAAAGGTGCTCGGTACCGGTAAAATTGCCATATCATCTCAACATACTCTTTCTCATGTGTTACATGTTGATTCCTTAGATTATAACCTGCTGTCCATATCTCAATTATGTGACAAAGGTTATAATTGCTTGTTCACTAATGAGGGTGTGATCGTCTCTAGACGGGGTGATGGTTCCATTGCATTCAAGGGTATGTTAAAGAGAAAGCTTTACCTTGTTGACTTCAACAAAGATAAAGTAGAATTTAACACATGCTTGATTGCAAAGACCAACATGGGTTGGCTGTGGCATAGACGGCTAGCGCATATTGGTATGAGGAATCTTCAAGAACTCCTGAAGGGCGATCACATCCAAGGTTTGAAGGATGTTGTTTTTGAGAAAGACAGTGTGACGCCCGGTTCCGAAAACTGAACCAAGCTAACGCATATGTGTTCCCAGGATGTTCAACACACATACACGAGTGCAATCACAAAAGAGTATACAAAAAATTACCACAGAACAAGATTAATTATCAAATTTTATTACACAAACCATATTACCCTCGAATACAAGCTCTAATGAATATTAATGACAAGTTCAACTAATGCAGCGGAAATAAACTAATTAAGCAACTAAGCAAACTAAGCAAAAGGGATAGCGCAACTCCATGCAACACCACAGGCAAAGCTGACTGTAGACACGGCCTAGATCTCCACATTATCGCCATTAAACTCACAATTCTGACCTACAACTGTTGGGGGGGATTGCAAGAGTGAGTACATGTCGTACTCAGCAAGTGTGGAAAGTATGACATGTGACTGATTCAAATGACGACAATAATAATGGCAAAGTGCTGAAAAGTACAGTAAGACATTTGGAAAGCAATATATATATTATCTGTATGTGAAGTAAGCCCATCATAATTATAAGTAATACTATAATACTAATCTGAATTCACTACCATCATCAATAATTCCAGATTTCACCATCTTCAATAACCATATTCAATACCAGAGATTAATCCATAACCATCCATAACCATTACCAAACCATAACCATCCCAAATTCCAATTTCCCTCTAATCATGGAAGTTGTCCAGGTGCTCATAACCAGGAGCATGGCTATCATGATAGTTTTAATAGACTCTACAGAGTTTGTACCACTTTACCCACGTGTTTGTGATTTCATCACCCGTCGGCGACTAAAGAACCTCCCTTATGCCAATTACACTTCCTTTGGTGTATGGCCAAGAGATCACAAAATAGCCTTTACAAAGGGATTACTAGCCTATTTAGACCCCACTGAGGTTTCACCGGTGGTGATGTCTCCAACTGATCACATCTTCAACCAAGGGCCCCCTCTTGAGCCATTCGGATCCCAGGGTAGTCCCGCCAATCCTCAACAAACCCAATCCGACTACCCCTTCCCCGAGCATCCACAATGGTCCAAACAGCACTAGCAAAGCCCTAATTAATTAGCTACGCCGCACCCATACTTGGCCTCGTGGTGGCACTGTAGTCCTGGCTTATTCTTGCATGAACCGGTCCTTAGATCTAAAGCAAGCAAACCACCATGACATCCAACCCATCCACATACCAGGCTTGCTTAGATCACCCATCGTATTGACCAGTTCACATTAACCAGAATATCATTGATGCATAATTAAATGTGTAGTGTTGTTTGCCATCCCAATTAATTAAGCGAAGCAAAAAGGTAAAAATCCCATCCCGACTCTCTACCATATATCCCAGGTGACAAGGGTGGTTAAACAAATCTAGTAAACTTCCTACCATAGGATTCCCATCAAATTGACACAAGCATGCAGTTTGCAAACAAAACATTTATTTTAAAAATAGGATCAATATGCTTCAAGGACACTTGCCTTGTTCCGGCGGATAGGGTTGCTCAAGCGCTTCGAAGTCTTGGTTCTGGAAATCCTCGTACACGATCGCTTGAGCACTTCCCTCTACTCGTGATCACACATACAAGAAAATGTATACAAATCAACATGATGCACACACATTAATCAACATGCGATGATATGCATGCATGCAAAGTTTAATAATTAATTAACTACGGTTGTTTATTAATTAGATGCAACTAGTTCATACGTGTTCATACGAGTTTACGGGGGTCTTAGAGTGGATTAATGCTGCTGAAAATAAAAAGACAATGCAACTAAAATCAATTTACGTCTATTAGATCTAATACGTCGCTAAAATTCGCATCAGGAAAAACGAATCCTACCGTAGATGTGATGGCTTCGAAGATCGCGGGATGGGGACAACGCGTAGACGAAGTAGATGCGCAAGGTCCTCCGGCGGCACGACGACGATCTCCGGCGGACGACGGCGCTCTCCTCTTTTTCTTCCTCTTCCTCCCTTTTTTTCCCTCTCTTTTTTTCTTCCTGGCGGCGCAACTCTGCTCCCTTTTTCTTTCTACGGCGGCTAGGGTTTTCTGGGCTGCTGCATTGCCCTGGTGTCGGGAAAATAAGAAGTGCTACGGGGCTTTTATAGCCGCGAGGCAGGGCGCTAGGGCCGGCGCTGGGAACGCGCGGGATTGGGCGCGCTGGGGCGAAGGCATGCGGGCGTCGCGCGGTGGGGCAGGGCGGGTCTCGCGGCGCGTGGGAGGCGCGGCTGCTGGGTCAACGTGGGCGGCAGGGATGGCGCGCTGGCGCATGGCTCAGGTGGTGCAGCGCTGGGCGCGGGAGGTGCGCGAGAGGGGCGCGAGAGCGAACGGTGCGGGGCGCGGCACCGTGGTGCGGTCGGTCGGGGCTGCGGGCATTGCGCATGCGGGTGGGGTCGGGCGAGCGAGAGGGCAGGCGGCGGGGTCGCAGTGCGTGGCCCAGTCGGCGGGGCGCGTGCGGCTCGGTCGGCCAGAGTGAGCGTGGGAGGCGCGCGAGAGCCGGGGTGGCTCGGCCGCTAGGCCGCGGCCTGGCCGACGGGCTGATTTGTTTTTTCTTCTTTTTTTTACTTTCATTTTCTTTTTATTTTTATATTATTATTATATATTTTATTATTTATATTTTATATTTTATATATTATTATATATATATTATTTATATATACTTTATATATATATTATTATTATTTTTATACTTATTCCCTATTACAAGTTTTATGCTATTATTTTCTTTTTCTTCTTTTGCTACATACATTTGTATATATGCTCCATCTTTTATTATTTTTTTTCTTTATTCTACCAATGTTAATGCATGATCTTGTATGCAATGCATGATGAGAAAATTCAGGGTGTTACAGACAGGCCTTGTAGCGCGTTCCAAGCCAGGAAGCAAGTTGGAGCACCTCATCTCACGAAGAACGTCATGACTACAACAAGACCGCTCGAGTTGCTTTACATGGATCTTTTCGGTCCAATTGCTTACATAAACATCGACAGTAACAAATATGGTATAGTGATTGTTGATGACTTTTCTCGCTTCACGTGAGTTTTCTTTCTGCATGATAAGACAAAAACTCAAGGAACCTTGAAGAAGTTTTTCAAGCGTGCTCAAAATGAGTTTTCATTGACGAGAAAAAACATTCGAAGCGACAATGGCACGGAGTTCAAGAACACCCAAGTTGAGGAGTACCTAGATGAAGAAGGGATAAAGCATGAGTTTTCAGCACCTTACTCTCCTCAACAAAATGGTGTTGCCAAAAGGAAGAATCGAACCCTCATAGAGATGGCGAGAACAATGCTCGATGAATACATGACCTCCGATCGGTTTTGGGCGGAAGTAGTTAACACCGCTTGCCACGCCATAAACCGACTCTACCTTCATCGACTACTCAAGAAGACATCATATGAGCTACCCACCGGTAACAAGTCTAATATTTCATATTTTTGAGTTTTCGATTCTAAATGCTATATTTTGAACAAGAGGCCTAGGACTTCAAAGTTCGCTTCGAAGTCCGATGAAGGTTTCTTGCCTGGTTATGATTCAAACTCTTACGCCTATCGTGTCTTCAACAAGACCTCCGTACTTGTGGAAGTAGCACGTGGCGTAGTGTTCGATGAAACTAACGGCTCCCAAAAGGAGCAAGTTGATCCATGTGTGCTCGATAGAGAAGAAGCTCCTTGTCAAGCATTGAGAAGAATGGCGTTAGGTGAAGTTCGACCACAAGAACCACCTCTACATATGCATGAGGAAGATGAACCACAAGAGGAGGCCAATGATCAAGGGGGAGCTTCCATACAAGATCAACCTCAAGAAGATGAAAATGATCAACAAGTCAATGAGGGAAACCATCTAGGGGGAGAAGAAGATGACCATGAAGATTCAAGACCGCAAGTGCCACACCCAAGAGTACACCAATGCGTCCAAAGGAATCACCCAATCGACAACATCATCGGGTTGAGTATGCATTGAAGGATCCGGATTGGGTAGTGGCCATGCAAGAAGAACTCAAAAACTTCAAATGGAACGAGGTGTGGGAACTAGTCGAAAGACCCAAGTTCAATGTCGTCGACACAAAATGGGTCTTCTACAACAAACAAGACGAACACGGGGTGGTGACAAGGAACAAGGCAACAAAAGGAAGGGACATTCATAAGCCAAACTAAGTACACTCAAGACATACTCAAGAAGTTTGGAATGGACAAGGCGAAGCCTATAAAGACTCCTGTGGCAACAAATGGCCACTTGGATCTCAATGAAGATGGACCAAACGTCGATCAAAAGGTATATCGCTCCATGATTGGATCTCTACTCTACTTATGTGCATCTAGGCCAGATATTATGTTGAGTGTATGTTTGTGTGCAAGATTTCAAGCCAACCCAAAAGAGTGTCATTTGACAGCCGTAAAGAGAATCTTGCGGTATTTAGTTCATACACCCAACCTAGGCCTTTGGTATCCCAAAGGTTCCAAATTCAATCTCATTGGTTACTCTGATGCAGATTATGTCGGATGCAAAGTTGATAGAAAAAGCACCTCCGGCACCTGCCAATTTTTAGGTAGATCCCTAGTTTCTTGGTCCTCCAAGAACCAAAATTCCATTGCCTTATCCACAGCTGAAGCAAAGTATGTTGCAGCCGGGAGTTGTTGTTCACAACTCCTTTGGATGTGACAAACTCTTAGGGATTACAGTTACAACATGAACTGTATTCCACTCCTTTGTGATAATGAGAGTGCTAGTAAGATTGCACATAATCCTGTTGAGCACTCTAGGACCAAACACATAGACATCCGACATCACTTTTTGAGAGACCATTCAATGAAAGGAGACATAGCTATTTCCCATGTCAATACCGAAAAGCAACTAGCAGATATATTTATCAAGCCACTAGACGAAAAAAACTTTTGCGAGCTTTGAAATGAACTCAATATCCTTGATGCTCGGAATGTGGCTTGAAAACTTGCATACCTGTATGAACTCTTCAAAATATATTGTTTGAGTTGCGAAAATCATATTTCTCAATTTTCTCCAAAAATTATGTCAACTACTTGATCTTGGTGAATTATGATTGTCGGTGGTTTGGAACCGGCAAATCTCCCGACACTACTGAAGTGTTAGAGGAGTTTGATGTTCGGTGTGGGCGCGCGGAGATTCGAGAAAGTGAATAGTAAATGATGCAGGAGACATGGGAGTTTACGTGGTTCGGGCCGCCGGAGCGTAATACCCTACTCCACGGGTGTGTTGGTGTTGTATTAGCTGTATGAGCTTGTGTTGAGCGTCTATGGCGCGTATGTTGCATCACTCGACCTCCCGAGTTCGTAGTCGGCCTGTCCTTTTATAGTACAAGGGCAGGCCATTACAAGTTAGCCTGGCCCGACATGTGGCCCCGGCGGTTACTAGTATTGATATTCATTCAACAAGTTTAATTGCCATTAATGACTGGGTAATGGGCTTTGACAACACCGTTACTGGTAATTAAGGTCATCCGACTGTGTGTCATTAATATGGTATTAATGATACTTAATCGGGTCTTTAAGTCCTTAATTCCCCTTTGAAGATCCGGATCCGTTATGAAGTCTTCCGGAGGTTAGAGGCTGAAGCTCCGACGGGTGGACACGTGGCAGCTCCGGAGCATACTGTGGGGAACAGGAAGCTCCGGAGCTACCTGACACGTGTCAGGTCCGGAGCTTCTCTCGGTCTGGGGTTAAGTCTGGAGGTGCCGTTTCGGTACATGGCCCGGAGCTTCCCCCTTGTGGGCGGTAGCTCCAGTTTGATAGTACACGTGGCGACCCTGGGATTAACCATGTTGGAGAAGCGGGTCCGGTTACATCTGACATGTGGGCTTCCGAAGGTCTTCAAATCAAGTGGGCGACTTTTCCTTGATATCTTTGTAACCTCAAGGGGTGTACGGTTTCCAGGGTACCGATAGTGGCCCCATGGACCTACCTCCGGAGAAGACCACTGGGGTGAAGTCATTCCGCCGGAGGTGGGTCCATCCTCTCGACTTTCGAACTGAGTCTTCAAAGGTCTTCAGAGGTGCCGTTGGCGAGGGTTTGGAGTTAAATCCTTGCCACGTGGCGTGTCCCGCGTGCGGCAGATGAGATCTTTGGCGTACGGATCTCCCGCAATTGAAGGTCGCCGGTTCTCGATACGAAAACCATATCGGTTCCGCGCGCCTTGTCAGGCCGCCGCATTCGGGTTTCCCGCCTCTTGATGACAACCGTTCGCCTGGGTAAGAACCTCGACTTGATCGTCGGGGTGGTCCCGGGCCCCCTTGTCATCGGTTGGGTGGAATTTTTGAATGGTATCTTCGACTTCCTTGTGGTTTCCATCCAAGCGTTGCGAGGGCTTACTTAAGAAGGAAAGCACGCACCGTCGGGAGTTCTTCACGCCTCCCATCTGATCTTGCACTCAAGCTCCCAACTTGTGCTTCACTTTTATTCTCTTGCCTAGCCGTGCCGCGATGGAGTTGGGTCTCCGCGAAAGTCGCTTGAAGACCGACGGCGACCTGAAGAAGGTCCGGGCCCTCATGGGGTGGTCCTCGGAATTCTTCAACCACTCGGTCCGCACCGGTGGAGAGCTCCCGTTCGAGAAGGAGCACTCCGGCGAAATGGTGTACTTCTCCTCGTACGCCATGGTGGGGTTGATCCCACCTTTTTCTTCCTTTTTCTTGATGCTGCTGGACTTTTATGGTCTGCAGCTATACCACCTTGGCCCTCACTCCATTCTCCTCGTGTCTATCTTCGTCCACTTCTGTGAGATGTGGGTGGGCACCCCCCCTGCATCGAACTCTTCCGGACCTTCTTCACCGTCCACACCACCGGTAGGAGCAATGAGTACCTTGGCTTCTTCTATTTCGTGAAGCGCAAGAAGTGCCCATTCAAGTACCTCCGGTCGTTCCCCTCTGGGAAGTGGGATGACTGGAAGAAGGACTGGATAGTCATCCGGGTGGAGGAGCACGAGAGGCTGGAGCTGCCCGAAGGTCTCCCCAACATTGACACGATGATCTGGAGTGAAGCTCCGGTGCTGGCGGACGCCTTCGACCCTGTTCTGACCAGGATTCGCCGGTGCGTGGAGGGGGGATTAACCCCTCAAGCGGTGTTTTGTAACTTCCTGGTCAACAGGTGGGCACCGCTGAAGAAGAGGGAGAAACTCGCTTGGGCCCTCAACAGCATGATGGATGACGACCAGGTCAAGACCGAGTTGAAGTCCAACATGGTGGGGAAAACCTTGGAGTTCCACCTCAAGAAGTTCCAGCACGGCATTGATGTCGAAGGTGACTACTTGACTCCGCCATCGGCTTTTCTTCCTCTGAACGTGGAAGTTGAGTTTAGTAGGGAGCTCCGGCGGAAGATGCCCATGCTTGACGACCTAGGTGTCGTCGAGAGAAGATCAACTACCAGGGTGGCGATCCCTGGAGTGTCCGAAGGTGGCTCCGACTCAGCTCCAAAGCCGAGGGAAGAGGTCGTCGGCAAGGGCAAGGAGCTGGCGGATGAACCCGTCAGCCAGAAGAGGAAGCTGCAGTACGCCGACGGAAGGTCCGTCAGGCCCGCTACTTCTGCATCGGCTCCTTCTCCCCGGAGGGGAAGGTCTTCCACAACCGCGGTGACTGTTCCCGTAGTGGGGTCCTCCCGGGGAGAGACTGTTCCCGCAGTGGGGTCCTCCCGGGGTGTTAGCTCCGGGCACGCGACTCCAGCACCTGGGCCGGTGGAGGCCACTAGGTCCGGGGGTTCTTCCCGATCGAGGGGGGGCTCGACCCGAGAAACACCCGTGGCCGCGACGAGTTCTGGGGGCCTTCCGGAGCTTCCACGCCGGCTATGACCAGCCCGGAACGCCAGAGAAAAAGATTTCGCGCAAGCTGGTGCAGAAGCCTCCCAAGGTAATTTTTACCTTGGACAATTGTTTTGCTGTAGTGATTGCTTTTTTAAGTTTCCTCGTCCATCATTTGCAGCATTCCCAAGAATAGGAGTGAGGCTCCACCCTCAGCCACAGCAACTGAAGCTGTGAGGGCGGAAGCTTCTGCTCCGGTCCTAGTGCCGCCCCAAGTGGTGGCTGAAGCTGCGACAGCTCCGACGCTGGCTGTCGTGGTCATGGACCTCGACTCATCCCCAGAGGCTCCCGTGGTAGCGCCGGACCATGGCAGAGAAGATGCTCCAGCGGCACCTGCCCCGGAGGTTGAAGCTCCAGGTCCTGGTGCTGAAATGACGGAAGTTCTGGCCGTTGAGCCGGAAGAAGCTGTGATTCCGGCCTTGGAGCCTGAAAGTGTCGAAGCTCCGGCGGTCGAGCCGGAGGTGATTGAAGTCCCGGCGCGAGCGTCGGAAGCTGAGGAAGTTCCGGCAGTTGGGGCGGCTACCTCCGAAGCACTGGTCGCAGAGTCGGTCATTCTTGAAGCTCCAGCCGCAGGGCCGGTCGAGGCTGAAGATCTTCCGGCTCCCGAGCCGGTTGTGGAAGAGGTGACAGAGCTCGAGCCCCCATCGGAGGAGGTGCCAAGGCCGGAGCCAGAAGCGGCCCCTGCTTCGGAAGTGATGATGTCGGAGGTACTCACGGCCGAGCCAGAGTGCCCAAGCGAAGTCGCTGGCCCCCTGCCCGAGGGGGTGAACGAAGACCTGGTGGCGGGGCCTTCCTCGATGGCGACTAAGGCCATCCTGGAGGACGGCCCTAGTGCCATGGAGACTCAGGGGACCACTCTTGTGGAGTGGGACCCAATTTTTGTATCTGAAAACCCGCTGGAACCAGCGGAGGAAATCCCAGCAGGTCTGGAACCTATCCCGTTGTCATTGTCTATTGACAACGCATGTTCCAGTCTCCGTCAAGTCCAACTGGCCTTCTTCCACAACAGCAAGGCTCTTGAAGAGGAGCGCCAAACCCTTAGGCGGTGGCGTAACCGGCTCTACTTCGAGACCAAGCTGGTGCAGTCGAGGCTAGCGGATGACAAAGAGTGGATCAAGCGGGAGAAGATCCACCTGGAGTACTGGGGCAAGTTACTGGATGACAGGGAGAGTTTTACTCGCACCCTCGACGCTCAATCCCGGGAGATCTACGATCAAGCCAAAGCAGCCAATAGTGTGGCCGATGAACGCCACGAAAGGCTTGAGGCCATTAACACTACACTCATCAAGCGCCGGGAGGCACTTGAGGAGAGGGAGAAACGGCTCGAGGATGAAGAGCAGAGACTCCTAGAGCTGCGGGATGACGTCCTGAGGAGGGAGGAGGAGCTCGCCGAGAAGGTGGCTCTGGCTGACAAGGGTCTCGAGGAGCGCGCCAAAAAATTGGAAGAGCGCTGCCAAGAGGAAGAGGAGAAGGTCTGGGTGCGAGGGCAGGAACTCTACGAACAAGAGTGTGCCCTTACTGCCAGGGAGAAGAAAGTGAGGGGTAGATAGAAGGACCTGGTCGACCGCCGGAACAAGATCCACCTCCGGGAGGAGGAGCTCGGAAAACTCGAAAAACGGGTTACTGAAAAGATTCAGCAAAACGCCAAAGAAGTTGAGCGCCTCGCCCGTGAGAATTCCGAACTAATGGCGGCCAGGAGATCCCTGGAAGAAATGAAGGGCTTGAGGACTGCGGACTCCCTACAGATTTGGGAGTTCCTGGGCAAGTCCAACGACGCGCTGACACCGATGGGTTTCAGCCCCGTGCGCCCGGATGATCCGGAGCCGGAGCCGGAGCTAGCGCTGCAGGCATTGAGCTCAGCAGGTAGCAAGCTCTCCAAGGTGGGCGATGTCATCGCGGACCAATTGGAGGTTGAGGGGCAATCCTTGGCGAAGAACGTCGCAGAATATGTGCAGACGTGCTACACCAGCCGGAACTCCCAATTTCCTCTGGACCCGGTGCTTGAAGGTCCCGTCGAAGGAGAAGGCGAAGCTACCCAAGCCAACGTTTCGGAGGTTGCCCAGAGGGTCGCCCAATTCTTCCATAGGGTCTAGGACCATCTCTATAGTTCTCACTTGTATTTTCTCTTCTTCTTCCTCAATTTTGTAATCCATTGTCTCCAGATGTAATTCCTTGTCTCCAGATGAATGAAATCCCCAAATTTTTGTGAATTTCACTTTTTGTCTTCAACGCTTTTGTCTTCACTTGGCCCCCTGGTAGATGTACACAATTTGATTGTGAACATGTACCAAGAGGATGTTGCGTTTTGTTGAAGACTCATTTGCTCCGAACTTGTAGGATTTAGGTTCGAAGTCTTCGATAGTGAAGGCCCCCTGAGGTTGTCGGAGCTTAGAAGCTCTGGCATTGTCTATCGCTGGAGCTTAGTAGCTCCGACAATAGTCTCTATCAACGCGTAGGGCATCAATAATTAGTCCTTCGGGGTGTCGGAGCCTAGTAGCTCCGGCAGAGACCTTTGCCAGCACTTAGTTTGTTGACAGCAGACTCCGTTTGCGGGGTCTTCTCACCATCTTTTATTCAGCGTCGACGGCTGACCCCCCTAGCTTTACCGGAGCTTGATTAGTCCGGTGATGCTTGTTTTCGATGCGTAACATCGATTACAAACCACCTAGGAGAGTCGGAGCTTTGTTAGCTCCGACTTTTCTCCATCAACGTGTATTTTATTTTTCCTGCACACCGAAGTCAAGAAAAATAGTAAAATTTGTTTCTTGTCTATAACTTCGTCGCGGCTTACGATTCTCAAGAAAGTTTTAGGTCAAACGCGATTCTAGACACAATCGAATACATTGCCTTTTCTTCCAGATTCAATTGTATTTGGACTCGCCTTACTTCGGCCTGCCGGGGTGTAGGTAGAGTGGCGTACTTAGGGTGCTTGACCAGGCTAAGTCGATAGCACACTCCGGCCCTAGATTGGCTTGGCGGCTTTCAGGCGAGTTGGCCAGGAACAATATTTGAAT